>CM031239.1:851679280-852157360 GCA_018340775.1 Taxus wallichiana var. yunnanensis
TTGAAGGCAATTGGAAATATCAACAACAAGCAGTTGGGATATTGACCCAAAATTGAAAGATATTGTAAGGAAATTGAATGCTATTGGTGAAAGGTCTAATTCCAAGCATTGAAGCAAGAGCCAAGAAGATCTATAAAGGAATGTTCCGATTCAGGAGCAAATGAGGAGAAAATTTAGGAAAAAATCAGACTAGATTTGTGAAAAGAGATTTTAGACTTAGTAATTGTATTGGCTAGCCTTAGTAAGACTCTGTTGTAGAAATAATTTATAATTTGTGCTGTATCGGCCTTATGTATGATTTTATCTATGAATAAAGGGTTCTTGTTATGCATCTTAGCTTTCAATATTCTATGTCTTTCTTATTTCAGTGCTAGTAGTTTTTAGATAAGTTTGAAGATCTATCGTGCTTTATGCCCTTGGGTTTTCTTTACGTATCTATTATCTACATATTGTTATGTTTTATATCTCCTCGGCCTCTGATAATCTAAGATACTTCTAAAAATAGTAGATCATGCTAAAACTCTCTTCGAACTATTCTAAGTAGTTTCCCAGGATCTATCAACGTGTCTTTTTAGTTATGTTCGGTGCATTGCCTTAGTTTTTGCATTTTATTTCAGTTTTCTTCTAACCTTATCTCACACCATAGAGAAGAGCTAACTTCTTTAAAATCTAGAGGTTACCTTAGGGTGCACGTCCCACTAACCTAAGGTATCCAACAACTCTGATGGTTCATCCACAAAGATAATCGCTAATAGTTTTCCTAACACGCTAGGTGGTACGACTATCTACATACCTTGATATTTCATCGACAAAGATCTACTGATTTCAGTAGTACTAAGTTTTGTCTGCTCTAGTTTACAAGACGAATGTGAACAAGAGAGAGGACAAGGGAGGAAGGTGTGTTTGAATACTTACAATTATCTCCACCATGTAACATAAGAGGTAGATAGATTTAAAGGTCTCGAGTCTCCTCCAAACTAGACTCTCTCAACACCTTTGCTAGGTAGGCCTTTCTTATGGTCAACTAGAACCCTTAGACCTATTATAACCACTCACCTCCATGCTCAACCTCTCGAGACATTTTGTTTCATGGAATCAAGGGAGTCTTCTCATCTTACCCACACCCCCGTGGTGTGGAATCCTATTCTAGTTAATGCTAAAAGCACTACCCAAATTTAGTAGAGAAGAATTCAAAACTCTGGAGGAACACCTCCAAGATGCGATAGAAATATGTGTGGTACATTTTAGTAGAGAACAAGACAATGCCTTACGGTTTCTAGCTGCTTCCTTTAAAGGGAAGGCTCTGGATTGGTACCGATCTCTAACTCCTAATACTATCGGCACTTGGGACCAACTAGGGAAATGTATTGGTGGTGAGATTCAGTGAGAAAGGGGATAGATCCTCACTCCTACAATAGCTTATCAACATCAAGAAGGGCCCGTAAGAGCTCATGACTGATTCTAACACTAGATTTCACAAAATATGGCAAAGGATTCTGTTCTAGCTAGACCACTGTAGGTATGGCTATTTTTTTATATTTAAAATCTCTAAATTCAGATATTTCGTGATGATTACTGTTGGAACATAATGGTTAAGTGGTATGGCCAACCCTTAATTAATATGGGTCCATCACTATTATATAGGTTAAATATTTAATAATATGAAATACTTTTCTATTATTAAATATTCATACCTAGGTAATATACATAGGTAAGTATTTAATAATGTGAATAATTTATGTTTCTATTTATTAAATACACTCACGTAGGTATATATGTCAACCATTTTAAGTTGAAAAGGTAGGTTGGGAGACACACTCGATCATCTTATATAAAAGGACTTTAGGTCCTCATTTGATATATTCGGGAAATATATCAAAGGTTTTGCAAATCAAGTGATTTGGGTTTACCCTTGGTAAATAGGGTTTCAAAGGAGGAGGTGATCTTACTTAGATGTAAAATAAGTTCTCTCAAGTAAAAGGTTATTTTTAAAGTGGTTTTTACCCTATTGGAGTTTTCCACTATAAAAAATGTTAGTGTGCGTGATCTATATGTCCTCCACACACATATGGAGGGTCATCTCACATGGGTTAGGTTTAGGGTTTCTTATGTGTCATGCACTAGGGTTACTCAACACCCTATATGTATCCCTTCATTTGACATTTATGAGTATGCCAAGACACTCCACTATCTTTTCTCTATGTGAAACTTTGTTCTGTTATGCAAGCTCTTCCATTGATTGATCGATTCCTCCTTGTGATTATGCTAGAGCTATTACGTTTTCTTTAGAGTGCAACTTTATCATGGTGCACAATTTTGATATGATTCTTGCCAAATATTTCATGGTATCAGAGCTGAGATCAGGTAAATGTGCATTCGTCATTTGAGTTGTGATTACTCTTGGTTTCATTTTTTTAACTTCGTGCAAGTTTTTCGATCATTATATTCTGGAATTTTATTGCTAACATTCTTAACAAATTGCTCTTGGAAAGTTTTTGGTTTTTTGTGTTCTTCGTGCATGTGTAGATCTCCTTGATTTTTAGGGGTTTTACAGCTACATTTAGCTAGTTGCAACTAAATCTAGCAGATCAGCTAAAAATAGAGTATTTTCTACTTTTTAAATTTTTTTATTAAACTAATTTTTTTAGATCTCTGGTTTTTTGGCTCTCTGTGTTTTCATGGTGTTTTGCAGATTCAAGTTCAAAATTGTAGGTTTAGGTGTTTGGTGTTTTTGTGCTCAGCCCCGAGCTCTCTCCATTCACCACTAAGCTCCTTATCCCAACCAAGCCCATTTAGCTCGCCACAAGCTCTCTGCTTCCTCTCCAGTTTTTTCAACGCCGAGCTCTCTCCTCCAACACCTGTGCGCAAACTCTTTCATGGTTCATGGGTTTTTAGCTCTTTGTGATCAGTTTTTAGCTCATCCAAGTCATTTTTTTTGGTGAGTCCCACTCCTTCCCGTTGGAGCCTTCAACCATTGGAACATGCATCCTAACTTCCCTGCTGCCATGGATGCGTGCTCTGCCCCTACTACCGTGGAATGTCTGCTCTACCCCCCTTTGTGCCGTGCCTTCACTCTCTACCATGGCCATGTATTCCTCTCGCCCACATCTCCACCACGAGCCTGCTCCCAATGGCTCCCTGCTCAAGCCGAGACCCACGCCGAACGGCTCCACAAAGCTTCTACGAGATCCGCTCTCGATTGCTCACAAAATCTCTCAACTGCACGTAAATCCCAAGTTGAGTGGGAGTTATATTCGGTAATCGGTGAGTTCATTTAATTTTGATTTATTTCATTCAACCGCAAGTTTGATATATTTAGTAAGTCTACTAAATTTCTTTTATTTCAAACAAACGGTAACCTTTTTTAAAATCATTTTCTATTAATAAATCTTAATTAGTTTGATTTACTAGATCTTCAAAGATCTTAATTTGTTTTCAAATTTTTAGATTTATTTAAATCAATTAAATATTAATTAGGATTTAATTTTTATTAGATCTTAATTAGTTTTTTTATAATTAATTAGATTTAATTAAATCTATTTGTATTAATTACAATTTCTCCTTTACAATTAGGACTATAAATAAAATGATTAGTCAATATTTTTAAAAATCATCTTTATATTAACATTTTTTAAATTGTTTTTTAACTCCAATTGCTTTAAAATTAGCTAAATCGGACGTTTCAAAATGGTAATTTTTAAAAAAAAGCATTATTGTCATTTTTTTTACTAATCATGTGCTCAAGTGTGCAGTATCACTCTGAGCACCTCTTTGTCTTCCGCGTGCCTTTCCGGCATTAAAGATCATCCAGACTCATCTTGAGTTCATCTAAAACATTGTATTTTACCCTTATTATTTATTTGTGACTAGTGAGTGCATCCGCCATAGTTTGCAGTAGGGGGTATCCTTTGCGACGTGAGATGCTTTTTCTCACAACCGGATTTGATTTCACCTCCTTCCTAGTTTTTTATTGTGCTTGTGTACGGTGTCACTTTGCTGCGCTCCATGAAACATGATTGTGGTCTCCTCTCTTGCGTGTTATTACGCTGATTGCAAGGTGAGTTACCAAGTGTTTCTAGATGCACGCTCGGACCCGATTGTATTCAACACACTAAACTATAAAGTTTCAAAAGCAGGGGGTTATTATATTGTCCTGGGTGGTTGTGATTCTTGTGTTTCTTTTCTGCATTCTTTCTCTCTCTTTCACTATGGATGCACTTTCAATTCCTTTTCTTACGCTATTCAACTTCTTCGAATGGAGATCGAAAATAATTATGAAACTAAGGGGTAAAGGGTTATTCCACATCACCATGGGAACTGAGATTGAACCAGATGATGACCCTAAAAAATCTAAGTGGTTAAACCATAGTGATGAAGCTTTAGGTCTTCTTTGCATGTCCATTTCTCCTGACTTGCTCTTCCACATTGAGTCATCAAAACACCTAATTCTACATGGAAAATGTTAGATGGAATGTTTGGACAACAAGATGACATGAGAGTGCATGAGTTGGAAAACAAACTACTAGGGTTAAATCTTAGTGATTTTAAAAACTTACAAGCATTCTTCTCTAAATTTTCCACACTAGATTGTTGTTAAAGGAATGTCAAGTAGAGAAGAAATATTCTCAATTGATCTTGTCGATTCTCTCTAAGTTAGGTCCTGAATATTCTGTCTTTGTGTCAACTTTTTATGCTACAAAAGTTGCCTTGGGCAAGGATTGGAATATGCCCTCCTTTGACTATTTTTGTCCCAAATCATTTGAGAATAGGAAAAACTCATTCAAATGGGGTCTCTCAAGTCCAAGTCACATGCCCTTGTAGCAAGTACTAGTAAGGAAAATAATACTAAAAAGAAGAAAGAAAAAAGGATCAACCTAAGAAGGAAACCAAGACCAAAACTAAAATTAACATGAACACTTCGACTTCTGAGCCTAGAGCACAGAAAGATAGGTATTTGTGTTCCTATTGCAAGAAGCTTGGTCATAAAGAGCATACGTGTATGAGAAAACATTTTGATCACTTTACTCATTTACTTGAGAAAAATCAAATAGGTGTTCCTGAGTCTATCAAACAAAATGCTCCAAAGGCCGAGTCTTCTACTCTGCAAAAGGTTCTAAATTTGATAAGAAGAAAGGAAAGGCCCTTGTAGCCAAAGTTTCTCCTTCATCGACGTGGATTATAGATTCTGTGCCTCACACCACATGGATTCTTCACATGTTGAGTTCTCCAACATCGAGCCTTGTGGTATGTCCCAAATCACGATGGGTAATGACACGACAATGTCGGTTTTCGATAGTGGATCGGTAGAGATGGATGGGGGAACATTCAACCAAGTGTTGAGTGTTCTGATCTCTACCATTTTCTTATCGGTTTACCAAATTACTCACCTTGGTGAAGGAATGCAGTGGAATTTGGTCCTAACTCGGTGATTATTCGTGAGCTTAACGATGACACTACAGTGGCTGAGGGAAAGGTAGATCACCGTTCACAGTTGTATACCTTTTCCCACTTTACTTTTGATTCTATGCCCACTACTTTTCTCACTCATGCAAATGAGGTTAGTAAGCTATGGCATGAGCATTTCGGACATCTAAATTATCACTACCTTGAACAATTGAGCCAAAACAAAATGGTCAATGGGTTACCCCGCGTCAAGTTTTCTAAGGGTATTTGTGAGGGTTGTACCCTTGGAAAGCATCCTAAAAAGAACTTTGACAAAGGAAAAGCCTGAGAGCTACTCATCCTTTAGATCTTGTTCAAATGATATTTATGGTCCATTTCCATCTCCTTTGTTTACTAGAGCTCTTTATGTGTTGACCTTCATTGATGAATATTCATGATATACTTGGGTATATTTTCTTAAGCTTAAGTATGAAGTCTTTGAACATTTTTAGGACTTTAAGGCTCTTGCTGAGAAACAAGCGAGAATGGTCTATTAAGGTTCTTCAAACCGAAATGGAGGTGAATATGTAAACAATAGGTTCATGGATTTCTATACTTCTGAAGGGATCTCCTTGCAGCATACAGTTGCATACAACCCTTCGTAGAATGGAGTAGCAAAAAGAAAGAACCATACTCTTAAAGAGATGGCCACTTGTATGATTCACTCAAAGTCTCTTCCTCCACAGTATTGGGCTGAAGTAGTGAATTGTGCTAATTACATTTAGAACCATGTTCCACACAAGGTAGTAAGAGGGATGACACCCTTTGAAGCCTGGTTTGGATGCAAGCCTGATGTTGAGCACTTTTGAGTCTTCGGATCCAAGGCTATGGCTCGGATTCCCAAGAAGAAATGCAAGGCATTGGAACCACAATCCAAACCTTGTATCTTTGTAGGGTATCCTGATGGCGTGAAGGGATATCAATTGTTGAATCCTACTTCTCATGAGATTTGTATTGAGAGAAGTGTTAAGTTTGATGAGTCTTCTTTGACTTCTACTTCTCTACCTATTAAGGTTCTTCAGCTTGCTGATTCGGATTCTAACTCATCAGATGATGATGTTGTTGAGCATGCTCCTCTTCTTGATCCTCCCGACCATCAGACCCTTGAGTATTTCATTCTTGAAAGTAGTGATGATGATGAGGACTATGTCCCTTCTCACTTGAGTGATGAATCTTCCGACTCAGAGGCTGATCCTCCTTGGTCCTCTTTGGGCTAGGAAAACTCTGTAAAGTGCTGGAGATTTAGTTGGAGATACTTTGGATATGAGACGTACTCACTCATATTTCATTAGACCCCACTCTTTCTTCACCTCTGCCTTTGATCCACAATATTTTCTGGGAGGCTTCTGGTATTCCTGAGTGGGATTCTACCATGGATGAGGAGTATTCCTCTCTCATGAATAACGATACTTGGGATCTCACCCTCTTCCGAAAGGAAAAAAATCATTCGGTGTAAGTGGGTGTTCCAGAACAAAGTATGGAGTAGATGGAGATGTCAAAAATTTTAAAGCATGATTAGTAGCTAAGGGTTTCTCCTAGATAGTTGGGGTTGATTATACTGAAACCTTTTCTCTGGTTGCAAAGATGACTTCTATTCGACTGACCCTATCCATTTCCATAGCAAATAGATGGAAAGTCCATCAAATGGATGTTAAGAGTGCCTTCCTTCATGGTGACCTAGAGGAAGAGATCTATATGGAATAACCTCCGAGGTTATGTCCATGATCCCTCCATCGTTTATAAGCTAAAGAAGTCTCTTTATGGCCTTAAACAAGCCCCTCGGGCTTGGTATGCCAAGATGGACTCCTTTTTACTTACATCGTTAGGTTTACTAGGTGTCACTCTGATCCAAATGTTTATATTCTATGAAAAATGACTCCATACTCATTCTTGTTCTCTATGTTGATGACTTGTTGATCATCGGAAGCTCTTCCTCTATCATTGATTCTGTGAAGACTCACCTTGGCCAACAGGTTTTCCATGACTGACTTAGGTCTGCTTCATTACTTTCTTGGGATCTAGATTTCACAATCTGACTCGGGAATTTTGATTTCACAACCTAAGTATGCTCTTGACTTGCTTTCTCATTTTCAGATGTCTGATTTCAAGTCTTCTCCTACTCCTTTTATTTTCGGGGTTAAGTTGGTTTCTGATTTATCTACTCCCTTGGTTGATGGTACCCTTTATCGACAGTTGGTGGGGAGCTTGATTTACTTGACTCACACTCAACTAGATTTATCTTATGCTGTTGGGATCATGTCCAGATTCATGTAAGAGCCACATGAGTTGCATTGGAAAGCAGCTAAGTGGATCCTTCATTATGTTTGTGGCACCTATACTGATGGAATTCACTATTTTGGAGGGGTGGATATTGACTTGATTGGGTTCATAGATTCTAATTGGGTGGTGACTTAGATCATTAGAAATCTACCTCTGCTACAATTTCTCTCTTGGTTTGGGTCCTATAAGTTGGTCTAGCAAGAAGCATAATGCAATTGCGATATCTTCTACAGAGGAAAAATACAAAGGAGCAGTTAACGTTGCCACAAAGGCTATTTGGCTACAAGGTATTATGATAGAGTTTGGCATCCACTTTTGATAGCCCACCATTACCTATTGTGATAACAAAAGCACTATCTCAATTTTTAGAAATCCAGTTCAGCATCAGAGGATGACAAAGCACATTGAGATCCATATGCACTTCATACGAGAGATTATTCATGATGGTATCATCAAAATTTAGTACATTCAGACAATTGATCAGATTATAGATATATTCACCAAGCCCTTCATTGAGGTGAAGTTTCTTCACTTGTGGTCTCTTCTTGGGGTGAGGTCTTATGCAACTACTCATCTTCTTCGGCTATATAGTCCTCTCTCTTCTTCTTCTTCTTCTAGGAAGATGTTGTTTGTATATGGGCACCTTATCAGGCCTTTAGTTGTCGGGCCCCATTGACACATCTTTCTTAGTTGTTTAGGAGTGTCTTCCTTTTTTGTCTAACTCATCATAGCCGTTACCCCAGCTTCGATGAAGGGGGTGTTGGTGTGTGGGATCCTATATGTCCTCCACACACATATGGAGGGTCATCTCACATGGGTTAGGTTTAGGGTTTCTGTGTGTCATTCACTAAGGTTACTCATCACCCTATATGTATCCTGTTAGTGCTAGAGATCCTACTAGGACATTATTTCTAGAGCTAGGAAAAACAAAGTCAGAAGGAAGAAAAGCCTAGAGAGTTGTTGGAGATCAACAGTCAAGAAAATAAGTCCCCATTGATGAAAGTGATCGACCTATCATTAAAGATTACCATTCAAGTGATTCTGATTTAGATAGTCTTTTTGTGGAATTAAATTCTCCATTTGAGAGGGGCATTCATTTGATTTTGAAAATTTTTCTTTTCAATCTTCTCTTGTCTTTTCAAAAGTTGATACAGGTTTCCAAGAAACAAGGCTTTTAGGGATATCCATTTTGAAATTTATACTCCTGTGTTTCAAAGACCCTCTTCTAACCCTTATTAATTTGTTTCCCCTCCAGGGTCACCTCCTCAAAACAACATGGCCCTGCCCCCACCTAGACCTCCATTTGTTGTAAACACCTTTGGTCCTATAAATTTTACAGGGATGGTTATCCAAATGCAGTTCCCCAGGATGTAAGAAATAGATTACCAAATTTCCAAGGAAACAATGCTATAACTGGTGATCAACATTTAAATCTTTTTATCAATATGATGGAAGAATTTGAGATTGAACATGAAGATGTATATATCAAATTGTTTATCCATACTTTGGAAGAGGATGCAAGGGACTAGTATAAAGCTTTTCCAGATAATTCCATTGATTCTTGGACAAAGATGAATAATGCATTTATACTACAATATGGTGATAGAACCCGACCCTATATTTCTTCTATCATAATTTGAAAACATTAAGAAGAACCCTAATGAGTCAAGTACATGATTTCAACACAAGGTTTAACAAGACCCCGAGGAGATTTCCTATTATCTTAAGGCCATGTGATGAATCATGTTTGATCAAATATTTCAGATGCATTTGATAAAAAGGCTTCTTACTACTTGAGGGACAAAAACCCTACCAATTTGAGGCAGACATTCACCATGGCTCTACAAATTGAAAACAACATCAAGGCAATTGGAAAGCCTCTAAAAAGGGAGGGTGTGAAATTAATTAACCCAAAAAATCCTCGACAAGTAAGGCCACTGATTTGGAGGAAGTTGTGAAAACTTTGGCCGGGGATGTCAAAGAAATATCATACAAATTAGCCTAGGCAGAAAAAGGAATTGGGTAGAGTTCACAAGGTCAACACAAACAACAAGGCCAAGACAAATTTACAAATCATCATAGGAATGATCAAATATTTGATGATAGAGGTAAGGGACCTATTGGATTTAGAAATAAATAGTCCTAGGCCAGGGAAAATAGAATGGTACCTGATCCTTTGGCTGCCAGAGTTGTTGTTGTGGAGGAGACAAATGTCATTGATTGGTGTGACAGATGTTTCATGCCCCATGCTCCATGTGAGGAAGATCAACAAGAAGAAGAAGCTTATGATGATAATGATGATGATGATGTTTGCATGATGGGTTGCTCCACAAGCTCACAACAAGGGAAACTTCAACTGAAGTGATAAGTGCTTAATAAGCTGCTTCTTTTTTTTGGGATTGCATCCACCGGTACCCATTCTTCCTCCCTCTCATATTTTAGAAGTAGATACTTGTACAATATTTTGAATTTCCCAATAATGAATTTGAATATTTAAGAGCTTTAATGATAAAGAAGTATGATGGAGGAATCCCATCTGAGGAGGATAGGAAGTTATTGATGAATGCTTTGTTGTGGCTCAAGAAAAGGAACACAACACAAGGAGTAGGCTTGTCAAAGGGACATGGCCTCAGGCCAAGCCAAAAAATCCATTGCTTTCAAATATTCTTAAGGAGGATCCTAAGAAATATTCATCTCGCTAAAGGCCTTGTTGTCCCAAAAAAACTCATACCCCTTCTCATGCCCAAACTCAAAAAGTCCCGTGCCATCTAATGAGTGTGTAATCCTTCCTTCCAATGCTACCTTACCAAATTCTGCCCCTTATGATATTGCCCAAGTCTTGAGTCAAATCAAGATCTCATTTCCAATTATTGAGTTTCTTAGGATTCCTGAGCACAAGAAAAGGTCTTTTGAATATTTGTGGTTAAAAGAGGAGAAGACGCCTAGGTAGAAATATAAACATTGTGGAGACTCCACCAGTCATTGAAGAGTTGGAGACACCACCAGTGTTAGAGGAACTAGGTGAACCACCTGAGGTTTATTTGGGGACATCCTTAGTGGAATCTCAGTTAAATGTGGATCCATTCTTCACCACTTTGATCATTAAAGATAGATTGCTACACAACTGTATGTTTGACTCAAGGGCATCATGTAATGTCATGCCTCTGGAAGTCATGAATGAGTTGGATATCAAAGTAACAACAACATATGGGAAGTGTACTACTATGGAATCCAGAGAAGTGCCAGTGGTGGGATGTGTGAAAGGTCTGGTGGTGCAACTTGCAGCTTACCCATGTAAAAATTGAAGCTTGATGTTGTTATTGTTGATTGCCCAACCAAATGGGGTATGTTGTTATCTAGAAAATGGGTGTATGTGTTGGTGGGAGTGTCCAAATGGACATATCCTATGCTACCATCCTAATTGAGGGCAGCCTTGTCAGGTTGTATGGAGAAAAGAATATGTTGCACCTTATTGAGGATCCCAACAATGCATCCTATGAAGTATTGTACACAAGTGTTGATGCTGATAACTTTGTAGGATTTGCTGATGGAAAAGAGAACAAGATTGAAGAATGCAAGTGTCTTGAACAGTAGGCTCTCCTTGGACTTTATTTTTTGATGGAGCTTTCTCCAAGTTTGGAAATGGTGCTGGTGTTGTTATGATCTCTCTAGGCCAGGAAAAGTTTGTCTTTTCCTTCAAACTCAACTTTGAGTGTACTAATAACATTGTTGAGTATGAGGCACTATTATTAGGTCTGAGGATTTCTTGGAAATATGGTGTTAAAGACATCATTTTCAAAGGAGATTCAAAATTAATTGTCAAGCAAGTCAAAAAATTGTATGCCACAAAAAATCAGTGAATGAAACAATACAAGCATGCAGTTTGGGATTTCATTGAGATGTTTGATTCATTCAACATTGTGCATCATGATAGGAAGTTCAATGATTTGGTAGAAAAAATTATAGTATTGGGATCTCGGTTTGATAATTATGCAATGTCCCCACATTGTGAATATGATGTTGAAGTATTGACAAGGCCATCTATCCCTGACAACATTAAGCATTGGTAAGTTTTTGATGATGATGCTCAGTTAGAAGATTTCTGCAAGAACAAAGGAGAGTTTTCTGATCAAAATATTGATTGGGAGCCAATGGTGTGCGTAACAGAGGGTAAATAAACCTTGTTTGGCAAAGGCATCATCCAACTAAAGACTAATACCATTCCTAGAGGGCTGGTTGCTCTTGAGTCCAACTTTGATAATGTTGATCACATTATTAGTAGATGCATGATAGCCTCAAGGTATATTGAGGAGCATGATCTTGGTACAAAGGAAAAACCAAGGAAAATTTGGTTGGGAAGCAATCTCAGCAAGGAGGAAAAACAGTCTTATGTCAAATTGCTGAAAAATTATCAAGATTGCATGGCTTGGACTTATTTTGAACTAAAGGCATACATAGAGGATCTGTTTCAACATGAGATTCCCTTGGAATCCAATGCAAAACTATTCAGGTAGAAACATAGGCCAATCAATCCACCTATCTCTTAAAATGTAAGAAGAACTGAAGAAAATGAGGGATGGAGGGATTATTCAGCCCACAAGGTATTCTACTTGGGTTGCGAATCTAGTACCAGTCAAAAAGAAGAATGGTGAAACAGGTTTGTGTGTGGATTTTAGAAATTTGAACAAAGCATCAATGAAGGATAATTATCCTTTACCAAACATGGAAAAATGGCTGCAGCTAGTGACTGGTTCTGAGCTACTTTCTACCCTAGATGGCTTCTCTAGTTATAACCAAGTTGTGGTGAAGGAATAAGAAAGAATTAAAATAGCCTTTACCACTCCTTGGGGACTTATGTGTATGTCAAGATGCCCTTTGGTCTGATGAAAGTTGGAGAAACCTTTCAAATAGAAATGGATGTTTCTTTTACTAGTTACATCAATGATTTTATTACTATTTACTAGGATGATGTGACTGTGTTTTCCAAAAAGTGAGGTGATCACTTGCTGCACTTGGAAAAGATGCTAATAAGATATAGAGAGTATGGCATTTCACTCAATCCAAAGAAGTGCCATTTTGGAGTGCATGAGGCATAGTTGCTTAGTTGAATTGTGTCATAAGAGGGAGTAATGATTGATCCAGAAAGGGTAGAGGCCATCAATAAGGTCCCAATTCCAAGAACCAAGAAGGGGATTCAATCCTTCTTTGGGTAGATAAACTTCATCAGAAGGTTCATATCAAACTTTGCTGAGTTGACCATTCCAATTACTTCCATGCTAAAGAAGGACTAGGTTATTAAATGGGAGGAGGATGCCATTCAATCTTTCAGTGGGATCAAGGAGGAATTAAAGCATGCCCCGTTTAGATAGCTCCAGATTATAAGAAGCCTTTCCAACTATTTTCCTTTGCTTCAAAAACACTATTGCATCTGTCCTGTTGCAGAAGGATGATGAAGGGGCTGAGAGGCCAATTGCCTTTTTCAGCAAGGCATTGCAGGGGTTGAGCTAAAATAAACTATTATGGAGAAACAAGCATTTTCCTTGGTGAAAGCAATAAAGGTTTTCAGGCCTTATATTCTAAGTTCCAAAATTGTTGCTTATGTTCCCCACACCATGGTCAAAGACATCTTATCAGAGATGGATGTCTCAAGCAAAAGATGCAGATGGGTGAACAAGTTGCAAGAATATGACATGGACATCTAAACCATGAAGTTGGTGAGAGGTTTGGGCTTGGCTAAGCTTATGGCTGAGAGAAACTTGTAAACTATTGAGGTGAATGAGGTAGAAGAAAGAAGGGTAGATGTCTTTGAAAAATTGATGAGTTCTGAGTGGTACAAGGATGTGATTTTTTATCTCAGACATTTATACTACCCTGAGTATTTGAGTAAGAAATAAAAGGGCCCTTAAGTTGGCTTCCCAGAAATATGTCATTACTGATTATGGGTTAGCTTGGAAGAACCCTGAGGGAGTTCTCTTAAGGTGTATTACTAAAGATGAAGCCCCAAAGATAATTGCTGATCTCCATGGAGGAGTTTGTGGGGGAATTTTTTGGAAAGTCACAACACACAAGATCCTGAGGGCTGGTTATTGGTGGCCAAATATTTTCAAGGATGCAACTCTTTTGGTTAGAAGATGTGAGAGTTTCCATTGCTTCTCTGGAAGACTGAAAGCTTCAGGCTCCCTTCCTTTGTAGTATGTGTTAATTGAAGCCCCGTTCAAGCAATGGGGAATGGATTTCATTGGTGAGATTTCAGACCCTTCAAGTGCTGGCCATAAGTGGATTCTTGTAGCCACTGATTACTTCACCAAGTGGGTGGAGGCAATCCCCACCAAGAGAGCAACACACTAAATTGACATGGACTTCATATCAACCTTATCATCTACAAGTTTGGGGTGCTAGTCAAAATTGTTGCTGATAATGCCATGAGCTTTAGAGCTAAACCCTTTGTGGTAATGTGCAGAGAATATGGGATAAATTTGACATATGCCTCTAATTATAATCCCCAAGGAAATGGAAAAGCTGAGTCCAATAATAAAATTTTGTGAAGATTATCAAAATAACCTTGGAGTTTAACAAGAGAAAATGGGGTGAGCAGTTGAAGTTTGCTATTTGGGCTGACCGAATTACTGTTAAAAGAGCCACTAGAAAGAGTCCATTTGAGTTGGTGTATGGAACTTAGGCCCTGCTACCCCTGCATATGCAATTATCCTCATATCAGTTCATGCAACAACTGGAAGATCAAGAAGTAAGTCCATATGATGCCCACATTAACCAGATTGTTGAACTTGATGAAGAAAGGAGGGCATCCCACCAAAGGCATGTAAAGTTTAGAGAAAAGCTGAAGAAGTTGTTCAACAAGAAGGTCACCCCAAGAGCTTTCAATGTTGGAGATCTCGTGCTTTGTTATGGGATAGCAGGCATGAAGATAAGGGAAAGCATGGAAAATTTGACGCATTATGGATGGGCCCTTACTCCATTGATATTAGAATTGGTGAACATACCTTCTTCTTGAAGGACCAAGATGGGAATTTCTCACTACATGTCAAAGGAAGGCATCTAAAATTTCTTGGATTGATTCCCATAATCGAGGTAAACATCTTTTGTACAATGTATATCTTATTGTTTGTTTCCGTCTTTTTGTTTTTTTTTTCTCTTTCTGGTCCTTGGTGACCTGTTTTTGCTGGTTTCTCTGTTCATTTTTGGGAGATGGCTTTGTTTATCTACTCTGTAAGCTGACTCCTTTTCCCAATGTATAGTTTTGGCACTTGGTATACCTTTGTTCTTGTGGCACTCTGCAAGGAGTACCCATCCCCGAGTCGAGTTGATGTTGGTGCTCAAAATAGTTTCACCCCATTTTCCATTAAAAATCTATCAATTTACGGCCTCTACCATAAATTATCTCCCCATGTTGTGCCTGAGAAGTCTTTTCCTTCCTTTTTTTTCCGTAATCAATCCTTTCCTAGACCAAGGATCATGTATAGATCCAAATTTGTTTCCTCGTTTCTCTGTTCATCTGAAAAGGTCTGTATTTGGGTATAAAACTTGGGCTATCCTTCTCTTTCCATTTTCCACAGTCAAGATTTATCGTCCTTATCATTTTTACCTAAATACTTGAAGAAAAATGAATGGATGTAGCTCAGAGGAATGAATTTGAGCCTTGTAACATTTCTAAATTCTCCATCCTTGGAGAAAATTTCATCTCTCGAGCTCAAATGGTCATTTTTCTACATTTTATGATTTGATGGGTGTTTCTCCCAGTCAAATTTACATCCTTACATCAACAGGAAATGTGGCCTCTTTTGGTTAGATGTGGTTTGGTAAGGTACTTCAAAAATTCCATGAATCGCCTCAACTTAAAAACTGTCTACATGGAAGAACGATGCTCATTTGAAGATTTACTTTTGGTTGGCCTTGAGTTGTGCCGGGAGGACACGTGGAGGTTTCCGCTACTTTTCCTAGACTTAGATAAAATTTTTATGCATCCAATACTATTTGGCGGGACAGGGACACGTGGTGAGCCCATGCTCATTCAGGGTCTCCATTTTGGGTACCATTTTGAAATTACGCCATGAAGACACGTGGAGGCTTCTCACCGGGTCTTCCCATACTTAGTCTTTTTCAAAATTTTTGAGAGGCACAGGGGTACATGCGGGGGACCATGCATGTTTGAGGACCAGCCCTTGAGTTTTGTTTTAAAGAAGCGCCAGGAGGACACTTGGAGGCCTCCGCTCACTTTGCATTTTTCTTGGAATTTTCAACGGCCAAAGGAGATTGCCTCGGACCTTGACACATGGCACCTTCTATTGAGATTTAAGCCTTCAAACAAATTTTTTTGGGCCAGGACATGTGGTGAGCCCACGCTCATTCAAGGTCTCAGCTTTTGGGGACCATCTCAAGATGCGCCATTATGACACGTGGCAGTTTGAAAAGTCAAAAGGCGAAGCGGACCATCGGGGAAACTTGGATTTTACCTCCTAAAGGATTAAAATATCAAAATGGCTCGCAAGCTTGATAAGAGAGAGGTCAAGGTTGGCTTTGAAAAGTCAAAGGGGTGGGGAGGTAGACCATCGGAGGTAACTTGGATTTTTACCTTGTCATCAAAAGGATTAAAACATCAAAATGGCCCGCAGGCTCGATAAAGGATAGTCAAAATTTTGTTCCAGTCAATGGTGGAGGTGCAAGGCTTTTAGGGGAAATTTGGAAAATTTTCCTTTTGTGAAGAAAGGAGTTAAAAGTGTAAAATGAAGCGTGGTTCCACTGGGACCCACATCAGAGACTAGAAGTGGAAGGGCGGAGCTACAGGGAAAATTTGGAAAATTTTCCTTTTTTTCCAAAAGAGGTGAAATAGTAGAATTTGGCCGTGTGGTTCCTTTGGGACCCACCTTAGGACATGTGTCAGGCTCATTTCTCAAGGGCGAGGTGTGGAGCAAAATGTGAAAATTTAACATTTTTCCAAAAGTTGTAAAAGGAAAAAGGGAACCCGCAGGCCGTTTTAAAAGTGGATCTCCCACGTGGATGGTCCAAATTCAAAATAGAAATCAACGGCAGCTGTGCATTTGTATCTGATTTTTCTACCATTTTTACTCCAGAGCTCCTGGGATGCGTATTCTTATGTTTTTTTATCATTTCTTGGAGTCTCTTACACGCCAAATGAAGAGGAACATTAATCTGGTAGCTGGTTTGGTGGGGAAGGTTTGTAAACATCTCTCACCATTAAATATGCAATCGACTATCGATTCGACCCGATTTTTCTTTCCTTGGCACATGAAAGACATGTTGATATCTTGGTTTGGTGAGGAAAATCCAGGGGACATCTTTTACCATTAAGATGAGATCTGATCTCTGGGCTCGATCTGATCTTCCATTTTTTCCTTCTCGGGCACGCAAAGAACCAGATTGGATAGATTAGGGGCGGAAGTGGTTGGTGAGTAAAAGGAAGAGTGATCTACCAGAAGAAGGAGTTGAATGTGGGAGATGTTTGAAGAGATCTACCCCCTAAGCACCTGACAAATTTTATAGATCTGATTCTGGGAACCGTGATCGAGAGCATGGCAAGCACTGGTGCATTCAATGTTTGGATTTTTGGGGAGAAAAATCTATTGTAAAATGTTATAAATGACATGTTTTTTTCCATGAAAAAGGGTTAGAAGGTTTGAGTGTTAGGGGTTAGAACTGATTTTCTAAGAGAAAAGCTTGATAGAACCCGTCTTTCTGAGAAACTATCTGAAGAAACTTGTTTATCTCCTTTGTGTTAAATTTGATCATGTCAAGGTGGTTGTGAGTGTACAACCATTGAAAAGCTCTGAGATTGTTTGAGAAACTTTCCTCTGCTGATAAATTAATGAAACTTTAGTTAATCTATGTTATTTTTGGGAAAAATTTGTGTTTTCTTCATTTCTGAATGTCTGCAAGTAGTTTTTCTTGTTCCCATTGCATTCTTACATTGAAATCTATGTGAATCACACAAGATATTATCCTTGTGATAGTTTGGTGGCATTTGCAATTTCATTTATCAGAAGATCTTTCATTTAATAGTGAAATAAACACATTTAAAATCAATGTGACTCCTAGCATGAATATAATATTGTTTGTTATCCTTTGAGGGTATCTTAGGGGTGATGAAATAGAGATTGATAATGTTCAGTTAAGTCTTCCAATTTGAGCCTTCATTTTGGATCCTTAAAGTTTGTGAAAAGTGTTGATCCGGGCTTATTGAAGCACATATTCTAGTTGAAGGAACATCTTAGCTACCCTGAAGCATTTTGCTGATTCGAGCTCTCCATTTTTGTAAAAGTCCTCAAAGATCTGGTATAATCAACTTTATCCTGCTTCACCTCCCACCAAAATCATTCAAGAATAATTAATCTTACCCATACTACCCTTGTTTGTCCTGTGTGTATATAGATGCACAATTTCTATTACCAAAACATGCAGAAACACTCATGTTTTCATTGTCTTTAGTGGCCTGAACCTTGCTTAGAAGATATCTCCATTATCTAGAGTGACAACTCGTGAGAGTTAGGTTTTGTTGTATTGATCATATTTTCTTCAAGGTCTTCTTAAACATTTCACAAGGAAGGAAATCCCCATCTCCTCCATAAAAACAGGCTACAAAAGGGTCCTCTCACCCTAGTTGAAAGGCACAACCATAAAGTAGTGAGGATAGATCAAATCCTCTTCAGGGTGCTTTATCCATTTCTCCACATCTGAGTGATAAAGGGCCAGTTAGATCCCATCCCCGGATACAAAATGACTCACTATGATCTATCTGTCTCTAAGCTTCTTGCCAAACCTATGATGCTACTCAGACTTTGAAGGAGAATTAATTTGGGTACCAACATATCCCTTCATTTGACATTTATGAGTATGCCAAGACACTCCGCTGTCTTTTCTCTTTGTGCAAGATTTGTTCTGTTATGCAAGCTCTTCCATTTATTGATTGATTCCTCCTTGTGATTACGCTGGAGCTATTACGTTTCCTTCAGAGTGCAATTTTATCGTGGTGCACAATTTTTGATACGATTCTCGCCAACTCTTTAAAATACTTGTGTCACCTATGTTATTTATTTCCTATAAGTATTTATTTATTTATTTATTTATGTTATGATGTAATGTTTATTTAAATATTTATTATAACATTATATAATATGTAAGTTGATTAAATCCATATTTATTAGAATCCTCAAATTCTAACATGGTAACAGAAAGCGAGGTAAATTAAATAAATTAAGATCAAATGTTTTGTATTTTATTTATTTAATTTGTACGGGTTTTTTCAACCAACCCGGAAGGGTATTTAAAATAACCGACCCCTTCTTTCCATTGTGCAACCTAAAATTTTTGCTTTGTGAAGAATCAAGGTGAATTCACAAGTGGAAAATTTAGAAATTTCTTACCTTCCATGAAAACTTGTGTACAGGTAAGGGTAAAATATTTGAAATATTTTTTCTATAGTTTTAATATGTGCAGGTTGAATTTTGTCAATGGTAAATGAAGGAGGAGACAAAGCTCCATCAAAATAGGATTTGAATTTTTTCCATTGGAAGCGTGAAAAATGTTGTCTCCTCTGTAAATTCTAAGGTTTATGTAGAATTTAAAATTACATGGCCAGGTAAATGTTTTAAATATTTTTTTCATGAGGGGCCCCATAATAAGGGTTATATGTGTGTTTTTTTAAATATATATACTATAGTTTATAATTTTTTATAGACTATATGTTGTTTTTTATTTACATTATATAAACTATATACCTCTTTTTAAAAAGTGAATATATTTTTACATTATAAATTATAATAGGTTAATATAATGTATTAAAATATAACCTCCCTAATATTATACAGAAGAAGAAATTATGGAATTTCACATTCTGGAAATACACAACAAGTTTTGCTCCATTAAATTTGACGATCAAATGACCATCCCGACAGACCCAAACATAAACAAGGCGAATGACAGTCATTTAGACGTCAAATTTAAGCTCGTAGGTTCCAAGAAACTTTCACTATGTTAAAATTGATGGTCAAATGACCGTCACGACAGACCAAAAATAAGTCATAATGACGAGTCATTTAGATGTCAAATTTAAGCTGACCGGATCTTTTTCTACATTATTTTTTTCCAGAAATTTGAAGTTGTTTTGCATTCTTAGGGGTTTCTTCTTCACTTTTATATGGTCATAATTTTTTTATATAAGTTTGGGGTATAATGCAAAGCCCTTTATATTGCGGGTTATTATTTTGATCATGGGAGGTTAATTAATATGCATTGTAATGACATAATTAGTTATGATTAAATAGTTTATGTAGATCTATAAAATTTAGATCTGATTCTATTAAAAGTGTTGTTTTTTTAGATAAATATGTATCTAACTTTGTGGTACATTTTATATTATATTGGAGTGTATTTTACAAGTTCGAGGTAAACATTGGCGTCAACAATTTCTGTCTTAACAAAACCCAAATGTCGAATGGAACCAACTACAACATTTGGAAGATCGGGTCAAATCGGAACATATGGTGAGGAAAATCTGGATAATTATTTTTGGATCTAAGGTTGCTCCCACCAATCATCAAACAACTCTAGACAACATGAATACATTCTCACAACAAATGCAAGAGACTCTTTCTATGATTCTCGTGCAATGTGAACGATTAATACCTCCTACACATTGGTAATATCAAACATCTGAAAGAGGTATGGACGTAACTATAATCCATGCATGAAGGTACACGTTTACCTAAAATCATTAAATTAGTTTTAGAATTTCTTTCAACTCCTATGAAAGGAGATGAAAAAGTAGTTAATTTCTTAGCCAAAATTAAAAATATTAAAGCACAATTAGATGGATGCAATTGTGATTCAATTGGTGAAAAATTAATCTACTTTATTGTTCATTAAATATACACAAAAGATTTAGGAATTTTATTTCTATCTTCAACTCTAAATATCGAACAAAAATATCTACTTGATTTAAATATGTTGGTCGACAAAATCGGCACTTAACGAAAAACATATAAAGGTTTGCGCGAAGAGCAAAGCACATTCAAATGTGTGAGAAGATCGGGAAGGAATCACGTCTTTTGAGGACAGAGGCAAATTTAGGACAGAGGCAAATTTAGGACTTAGCTATTTTCATGATGAGGATCTATTTTTGGAAGATGGCGTGCGGAGCACACAAATCGGTTAAAGACTTGCACGACACAAATTGACTATTTTTGGAGGATTGGCTATGAAGCACTTTACATGAGTATGGATGAGAATAGATTTACTACTGGACAGTTAATTAGAAGAAGTCTATTATTATCACACTTGCATGTGTGGCTATTATTGTAACGACACGTGGCTAATAATAGCTTATGATCTATTTTGGGAATAGATAAGCGGTGAAGGGAAAGTACCCACCCTTATAAATATGTAATGAACTACGTAGTATAGGCATGTGAGAATAATATGTAAGAACTGAGTTATTATGAGGTTATGTTACAAAATCTGAAGCGCGCATAAACTGTGGTAATATCTATTGCAATAAGCTTTTGTGTATTTATCATGTTTAAATGCAATTGAGTGTATTGGATGAAACAAGGTATCAAATCCTGAGTATATTTGGTTCTTGCATGCTGCTTGATTTCATCATGGTTATAGTTTATTATTACATGAGTGATTTCATTATGAGTATTGTTTGATTCATGATACTTTAAGATCTAGATCTGAACATGCACTGTAGAATGATATATTAGTCATGGATCTAAATGCTTTAAGTATTCATCATGCTAACATCCTACAAAAAAAACCCTAAAGAGGGGCTTGGTACCTTTGTGCACTTCGGGTGAGTGCTCAGTCTAGGATGAGTGATGTGCCATGCATGCCTAGGATTTTACTAGTAAATTCTAGGCTGCATCATTGGTTCCATTGTCCGGACCTCTTTTTAGTTGTTTTCAGGATGGTTTGCATGATGAAGAGGTACTGGTTGACCTCACAAGTGTTGAGGAGTGGATACAAGATTTGGAAGAAGAATACACATGGAGGTTTAGCACTGGATCTGAGTTTAACGCATGCACGTGGGTGGAGCAGAATTTGTATGACTATTTTTATGAGAGCTTCTTCACTATCTTTCCAGTAGAACTGTACGAGTGGCTGGTTGCTTATGTGTCTAAACAATTGGAGGTATCACACACTTGTCTAGATGTAAGAAGAATTTTAGGCCCTTTATGATGCTGATCTAATTTGGACTCACACTATGGATACATGGTTCCGTGGTGTTTTGAATAACTATATCTTGGAGTACTCAATTTCCACTTATTCGTGCCTAGAGGTAGCTAAATTCCAATTTTTACAATATCCCAGGGGAGCTTACTTGTAGGGCATTCCACTGGCAATCAAAATTTTGTTGGTAACTTTGAATTTAGAGAGAAAACCGATGGCTAACTAAACCCCACCACGTGTGGAGGTAGGAGCAGGCTTGGTGAAAGATGGTAGAACTAGCGGCAGAGAGGCAGAGAGAGAAATGTGGCTTAAGTGTAATGAGGCACGTGAGAGGGTGGTAGAGAAGCATCAAGAGGTTACAGAGAAAATGGCGTTATGAAGAAAGATAGTTCGGGAAGGAGTTGAAGTTCACGTAGAAGATGTGGAACTCGAGCATCAAGAACTCCCCCATTTGGGAAAGCATGACAGGGAACCCTCCTCGGCCTCATGTAGAAGTATGCTAGAAGAAACAACCTAGGCCATGGGTGCGCATCTGAATCCACTTGAAAACTTTTCCCTTGCACTTGGTCTTTCAGTATCTAGTATAACAAACAATCAGCAAGCCAATTCAAGTAGTGGGAGAGAAGGAGTGAGTCATATAAGAAGCACATCGATGGCAACACAAATGACTTCATTGTTATATGGGAGTACCTTTTTGGGTGTATCATCCACACAGAATTCAGTGCATAGATTTTTGGACTATCTTCTGGGAGTAGTAACACTTCATAGATTATTAAGGTACAATTTCAATACTACTATTGGGACACATGGAAGTACATCTTCTGGTCCAACCCTAGCCATAGGTTCGGGATCAGGAGGTATAGGTGGCTCTAGCTCCAGTGGATTTGGTGGTTCTGGAGGCAGAGGAAACACAGAGGTTCTGGATCAGGTGGGCAAGGTCCACACCAACCCCAGAATATTTACATGGAGATGACTCTTTTTCTCCTAGAGTATAGGGGCATAGAAGATGCTGTTGAACACGTACACATGTGTGAAATAATGTGGTGCACAAAAGTAATCACAACTTTTGAGCGTAGGGCAACTCAATTTGCTACTACGTTAAGGGTGCACACACAGTTGGTACAAAAAGTTTGATCCTGATCAGACTTGCATAGACTATTTAGCTTTAAAAGATGCTTTCCTTAAAGAGTTTCACATCCTTGAGTTCGAGTAGAAGAGTATAAGTGCACTCAAGGATATTAAGAAAGACACTACTGAGAGTGTCAGAGAATATGATGCCCATTTCAAAACACTATTATCTAAGATGTGTTATGATATTCATGCAAGCTAACATGCACAATGGTTTTTTGAGGTCTGATTACACCTTTTAGGAAGATTCTATCACATAAAACATACACTAATCTACATGAAGCACTTGAATCAGGCTTACACATTGAGGCAGTTGGAAGTATAGAACCGGGCTAAGCCCATTTTAGAAGCACAGATCACAACTGTGGCAAAGTAGTTGAGAAACTATCGGCAAATTCAACACATGAGATGTGCATAGGGATTTGGTGCACAAATTATGAAGTGGAAGGTCACACAAAGGATAGTTGTCCCCACAGAGTGGTGCACTCATTTCTGTTGGATTGTGAGATATGGCATTTAAACCATGATGCTAGCCATGCCCATTACTATAACGCGTGATAAGGAAGAATGTTTCATGCTAATGAAAAATATGTAGGTCCATGACTCATGACATGGAACACTACTAACTAATTGGTAAGATCCATGATGCTATAGATATCGGTGTACGATAGATAAGAGTTTCGATAACCTCTAAAGGCAAGAACAAGCATCATGAGCGGGATCACAATCAGGCATGCTATGATCATAATGAAGGGCGTTTTGAAGGGGGTCATGGCAGAGGTCGAGGGTTTTGAGGAGGATATGGAGGCTGAGGTCATGGTGGTGGAAGAAGAGAGTTCCCTCACAAACGTGTTATACATGCGGATCTCCTGATCACTACAGGTGTGAATGTCCTCATAATATTACATGTTCTTTATGTGGAAATAATCATAGCTATGAGGAGTGGCTGAAATTGTATGAGAATATTAGTAAACAACATAAATAGGAAAACAAAGGCATAGGGATGGTTAGGATACAACATGCTATGGAAAATCAATGGATGCCCAAGTTGGAAGTAGAATCTAAGGCATTGCAGGTAAAGATCATGACCCATGCTAAAGCAACGCGCAACAAAGAAGCATTGTAGCAGAAGCCTACCATCACTAAGGAGGAGGTTCTACATGCATGGTACCCATATCCTACCCATCAGAAGGAGGTTTACTAGGAAACCATGGAGGTACTCAAGAATCTTCGGGTGAAATACAATATTTAAAGGAGCAATCATGGAATATGGAGCAAAAGAAAGCATCAAAAGATGGTCCAAACTGATATGGATGACTTGAGAGAAGTGTGAAAATTGTTGCGCTAGAGAATATCATTCCACTATTGGGGAATTAGTTAAAAGGAAATACTCCATGTGCAAGTAAGTCTGAGACTCGGATGTCGATCCTCGTATGTAAATCTCCCCCTCATAGCCTAGATTATGATAAGGAAATAACTTTGAATGTTATTGTGGATGGGTGGCTATTGAGTAATATACTAATTGATACTAGTGCGAAGTCAATGTTCTTACCTTATATACATGGGTACAAATGGGGAGACCTCCATTGCAGCCATCCTCTAATGTATTGTTCATGGCTAACTAGACTAAGGCCACTCCCATCGGAGTTTTAAAAGATGCATCCATTACCATACAAGGAGCCAAGTTCACTGGAGATTTTGAGGTTTTAGTGCTGGCAGAGTCAGATAGCTTCCCAACTTTATTGGGGTGTCCTTAGTGCTATGCAAATAATGTTGATCTTCGGTTCAACAAGGGTTATATCATTTTTGAAAACAAGGAGGAAAGAGTTATTATCCCTTTAATAGATGGCAAATCTGTGCCCTATGTTGAGCCCTTGAGTGAAGAAGACCTAAATAGGATTTATGTATGCACCATCCAAGATCTAGAGGTACTTGAGCCATGTAAAAAAGGAATCCTTCAATGGGAGGATGCATAGTCTATTAGCGATACTACAAGTGTTGCTTGTGATAATTGGGCTCATAACACTTATGAGTTGGTAGGGCACGCAGTAAAGAGCATATTTCCTAAGGAAAACAAACCACGTTATATTAGGATAATAGGTAACAACTCGGTACTTTGTTACATCGGAGAAGGAGATCTTATGGAATTCCTGCGCCATGGAAGAACAGTGGATATACCTATTGGAGAGAAGGAATATGCTAGCATATACCCTATGCGGGACAACAATGCGCTGGGTGGGTGGTCCACAAGGATAATCTTGTAGGATGGAATGAAATTAGGATTGCTCTTACCACTAGGTTCTACAAGAGAAATGCACCTACTCAAATATGTACTTATCATGGTAATCAACCTATTCAACACCACGTTCAGAAGTGTGAGAGACTCTGATAGAGGGGTAGGAAGCTTTACCACCTTTGCTCTAGGTGTAAAAGTTTTATTCCACTCTACATGGCTACGTGTGTGCTTGGTATGTATATGCAAAACTTCATAGAGAGACTGAAATTGGCAGGATTTAATTGCAGAATGACCCAAACATTTGAATTCTTCTCTACCAAGCCTCCGGTGGAAGAAGCATTAAAGGTCATAAAGTGCTTAACTATGGGGGATAGTGCCAAGGATGAAGAACTCATTCAAGAGTTATTGGAAGAAGGAAACTTAGGAGTGTGTTTGGTTGAAGAAACAGAGGCCGATGCCACACTACTTCAACCTCGTTTCCTTGAGAAAGAAAAAGGAAAAATGGTCTACTTAGTGATGAATGAAGAAGTATAAAATTTGGATATAAACCATTCAACAGGTAGGCATGAGGTGTTGGACAGTGTAGATAAGACCACATGCACCTATCATGAACCTATGAAGACAAAGAAAGTGAATATTGGATCAGATGCTAAGCCTAAGGAGGCCATAATTGGGGACTATTGGTCAGACTTTGAAGTGGAAAAATCATAGAGTTACTACGGGATTATCAAGATTTATTTCCTCTTGGGGTACCATGAGCTTAAAGGCATGCATAAATCATTAGGGGAGATGAGGATAAAGCTTAAAGAGGGTGCATGCCTAGTTAGAAAGAGACCCTACAGGATGAACCCCAACTTACATGAAAAGGTTAAAGAAGAGATTGAAAAATGTTGAAGTCTAGAATCATCAAGCCCCTAGATGAGTCAAAATGGGTTAGTCCAATGGTGATCAATATCAAGAAGGATGGTTGATTAGGATCTATGTGGACTACAGGGAGTTGAATGTTGCATGTGTGATTGATCCCTTTCCTACGCCATTCATTGAGGAAATACTAGAAGGTGTTGCAGGGCACAAAATCTATTCATTTACAGATGGGTTCTCTGGTATCATCAAGTTAGATTGCCCAGAGGATTAGGAAAATACTAATTTTACTACTAAATGGGGTAGCTTTGCCTATATTGTGATGCCTTTTGGTTTGAAAAATGTGCCTACTATATTTTTGCGCATAGTTATTCAGCGTTTAAAGAATTTATTCACAATTTCTTACATGTTTATTTAGATGATTGGACAGTGTATGGACTGGTCAAGGACCATTGTGACAATATGTGCTTAATGTTTGAAATATGTAGACAATTGAGTATCTCTTTGAACATAAAGAAGTGCATATTTGCTACACCATTTGGAATACTTGTTAGGACACATAATATACAAGGAAGGTTTGTTGGTTGATCCAACTAAGGTTGTAGTCATTATTGGCTTAAAAGAGCCTACCAGTCAGAGTGAGGTGTGCAGATTTTTGGGTCATACATGATATTATAGGAAGTTTATTAAAGGATATACCAAGATTTCTACACCTTTAGAGGAGTTATTGAAAGGAAAAGGTACGTTTTATTATGGAGAACTGCAACAACACGCATTCGAGACATTAAAAGAGAAACTTACTACCGCTACATTTTCCTTTGTGGGACCAACCATTTCATGTACATGTGGATGCCTCTGGCATGACCATTGGTGCGGTATTGGTTTAGCCTGGGAGAAGGTTTTGTAGATCATCCTATATGTTTTTCTAGTAGAAAGATGACTCATGTAGAGTAGAATTACACAACTACAAAGCACAAGCTTTGTCAATGATCTATGCACTACATAAATTCCAACAATACCTGCTAGCTACACCATTTGTCTTTTATACAGATCACATGACATTGAAGTATTTGGTAAACAAGCCCATTTTACAGGGGCACATATGCAGATGGGTACTCTTATTTCAATAATTTGATTTCACAATTGTGGTAAAACCAGGGAAAAGTAATTTTGACCAGACCATTTATCCAAAATATAGTCAGGAGAAGAAGCACATGCCATTGAAGATACCATGCCCGATGCACAATTATACAAGTTACAATGTGTACCATCGAATTAGAGGACATTGTTGTCTTTCTATGAACATGCATGACACCAGAAGGAATGAAATCCTTGGAGAAGAAACAACTTGCTATACGTGTGACACCCTATATGTTGATTAGTGGTGACCTATACAAATTAGGTCGGGATGAAGTATCGCACCATTGTGTACTTGGAGCATGAGCATACAATATCTTATGGAAGAAGCTCATGTGGTATCGCAGTGGAAACTATGTAGGTGATGCCACTTGTGTGTACAGATATTACTTGCTGGATTATGGTGGGAGACCACTGTATAAAGATTGTAAGGAATTTTGTAAGGCATGTGATCACTTGTCAACATCTTGGAAAACCAGTCAATGAGATGAAATGCCTATAAGACCTATTAATAGTGCATAACCATTTGAGAAATGGGCTATAGATTTTGTGGGTCCTATTTCACCAGCTGCATGCGCAAGGACTGGATCACGCTATATCATAACTTACACAAATTATTTAACAAGGTGGGTAGAAGTAGCCCCTACAAAGGATTGAACAATGGCTACAACAACTAGGTTTCTATGGGAAAATATTATTATGAGGTATGGCTTCCTTTTAATTTGACTAGTGATAGGGGCATACATTTTCTAAATGAGACAATCAAAATTTTTGTGGATGAATTCATGATTTCACACCATAAGACTACACCATATCATCCTCAGGCAAATGGGATTGCTTTGAGGCTTTCAACAAAATTTTGAGCCTAGACATTGACAAAAATATGTGATGTTGGAAGAAAGGATTGGGATGATAAAGTATCTGTAGTACTTTGGGCATATCAAACAACATATAAAAGGTTGAACAAAGCCACACCATTTCAGTTAGTGTTTGGTGCGAAAGCAGTTCTTCCTATGGAATTCATGTTACCATCTTTGTGTATTACATGCGTGTGCTGGAGGTCTAGCTAATGAGAAAACATTAGAAGAATAGATTGAAAAGTTAATTAAGCTAGATGAGTGATGAGAAATAACATGTTGGAGTCAAAAACAAGAAAAGGATAGGCAAAAAAAGCATGGCATGATAGGCACATCAAGGATAAAAAGTTCACAATTGGACAGATGGTGCTCCTTTATGATTCTAAGTTTTTACGCCATCCAGGAAAACTCAAAGTACATTGGTTGGGGGCGTATATGTTATCACTCACATACTTGAAATAGGAGCTTTCCAATTAGAGGTGCTTGATGGAGAATATGGTTACCCGGATACTTCAACGAGTAGGTGAAGCCCTACTATAAATAAGTCTTCTTGGTGTTTGTAATAAGGCAGTGTTTCCATTTATATTAGGTTTCCAATTCTTCATTTCCTTAATGTATTTCCTTCTTCGTCACTATGATTTGTCAATTTAGTTGGTGTTTTTGTGTAATAAGTGTGTTTACGCACCATAAGCTAATTACTATTTGGAGAATTTTTATGCATAGAGGATTGCACATACCCTTAGTGTGGGGTGGTTATTGATATCCAGGTACAAGACTGATGAAGATAAGTACACATGAAAGGAACAAACTGCCATGAGTGTTATTCAAGTTGGAGAATTGAAACAAAATAGTGCTTCTAGAAATGAGGACCATAGGTGGAGGTGAATGAAGAAACAAGTATAACGTGAGGTAAGTAGAGGCCATGGGAACTACCAAAAAATACGCAGTGGTGAGGTACTTGGGCACATGGAGGCGTGCTGAAGAGAAGTCTATGGCTAGAAGGTAGGAAGGCATGTTATAAGGTTATACCTTAGGTGAAAATATGTACCGCGTGGAAGGAATGGAAATGGTCATTTAATGAGAGGATTGTTGGTAGGTGGAGGAGAAATAAATGCACTAACTTTTTGAAAATATATATAAGGATGGGATGCGAGTTCATTTTTATTGTTGCAATTGAGAGAATTTGAAAAGAGCTAAGTGCAAATGAGCCAAGAATCATGTTGAGGTGCAAAGAGTGTGAAACCAGACGTGGAGAGAAGGTTTGTGCATAGGAGAAGCTTGCGTTCCCATAGGTGAAGGGTTTGAGCGAAGCATAAACATTACAAACAAGCTAGGGAATGTGATTTCCACTAGGGCATGAGATTTAAACTAGGGTTTCAAATTTCTTGATTACAGAGGGTAGAAAAGAGATATTTTCAAATGGCACCAAAGAAAGCACCCACAACAGAGTAAAAGGGAAGAAGAAGGTCGAAGTGGAAGAAGAAATTACTCCCAAGAGTAATTTATCAGAAATGCAGTATCTAGAGGGCATGATCGTGGGACAAGAATGGGATTCCCACATCTATCAATGTAAAATCAGTGATTACAACCATCGTACATCAGATAATAAGAAGGAGCTTGATGCGTTGTTGAGAAAAAAAAAAACAAGCACACAAAAAGATATGCCAATGTATATGATGACGTTGGTGAGAAGTTACTAAAATAGATTGGAGTCTACTAGTTATACGAGATGCCATACTTTGGAAAGTATGAACCATTGTATCGATGGTTGATGAGAAGATTCCATGAGGAATTCTTCTACTTCACTGGATGGAGGGTTAGAATCACAACCACATTGATCTCAATAGTAATAAGGTTGAAAGGCACAGGGGTAGATCTAAATGGTGATTTAACTGATAAGGCCGCAATCCTGGAGACAAGGAAGGAGATGGGGTATACCAAGGGTCTACGTGGCATGGACATTGACAAATTGAAGAAGTACCCAGTAGTGTAGGTAGCTGCACATCTTGTAACAAAGTTGAATGACCAAGAAAGGTGGTCACAGTAAACACAATGTGGCTACACATTGCGAAGAAGATGTCACAAGGAGTGATTTACAACATCTCTAGTTACATTGCATAGAAAACTATCATTGAAGAAGCATGCATAGGAGAAAAATTAGTTTCGGGGCTGTTCTATTATCTCTGGTGTTTATGGAAATTGGGGTGCTCGATGGGCCAAAGGAGAAAATTTGGGAATACCCTATGGAGAACAAGTCACTTGTGGAAAGATTTGGAAAGTACTTGTGTGAGGGATCAATGAGTGGACCATTCAAGAAGAGGGTGGAGAAATGGTATGATAGGCTTCACACGCAATGTTCAAAGAAGAATGGCGCATACCCAAGGAGTTACCTTTAGTAGTAGGGAAGGTAGTGTAGTTCGCGGTATACCAACACTTTTGCATCACGTGGTTCACCATGAAAGATGGGGCTTAGAGCCCATGGTGCAAATTACCATATGCCTTCACAACACGATATTTCCAGGCATTAATTCACCAAGGTTTTTAGATGCACGCCCTAAGCTTCAATGTAGACAAGGTAGATTGTGACTACCATACACTTGAGAAAGACATATGTATATCCAGGATAGACTGCCTACATTGAGAGGCTGATCTTAGATATTATAAGCATGAAGCCTGTAAGCTTGGCCATTGGAGACGTTGGAGCAACACTTGTGTACCTACAACTCAAGCCCAAGCTGGAGAACAATAAGTATGTGGAGAATGAGTTCGCACTCCCAGGGCCGTCAAAAGGTAAGCATACAATGGAAAATGTTCCAACACCTAAGCCCACAGAGACAATAAAAGTAGAAGATGAAGAAGAGGAACATGAAGATAGTGGTGGTTTGGAGCACAGAGGTAGGAGGCAACCTACAGACAAGGTAGAAACAGAGCATGTGACTACTGCCACCTCCAGGGTAGGAAGGAGAATATGAGGATTTAGATGCATTACAAGGAGAGCACCACTTCAAAAGGGTATTCAGGAGAACAATGACCCAAGGTGTTACTCCACAATCAATGCGTAGATCACCTCGACTCTCTCCATAGAAGGAGACAACTAAGAAGAGAAGAAGGAAGTTGAAGTTGAATGAGGAGGCAAAAGAGTCTGAGGAGAGCATGCTTGAATATCCTACACCTCTAGAGATGTGGAAGAACCAAAGGATGAAGAAATGAAGGATGGAGAAGAAGGAGAAAAGGAGGCAGATGAGACAATGACCAAGACTACTCAGGGTACGGCAGAACAAGCTCCAAATCTTGAAGTGTCAAGTTCCTAAGGGGCCAAGATCGAAGAGAACAAGTGGAGAATATGTTGCATCGGTCATGGGCTATGCTAAGGACATAGGTAAAATTGTCCATGCCTATTTTCAAAGCATAGTGACACCAAAGGAGTTGTATGGGTGGGAGCTAATGGATGAAGATATGGTGACCATGCGCATAAGGAAGCAAGCTGTCATGGTCTATGCACACACACATGGATGAACCAAAATTTGATGTATGTGAAGAGTCATGTGTATCAAAGAGGTTGAAGAAGACACCTCAGGCCAGACACATAACAATAAAGCCTACTTGTTATGTCAGATGAACAAGTGAGTAATGCTTTGGTGAAAGTCTCGACAGAGGTGGCACGACGAAATGTGGATAAGGCCACAATAATTAGGGCACTGAGGGAAGAGATCAAGGCCAAGGATATAGAAATAACATGCCTAAAGCAAGATAAATACTTGACACAAAAGAAGAACACTATTTTCATCAACATGGTAAAGGAATTTGGGGATAATATCATGAAAGCAAAGCCACACTTAGAGCCTAAGGTACCCAAAATGTTTCCTTTGATAATGCATTATGTACAAACCTTGGTGGACTTGGTGCTTGAAGATGAACCTCTGCGCATGCCAAAACCAAAGAATCCTGAGCAAGAAGCAGAGTAAGAAAAAGGCTTTAGTGATGAGAAATATTACATCATATGAGGGGTTGCTTCAGAGCTTGCAGGAGGAACTGAAGAAAGTAGATCAAGCATTGAATATTTGTACAGCCCCAGAAGCCATTATAAGAACCAGGACCATTATAGAGGATAATGAAGTCCTAAAAGCCATGAAAGATGAGACCTTGGGCTGCATAAAATGATTAGCACTTGTAAAATAGGCCCTTACAACAACACAAGAACCACACAAGGAAAGGCTAGATGAGCTTGGGAAACTCATCACGTAAAATATGGACTTATTAGAAGGAAGAATGACTCCATGTCCAACATTGTGTTGGTATTATAGAAATGAGAAAGGAGAGATTGCAAAAGATGAGTTAGAGTCAATTGTAGTGGATATCCCAGAAAAGGTAGAGGCCATGCTCAATGATTGGTAGACTTTAGAGGTAGAAATAAAAGAAGAATATCCAAAATTGATTCTTTTGTTGAAGTAAATGATGCTTTGCAGGTAAAATCATTCTTTTATTCATAAAATTATTTCTATCTCTTTATTCACATTATTTGATTCATTTTGGAGACAACCATTTTTGGGGTGGAAATGCAATTAGTGTGGGGTAATGTTGGTTAGAAAAATATGGCACTTAGCAAAAAACATACAAAAGGTTCACATGGAAGAGTAGAGCACATTCAAATGCGCGGGAGGATTGGGAAGGAATCATACACTGAGGATAGAGAAAATTTGGGACTTATCCGTTTTCACAATGAGGATCTATTTTTGGAAGATGGCGTGCGAGCACACAAACTAGTTAAAGACTTGCGTGACATGCATTGGCTATTTTTTGGAGGATCGGCTACAAAGCACTTTGCATGAGTACATGTTGAGAATATATTTACTACTTGACAGTTAACTAGAAGAAGTCTATTGTTAGCGCACTTGCATGTGTGGCTATTATTGTAATAGCGTGTGGCTAATAATAGCATGTGACCTATTTTGGGAATAGATAAGTGGTGAAGGGAAAGTCCCCACCCTTATAAATATGTAATGAACTACGTAGTATAGGTGTGTGAGAATAGTATGTAAGAACTGAGTTATTGTGAGGTTATGCTACCAAATCTGATGCGCGCATAAACTATGGTAGTATCTATTGTAATAAGCTTATGTGTATTTATCATGTTTAAATGCAATGGAGTGTATTGGCTGAAACAGAGTATCAAATCCTGAGTATAATTGGTTCTTGCATGCTTGATTTCATCATGGTTATAGTTTATTATTGCATGAGTGATTTTGCTATGATTATTTTTTGATTCATGATACTTTAAGATCTAGATCTAAACATGCACTGTAGAATGATATATTAGTCATGGATCTGAATGCTTTAAGTCTTCATGATGCTAACATCCTATTAAAAAACCCCTAAAAAGAGGCTTGGTACCTTTATGCGCTTCGGGTGAGCACTCAGTCTAGGCTGAGTGATGTGCCAGCATGCCCGGGCTTTTACTGGTGAATTCTAGGCTACATCAAAATACCTTGAGTTCACTTCTGATATAGGAAGAGAATGTGATAATGAACTGGAGAGTGCCTCTCAAGAACTTCTTGCTCAGAATTCAAAGTTCAAACCTCGCAAGCCCTTCTCGATCGAAATTTATATCTAAATCTTCTTTTGTTGATAAGAATTTTTTTCTTTTGATCAATTGCATGTTACCTTTTGTTAGGATAATTAATTATACATTTTATAATTAATTATTATTATAACATTATTACATTAATTAGTTGTATAATGTTATATGGTTTTATTAACCATATTTGGCTTATTATATTCACGGGTATAATTGTTATGTTGTTATAACAATTATGTCATTATTCATTTGTGCTTCCCGGATGTATTTTGGAAGCTACTTGTATTTTAGTTTGTTGTTGCATAATTACAACTCCATATTTGTTTGTATCCAGGCTATCCAATATGTATAAATATTGTATCCTACACTATTGTAAGGGATTGATTTCACATTAATAGATTATAAAGCTTCCATCCCTATTTTGAAACTACAACTTTAGTGGTAAATGTCACAAATGTGTAAATTTGGAGATAAAAGGAAGTTTGCAAAACTAAGAAACCTATCCATAAAAATAAAAAACAAATTGTTTCTTCTAAATACAATTTAAGGAAAAAGGATAGCTCTAATGATATTCCTAAAACTATTGCATTATATGTTATGTTGTATTCTTCCTCTAATTTTGAATGGATTCTAGATTCAGGTGCATCAAATCATATGATTGGTGTTTCAAATTATTTATTTGATGTTTTGAAAATCAATGAACGTGTGTATCTTGGTGATAAATCATCTTTAGAAGAAATAGAGAAAGGAAAAGTAAAATTTTCTAATGGTGTGTTAAATAATGTTTTATTTGTTCCTAAACTCAAAAAGAACCTTTTATCATGTTCTCAATTAATTCATGATGGTTTGGCTATTCAAATTTTGAAATATACTTGGTATATCAAGGATAGTAATGATAATATAATAGCTGAAAGAATTCAAAGAGATGGTTTATATATTTTTAATGATTTCTCTTTTATATCTTGTTTTGTTTCTCAAAATTTAAATAATTCAAAACTATGGCATGAAAGATTAGGACATGTTAATTATCAAAGTTCATATAAAATGGATAGATATAATCTTGTGAAAGGTTTTCCTATGTTTTCTTCTTCTCATGATGCGTGTGAAGGGTGTTTACGCTCAAAATAAAGTGCTAAACCATTTCACTCACATCTTGAAGAGAGTTCCTCTTCCCCAATAGAAATTATTCATAGTGATGTTAAAGGACCTCTTGAAGTAGATTCATTAAATGGTTCTTTATATGATGTGACTTTCATTGATGATTTCACCAGGATGATTTGGTCATATTTTCTTAAAAATAAATTTGATGTACTTGAGAAATTTAAGGAATTTAAAGCATCTATTGAAAACTCTTCAAATTATAAAATTAAGAGACTTAGAACAGATAATGGGGGTGACTATGTTAGAAAATCATTTGATTTTTTTGTATTGATTGTGGTATTAAAAGGGAATTGAATTATCCTCATTCTCCCCAATCTAATAGTGTTGCAAAATGTAAGAATAGGGATATTTTAGATATGGTCAGCACTATGTTTCATTTCTGCTGGTCTTCCCAAATTTTTGTGGCGAAGCAATGAACACAATAGTCTAAATTCTAAATAGGGTTCCCATAAAAGCTATTCATCTTTCAAATCCTTTAGAAAAATGGTCAAATAAAAACCTAATATTTCTCATGTAAAAGTTTTGGTAGTCCCGCTTCTTTATACATTCCTAAAAAGAAAAGAAAGAAACTTGATATGGCTTCTTTTTCTTGTGTTTTCATTGGATATGGTATTGACACTGTGGGTCTAGGGATTTATGACCCTACAAAAAGGGAAGTAACTGAAAACCACAATGTGGTGGGTTTGGAAAAATGATTGTGTTCATTTGATAATGGTAAAGATGTTCCTAACTTTGTCAATATTTCTAATGATGGTTATGATTCTGATAATAAGAATATAGTAAATGGTCATTATGATGTTTCTTGTGTTGATACTATAGATGTTTCTAAATCTCCTAACTCCCTAGTTAAGAAACCAAAATGGGCTCAATTTGTGTTAGAAAGTTCTAATCCTATTGATCTTAGGAAAATGACTAGAAGCCATCATACATACCATGCATTAATGACCTTGTATGAACTTGAGCCACAAAGCTTTGAAGAATCTTCTCGGGATGAGAAGTGGATTAATGCAATGTAAGCTAAATATAATGCCCTAATTCAAAATCAAACCTGGGAGTTGGTTCCACCTCCAGAGAAAATAAGTATTATAAGGTCTAGGTGGTTATACAAATTAAAATATAATGCAAATGGTAGTATTGACAAACATAAATCTATACTTGTTGCTAGAGGTTTCACTCAGAAACCTGGTATTGATAATGTTGAGACATTTTCCCATGTAGCTAAAATGAGTATTGTTATGACCTTATTTGCAATTGCCGCTTAATTTGGGTGGTAAATCCACCAAATGGATGTGAAAAATGCCTTTTTGAATGGTGATTTAAAAGAAGAACTTTACATGTCTCAACCTAAAGGATTTGAAGAAATTGGTAAAGAAAACTATGTTTGTAAATTGAAAAAATCCTTGTATGGTTTAAAGCAAGCTCCTAGAGCTTGGTATGCAAAAATTAATTCTTTCTTTAAACAATTAGGATTTGTTAATTGTTCTTCTAACAATGATCTATTCATTAAGCAAGAAGGATCACATATTATCATTGTTTGTATATATGTTGATGATTTGCTTATGACTGGTGATAATCCTGCTTTAATTTGTAGAATTAAAGAAAAATTGAAACAATACTTTGAAATGAATGATTTAGGTCTCTTACATCATTTTATTGTCATGAATGCATTTTAAGATAGACATTCTATTGTTGTTTCTCAAGCACAATATGCATGCAATGTATTGAAAAAGTTTAATATGATTGATTGTAAACCAATTTCTACTCATATGGAAGTTTGACTAAAAATTGATCCTAAACCTGCATGTGAAAAATTTGATCCTACTTTATATAGGTAGTTAGTTGGTAGTTTGATTTATCTAACTATCACCAGACCAAATATTTCCTATGTAGTAGGAATTGCTTCTAGGTTTATGTAGAAACCTTATAGAGATCATTGGAATCTTGCAAAAAGGATTCTTAGATATATTAAAGGCATAATCAATTATGGGTTGCATTATACTAAGAATTAAAATGCTAACTTATATGGATTTTGTGATTTTGATCATGTTGGTGATGTATTGGATAGAAAATCTACTTCTAGTTATGTGTTTAAATTTGGTGCAGGTGCCATTACTTGGTGTAATAAAAAACAACCAACTGTTTCTATCTCTTTAATAGAAGTGCAATGAAAGCTACAAAAGAGACTCTATGGATAAAGAGGTTGTTTGATGAGATAAAGATGAAGGATCCATGTAGTGTTCCTTTGTTCTACGAAAACCAAAACACCATAGCTCTTGCACATAATCCAATACAACATCAGAGGATGAAACACATTGAGATACATATACATTTCATCCGTGAGAAGGTGCTAAGTGGTGAGATAGATCTCAAGTTTGTACCGATTGAAGAGCATTTTCCTGATATCTTCACAAAGCCCTTGAGTGCTTTGCATAGTTTTGTCACTTTCGTGAAAATGTTGGATTGTCGGAATTTCCATTGAGGGGGAGTGCACATGACTATGTCATCTTCTAATGGAACTTGGTTTTTGTAAAAAAACCTTTGGGAATTTGTAAAAGACCTTTGGGAAAGTGTAAAAAAGACCTTCGGACAAGTGTATACCTCCTCAGCTTCTTTTTTAGAAAGAAGTGTAGAAATATCTTAAAGGCGGTCTTCAGTAAAATATTTAGTGCTATTGAGTTTATTGGTAAACATCCCATACAAGCATATTAATAAGGAGGTCCTTGGTTATAAAAGGCTCGTATATGCTTGTGTTCAATAACCTTTTGTGAGAGTGTGTGAGAATATTTAAAACTCACAAATCATACTTAGCCACTAATCATGGGATTCCAAATCCTTTTGTACCAAAAGGTAACTTGAGTATGATGAAGGTGTTATAATTCCTTCACCCGATATGCTATCCTAAAACCTTTATGGTTTAAGGATTGTAAATCCTATAGTGTACCATGAACAGTAATCTATTGACATATGTTATCCCACTTAACATTAAGGGGAGTGTTGGAACATAATGATTAAGTGGTATCACCATAATATGGGTCCATCACTATTATATAGGTTAAATATTTAATAATATGAAATACTTTTCTATTATTAAATATTCATACCTAGGTAATATACATTAGGTAATTATTTAATAATGTGAATCATTTATGTTTCTATTTATTAAATACACTCACCTAGGTATATGTGTCAACCATTTTAGGTTGAAAAGGTGGGTCGGGAGACATACCCGATCACCTTATATAAAAAGGAATTTAGGTCCTCATTTGATATATTCAGGAAATATATCAAAGGTGTGTAAATCAAGTGATTTGGTTTTACCCTTGGTAAATAGGGTTTCAAAGGAGGAGGTGATCTTACTAGATGTAAAATAAGTTCTCTAAAGTAAAAGGTTATTTTCAAAGTAGTTTTTACCCTATTGGGGCTTTCCACTATAAATATTGTGTCACATGTGTTATTTATTTCCTATATTTATTTATTTATTTATTTATGTTATGATGTAATGTTCATTTAAATATTTATTGTAATATTATATAATATGTAAGTTGATTAAATCCATATTTATTATAATCCTCATATTCTAAAAGATTCAATCATTAGGAGGGAATCCTTACCACAAGCATACAAAATTATGATCCAAGATGAGAACAATCTAATAGATGCCGGTAAACTCCCCGAGATCTTCTTTGCCAATATACCCCGAATTAGCTCCTATCCCACAAACATAGGTCTCAAGCTCTACTCAAGCCCATACGTTCTTGTATAATTACCCATCCTCTCATCTAACACTAATTCCCAAAGTCAACGTCATCATTTTCTTCTCCCAAAATAGAGGAAATGAAAAATATCCTCAGAAAATTATCTAATGAGATAATAAATCTTAAAAGGAACCACACCGCTTACCCAAGACATAATTATCAAAACTATCAAGGTGGCAGGGATTCCCTATCCATCCCAACATCAGAATACCTAGAGGCATCGGTCTATGCAACTATTGAACTAGATAGTCTTGGTGCAACACCACTCCAAACTATTCCACCCAATAGCGGAAGAGAAATGGTACATGGGAAAAATAATTTGGCAGAAGATCCCAATGCATGGTGCTTCCCTTGTAATACATCTCACATGCCAAGAGACTATCCATAAGGAAATTTGCAACAAAAGGTAGCCGAACAAAGAACAAGAGAAGGCTATGATGTTAATGCATCAAGACCTTATCATTCCATGGGAGTCCAAAATGCAGCCTTTGTTGTGCAGATTCAAGGAATGTCCCTGGAATAGGAAGCAAAGATAACACCAGAACATGTGCTTTTCTCTTGGATAGAAGGAGAAGAATTCGTATTTACGAATGAGGTAGTTGTTTCTAATCCTATTCAATTTAATTACAACACTCACTTCAAAAAAAGGATGATAGAGATAGATGATCCTATTCCAAAAAAACTAGCAAGATGCAAAAGGAACCTCCAACCATCATGGCATCACCGTTAATGGTCATAAAGGAAGATCCGGAACCATCCGAGAATCAAGATACCCCCAACCCTGGTTGAAAAGTAAAACACTAGTTGTTATCCAAGGAATCATCACCGAACCAATTAATGTGGTTCAACAACTCAAGAAAGTGCCAACTAATGCATCCTTGTGGGATCTTCTGGGCATTCCAGAGAAAAAGGAGTTGCTCCAAGAAGCACTTAAATCAAATGATGACCCAACTACCTTTGGGAAAGAGAAGGAATGGGTAAAAGCAATTTGAGCCCCAACAAAGGTAGTGATTTTTTAATCAAAAGGGAGAGGTAAGTAAACCAAGGCCCAACCCCTTTTTATGAATCTTATCATAGGTAAGAAATTATTACATAATTCCATGATAGAATCCAGTCTGGCACTACAATCATGCTCAAAGTAGTTGCAGATGCCTTGGGAATTAAATATGAGCCCTCAAAGAGGAGAGTCATGCAACTAGATGGAAAATTAGTCCAAACCATAGGAGTTATCAAGGGACTCTCGTTGCAACTCTATTCCTACCTAAACATAACCATTTCACAGGACATAGTAGTGATCAACGTTACGTCAGTCTTGGATTTGTGTCTCTCACATGATTTCACAACTAAAATAGGAGGTTATATGTCTCTTGATTGGTCCCATTTGATTCTGCGGACCAAGTATGGCTCTAAGATGAAGGTATTATTAGAACCCCTTGCCAAAGAACATATAACGGACCAAGTGGCCTCAAGATTTGAGGCTTCCCATGCTATGATCACTAGAGAAGAGGAATCATATATAGAGGGGATGATCTTCAAAGCAATGATCATCTAGCCAACCTTCCCCTAGGCGATCCCTTTGGGAAATTTGATTCCACTTTGGTTTCGATACCTATGTCATATTTAACGAAGACTCCACGATTCCAAGGTGGTGGAAGGAAAAGATAAAAGAGAAGGGAATCCCATAAGAGATTCCCAGATATGGAACCTATATTTTGGTGGGGCTAAAAGTAAAAATGGCTCAGGGGCCGAAATATGCTTGTTATCTCCAAACGAAAAGAAGATACTCTAAGATTTCTACTTCTAGTTCTCCGAACCAAGATGTGAATGAAGTAGAGTATGAGGCCTTAATACATGGCTTGGCCACGACATGAAAAGAAGGCATCAAACAATTGAGAGTCTTTGGTGACTCGGAATGGTGGTGACACAGGTAAGAACACGACCGCCACAAAAATATGAGAATGAGGTCTTATCGACATAGAGTGTGGGATCTCATTAAATATTTTGAAGCCTTTAATAACAAAGTGATTCCCAAGACCAAAATATAGAGGCCGATAGGATGGCCTTAATCGGGTCGCAATTTAACCCACTACAGGATTTGATAGTGAATGAAATTACCATAAAATTAATGATCTACCATTCTATACCCGATAACATCAATCACTTGAAGGTTTTTAAGTGTGACGAGCAGATTATACACTTTCTCCAAAAATTCGATCAATTTGCAAACCAAATCTAACCCAAGATCGAAAAATAATATGGAGACCAAATCATTAAGTTAAAAACAAACAAACTTATGAAAGGGTTAATAACCCTAGAAGGTATTTTTGATTCGAATGATGCCAGTAAAAATTGAAGGAATTTTGTAGCGGTAAAAGAGAATTATGTCGAGCTGGAAGTGAGAAATGGGAGGAGGCTAAAGGTTGGGAGATTAGTCACTCAAAGAGAAAGGGAAAGACTCGTGGATCTGTGCCATAATTATGATAAGGTGATGGCTTGGACTTATGACGACCTGCGTGGTGGTTACAACAAAGATATTATTCAACACACCATCGATCTCAAAGAAGGCATTAAGCCCATGTGCTAGAAACAAAGGCCCGTGAACCCAAAAATAGAATCCCTCATGGCTAAGGAACTAAGAAAACTCCTAGAGGCCAACATAATCTTTCCTATCAAGCATACAATGTGGGTCTCCAACCTGGTTCTAGTAAGGAAGAAGAATGGAAAAATTAGGCTCTATGTAGATTTCAGAGACCTAAATAGAGTGTCCCTAAAGGATCACTACCCTTTACCCTCCATGGAGTAGATATTACATACAATAGGATTTGAAAGGTTCTCTATGTTGGATTTTTTCTTTGGATACAATTAGATATGGCTTGCAGAAAGGGATCAACATAAGACCACTTTCATGATGAAATGGGGAACCTTCACATACGCAAAGATGCCATTTGGGCTCACAAATGCTGGAGCCACCTTTCAAAGAGCCATGGACTCTGCATTTGGAGATTTGATCAATAAGGTAATTCTCATATACCTAGATGATCTCACTGTGTTTACCAAGACAATGGAGGATCACTTTGACACCTTGGAAGTTGTGTTCAAGAAATTTCAAGAGTTCGAAATCTATTTGAACCTAAAGAAATGTGTTTTAGAGTGCCCCAAGGAAAAATCTTGGGACACATTATGTCAAAGGAAGGGATCTCAATCGATCCCGAAAGAGTTGAAGCCATTCTGGGGCTGCCTTTACTAGTCAATAAGAAATCAGTCCAATATTTCTTGGGAAAGATCAATTTTGTCAGCAAGTTCATTTCGGACTTTTTCAAGGCAATCCATCCGATCACTCTCATGCTAAAAAGGACCTTAATTTCAAATGGACCATTGAAGGTCGTCAAGCCTTTGAGGTAATTAAAGGGGCTATCACATCCACCCCAGTACTACACAACCCCGACTTCTCAAAATATTTCATCATGTATGTATACGGGGGTAAACATAGTGTAACATCTGTACTAACACAGAAGGGAGAGTCTCAAGGAGAATAATATCTAGTTTCCTTCTTCTCAAAAACTCTCCATGACTATGAAACAAGGTATAACTTTATAGAAAGACAAGCTTATGCTATAGTTAAGGGTATGAAGAAATTCAGGCACCTTGTCACTCATAGTAGAATCCAGGTTATGGTGGCTCACTCTAGTATCAAAGAATATATAACAGAGGGTGAAATAATTGATAAAAGAGCTAACTGGATCACCAAGATCCTTAAATATGACATCAAGGTAAAAACTACAAAGCTAGTACAAGGAAGGGGCTTATGTCAATATCTAACACAAGACCCCATGCCCCTGATTAATGAAGAGCCCGAAGGGATACTCTATATCCAAGAAAGTAACTCAGGTAGTTGGGTCTTGGATAGGATCTTCTTCATGCAAATAGGGAAGTACCCAAGCCATCTTCCCTTAAAAAGAGGAGGTAATATAAGAAACAGGGATCCCATTTCACCATGATTGGCGATGTCCTTTTTAAAAGGAACTTTAATGGAATCCTGCTAAGGTTCCTAGAGAGTGAAGAAGATAAAGAGTCTTATGTGAGTTACACCATGGGAACTTGGGAGGCCATTTTTCTGCCCAAACCACAACCATTAAAATCTTGCAAGCAGGATACTTTTGGCCCAATCTATTTGTTGACAAATCAAGTAGAGACAAATGGATGCAAGGTTTATCAGGTTTATATGGGTTTTCGAAGGAATGCGGCATTGCCTCTTAATCCCATCCTAATAGAGGAACCATTTGTGTAATGGGGTCTAGACTTCATCGGAATGGTCAACCCAACTTCTAGTGCCAGGAACAAATGGATCCTCACCGCAACTAATTACTTCACCCACTAGGTGGAGGCTATTCCACTAAAAGAGGACACCAAGGATGCAATGCAGGACTCCTACATGATATCACTACTCATTTTGGAACCCCACACACTATTATATCTGATAATGTGAAGGCCTTTTTGGGAGCCAAGGTATTTGATTTCATTGTAAAGCATGGGATCTATCTAAAAACATCCTCCAACTATTACCTCGTAGGAATGGTCTTGCGAGTCTACAAACAAAAACCGATCGGGATCATTAAAATAATGGGGAATGAGCATAAGAGGCTATGGCATGAACATATCAAAATAGCCTTATGGGATGATTGGATCACACCCAAGCAAGATCTTAAAAGCCTCACCATATGAGATAGTCTATGGGAAAATTATTGTGATGCCAATTTCCCTAGAAATCCCTACATTACAACTGTTGAAGAAAATCAAGATAGAGGAAAATGAGGTGATGCAAGTGAGACTCGTTGAGCTAATAGAGCTCTAAGAATAGTGGGAGGCTGCTCATGAAGCCATGATCAGCCGCCAACAGGTGGTCAAAACTTGGTTCAATCAAAATATGTCTGAACTAAAATTCTAAGTTTGTGCTATAGTTTTAAAATGGAATGCAAGGGCCGCAAAGCCTGGAAACCATGGGAAGTTTGACCCCTTATGGATGGGACCCTTCAAAATCAATGCATGTAAGAAACACAACAATTTCAAGCTTGAAACCATGGAAGGCGACCCCTTGGAAATTCCGGTAAACAAGATTCACTTGAATCCTTTCATGTAAGTCTCTTCGTTAAATAATGTATCATATGTATAGTCTTGCTTCCACTTGTTCATTTTTTCTTTGTTTGTTTTGTCCCTTTTAATAAGTGTCTCAGACATGTGTCCTTCATGGATCCCCCTTGCCTCTTTTTAAATTTTGGAGGGAGTGTACCTTCCTAATTTTCCCTGAAATTAATGATCCAACAACTTCCTTGGACACTTGAGAGAAAAATATTTAGAATTGATACAAAATATCTTGAAAAGCATAGAGTTCGGCACTTAGGGTCATTAATTAGAAAGGGTCTATTATGTGAAGCGACTCTATATACACGTAAGTCATTACTCTCCAAGTTAGGGTGGTTATTTAAAATATTGAGGAGTGTCCAACATGTTCATTTCAAATGCTAGAGTCTTCCAAATCAATCTTACGTGAAACCCATACCCCCACACTCTCTTTAATCAAAGTTAAGATTCCCCGATGGGGGCCTCAAATGAGTGACCCTTGTATGGTTTGTGACTTCACGCAGATGGCATCTACGACCCTATTCTCAATAAGAAACCAAAATATCTAAGAGAGGAAACCTTCACCAGGTTTCTTAACACAGGAAATTCCAAATCTTTTGGCTCAAGAATCTGGAGCACAACACTCACCCAATACACGGTGCCTCTTGTGAACACGTATCTAGAGATCATAAAAATGTGTGTGAGTTATTTTGACTCAAACCAACACTATCCATGATAGGAACATAATGGTGGTAATTTCACCTCAAGTTATCGGGAAATGTTGGCTCTAACCTATAATCCAACGATCAGTTTCTACGATATGGAAAAAATACAAAGTATCTGGGCTTAATACCGAGAAAAAGATTCATTCCTTAATAGGGAGTTGAGGTAGACCGAATCAAGCAGTTCGGGAACCACATGATTCCCAATTCCCCTAAAGTTACTATTGGAAGATTCTAAGGATGCCTGCTCAATGCTGACATTCATTTTCAGGAAAGATTCAGACATGAATGTCTAGGATTAGCAGATGATGACCTTGTTTAGAATGAGGTCTGTAAAGAAGGAGTAGGTGTACTAATTTGAATTTTCCAAAGTCGATTCTGGAATCCATAATTAAACAACTCACCAAGTTCTTGGTCAACAACACCTTTAGGTATTCCTCATATTTGTTTCGCCTTATTCATTATCGAATGCACAATATTTCGTTAGTTTATGACTTTGACTCTATGGGATGCGGAGGTTGATCCTCAAAAAATAATTCTAGAGTTTGCTTGGACCCATATGCTATCCCATTCATTAGATGCATATGAATTATTTAATTATTTTGTGGAGCTCCTCCTGCTTGAAATTGATCTTGAAGGGATCAACAAAAAAATGAACGACTTTGTGAAATCCATCCTCGCAGATCCTCTGCACCCTTGTGATTATTTCTCCACAAGAGGAAATTCCATGATTTAGCTACATGGTTTTAGAGATGAATCCTTTATACTCTCGAGGGTCCTAACGACATGGGTGGTGGGTCTCGAGATTACCAAGCAGCTCGTACTCTGAACATTGAGTTCGACTCTAGTCGAAAAGAAGAAGGTGATTTTTGATCTCTGTTTGAGTAAGGGAGGAATCAATGTACTTAAGAGAAAGGAAAAGCATAGCCTCACACAGGTTGGATTCCTATGTGTTTTCCTTAATTCAAGACTAATGGAGATATGACGCGAGATGAGACAATGGCCGCAAATCTAGTTCGTAACAAGGTCCCGACTCCTGGAAGCACGAGTTGAGGGAATTTTTTGATGCAAGGTGGTCCCCTCGAGTAGAGTCACCTGACATATTTGTCGAGCTCAAAAACATACCAATTCTAGATTGGGAGTCATTCTAACCAGTTAAGCACATGTTTGATCCCACCCTCACCCCGACAAAGGGAATCGAGTGAAACCGAGAAAGAAAGATTGGAGCACAAAAATATTGAAGCCTATTGGAAGTATAACCGGGAGATTGGACATACCACCCTCAATTTTGAGGCCGTCTCTAGGGATGAAAAATGGGAAGAGTTCTAGGATACAAATCACAGGTCTAACGTAAAAATCCAGGATATGGTAACAATCATCTCGAACGGCCCATGGGATCGACTCAAAGTCTTCCGGTCCCAACCAATAGGAATTTCTAGTTCTGCCTCCTCCCTTTATTTCTCAAAGAAGGTCCTTAAGTGTAGGCACCTACTCTAGAGTTTGCACCAATTCCATCGGGAAGGAACCCATGGAGGGAGAAACGCCGAGCCCCTCGTGTAAAAAGCTAAAGTTTTACGTGAGTCCCTGCTTCCCTCTCCCCTCTTCCTCCTCATGGGACTCCATTTCAATCTCCTCCTCCGCCATTTTCCCCTTCTAGAAGTATTCCCTTTTCAGTCGATCACCCCATCTTATCCTCTCCCTCTACTTGAAGCCCCTTCATTGCCTCAAATTTATTCCACATCCCAACTTTCTCCCCAAGTGTTAACAAAATTTTCTTCACTCTGTAACTTCAATACCTCAACCACAAGTTACAATTCCTTATGGTCTATCACCCAGGTTCCCATTCGCGGGTGGGGTTATCGCTTCTCCCTCAAATTTTTGAGTCAAGTGAATCTGCTAAGGCTTCCTGAGATAGCAAAAGGGCAAAGAAGAAGAAGAAGGAAATGTCGGTAGGAGCAACGAAGAAGATGTGGTCATTATATGACCATTAACAGGGTTCCTTGACTATCGTGTGACTTATTCCCCAAGTATCCAAACCCGTGGAATAGATGCAATGAGATGGTTACTCTATTAGCTCTTTCATGGTTGACCTTTATGAGTTCTAGCCTTAGGATAAGGTCAAATTAATGAATGAAACTATGGAGGTAGTCACTAAAAACTACCTTAAGCTCAACAACCAATTAAAAAAGGTGCAATCTAGCCTCCACAAGGTAGATGCTACTATGGCCAATCATCATGCCAAGATAAAGAGCAAGGGAAAAGATATATACTAGCTCTGCAAGGAATTGAAGGAAGCTCCATCACAAGAAGTCCTTGAGGCTTCTCAGGAGGAAGTTAAGACTCTAGCGACCAAACTCACTACATCCGAGGCCACGACCAATTTGATCTCACTGAAAAAGGGAGCCCTCCAATAGGAGGCTGATTCAAGAAAGATAGAGGTGGATGTCATCCAAGCCAAGTTACATGTCGTTGAGGCGAGAAAGGGGTAGCCTTGAAACAAAGCTGAAATTGTTTGAGGATATAGTTAAGGAATTGACCCAAAAATTAGGACAACAACCTCAGAAAGGGGGAGTTGTAACATTAGTGCAAGAGTTGTATGCTTCATGCTTTGTGACCAAATTTCCACCACGTTGATAAATTTAGCCCTCGCACTTGGATTTATATCTCGATGCGCAAGGATTGTGCTCAAATTTGGAGACCACAACCTCCACCATCAACAACACAATATCCACCAAGGTCCTTGAATCATCACTGTTGATTCAAAACTTTATGACACTTCCAACTCCGTCCTATAGGGGCAAGAATCACTAACAAGCTGATGATTGCTGCAAAAATCAATGAGATCCTAAGCTGCAACAAGGCCTCCATAAAATTCTAGAATTTATTGGCTCAACTCCAACAGGGGATCAAGGAGCAGAAGTGGAGCATCAACAAATTATTCAAGTTAGGATTCCCCTCTCCTTTCCCCGATGACTCCATAGTCCTATCAAAGGACCAGAATTAAACAACTCTTGCTTTCCAAATGACAAGACTTGACTGTCTTTCGGTCTCTAAAGGGGAGCTCCAGTGTTACCGAGGTGGAAGCTACTCTGAACCCCATCATGTAGTTGGAGTTCTAATTATCCACAGTTGTAAAATTCTCCAAAACTTTTCCCATAAGGAGATGATCCAATTTGGACCGAGCCTTCCAGGACTTGCAGAGAAGGACCTATCCTACTAAGGCGGAATGGCTCACACATCGATCGCTTTGCAACACCTCTAATTGGCATTTTGTGAGCCACATTTTGAATTTTGAGGCTGAGAAGATTTTCGGATCCTTCCATTACTAGCACGGAGTCCTTAGTGACTCACCATAACTGTAAAGTTATTTTTGTATAAGACTCTCTTTAACGGCCACCGTCTTTTGTTGCCTCGACTCTAGTTTCTTTTTGTTTGCTTGGGTCTAAAATCGACTAAGTATGAACTTGAATGCGGGAGGTGTCCACGTGTCCCTTTGGCATACTCGAACATGGAGAAAGAAATAAGGCCCTCAAACTTACGCTTATCATCCACGTGTCCTAGGCCCGATAAGGTTTCCCCGACGGGTTGAAAAGTCAAAATCATAGCGGAGACTAACAAGGTCTCCATGTATCGCCGAAGCGTAATTTCAAATAAAGAGAAAGGAGGAAAGGCCCCAAACAAGTGCATGTCATCCACGTGTCTCTCTCGCACATTTGAAAGGTAAATCTCTAGAAGGGTCCCCAAATAAGCACGCAAACTCTACGTGGTAGAAAAGGATCATCATCAACCAAGGAGCTGCAAGTTGGATGAATTGAAGGCAATTAGAAATATCAGCAACATGTAATTAGGATATTGACCCAAAAATGAAAGATCTTGTAAAAAAATTGAATGCTATTGGTGAAAGGTCTGATTCTAGCAATTGAAGTAAGAGCCAAGAAGATCTATAAAGGAGTGTTATGATCTAGGAGTAAAGGAAGAGAAAATTTAGGAAAAAAATTAGACTAGAGCTGTGAAAAGAGATTTTAGACTCAGTAATTGTATTGGCTAGCCTTAGTAAGAATTTTTCGTAGAAAGAATTTGTAATCTATGTTTTATCATCCTTATGTATGATTTTCTCTATGAATAAAGGGTTCTTGTTCTGTGCATCTTAGCTTTCAATATTTTGTGTCTTTCTTCTTTCACTGCTAGTAGTTTTTAGATAAGTTTGAAGATCTATCGTGCTATACACCCTTGGGTTTTCTTTACGTATCTATTATCTGCATATTTTTATGTTTTATATCTCCTCATCCTCTGATAATCTAAGATACTTTTGAAAATAGTAGATCATGCTAAAACACTCTTCGAACTATTCTAAGTAGTTTCCCAGATCTATCTCTGTGTCTTTTAAGATTTGTTCTAGCGCATCACCTTAGTTTTTGCATTTTATTTCAATTTTTCTTCTAACCTTATCTCACACCATAGAGAAGAGCCAACTTCTTTAAATCCTAGAGGTAACCTTAGGTGCATTTTCCACTAACCTAAGGTATCCAAAGAATTTGACAATTCATCCGCAAAGATAATCGTCAATAGGTCTTTCGAACTCATCTCAAGAAGCCTTGACAATGTCTTTTAACACTCATTACATGGTTTGGATCACGGGTATATCAAGTGCATGGTGGAAGTTGTAGTCATCGATGAAACATTTCATTCAACTTGACAGATTTATTCCAAACCTTCAGTCCCTTTAGAGGGGATCTTCATGAGTGATGCTCATGGTCACCAATAGAGTCATTTGATAGTGTTTTTAAACACTTAGTTCATGGTGTTGACGTGTCATCCAAAGGAAGTTTCTCAGGGTGCAAAGAGTTTAGGGATTTATAGTTCATCACATCGAAGCATTTCATCGAGTCATCGGAAGGATCAATAAACTTTATCGGATTAAGCTTCTTTGTCATTGATAATTCTTCCTTTCTCTCTCTCTCTCTCTCTCTCTCTTCTACCCCCTAACTTTCTCTCTTCGTAATGTTCTAATTTCACATTGGGGTTGCACTTTTTCATATGTCTTAATGTTCCTAATGTAATAAGTCACCTTTATGTTATAAAAAGGGACTTAATGTTTTCCTAAGAAGGCAAAGAGTCTTAAGTCATGTCGAGACATACAAAGAGTCATTGGGGGATAGATGAAGAGTTGATCCTCTTCTATAAATTGTAATAAGCCCCTCATTTGGGATTATTATTAGTTGGTGACCAATTTTGTAAACTCAAGAGTGCATTGTGCTTAGAGAGAAAAAGGAGATCACCATTTTTCTTCTATTTTCCCCTCACTATTTTTCCTCCATTCGCACACTATGTACAAATTTAATTGAAATGATAAGGAAGAAGTTTCTATTTTCCAAGGCATATGAATGTGTTCATCTTTGTATGAATGGTTTCCTTTAGCCAATAGCATGGAAGTTTTGGTTGTTTCTTCTCATAAATGCATGTGTTGAAATTTCTAACTAGTGTCTATAGGAATTTTATTTTCTACCCGCAACATTAATTCTCCTATCTCTTTTCTCACTCCCTTTCCCGCTCTTCGGATAAAGTATTATCTAGAATGTAATTGCTAGCTTTTCCACAGGGTCAATGGAGTGCCCCTATTAGATCCCCGGTCGTAAGGCTACTAGGAAAATCCACCTTTTCACATGCATGTAAATACAAAAGTTGTACCTTCTAAGTAGAAGGACTTCGAATCCCAAAGCTTTGGCAAGAAACCCACATATTTTTCCACCCGACAATGTTTCTCACCAACATACCTTTATCATATGACTGGACCTTGTGAGAGATGTAAATTGATCCCATATTTGGTTAACCATGGTTATATCTAGTTCATTGTTGTGTAGTTGTATTTTCAGATGTTTCACATGCAACAAACATGCATTGAAGGAAAGGTAGTATCTCCAAACCCCACTCAAAAGGAAAGTCCGCTCATTTGATTTCAATTATGTAGTTATTTATATTTTGTTTTAATATAATGTACTTGATTACGCTTCATTTTGTTTTGCAGGATGGACTTTGATCGTAGCTAAATTTACTTTGTGCCACAAGTTATAGGTAAGTAAGGTAAGTTTTCCTTGTTTCGTGATTTGTTGCTTACTTCTCGGATCACAACCTAGTCAATTTATTGTAGGACTACATGCCCGAGGGGTAATTTATATGCAATCCATTTTATACGGTGTCGAATTAAAGTACCCAGTGACGACGATGAGGATCTCCTAAAACATGATGAGATATTTTCAAGAGCTAAGAACAATTCCCTATATCTCTCTCACAACTCTTTAGTCCCCGTTAATCTGTTTCCACACTTCCGGACCCTTCATCCCCCTTTTCCTTCTTTGCATTTTCTTTCCATTTCCAGATGGAACCGCCATTCTGGTTCCACAACCCCCACCATGATGGTTACATAAGTGTTGGATGGCATATTCGCCTCCCACTACGGCAATTACAAAACTGCCGTGAGGATTTTGTTAAAATGACCGATGGTTGTGTAAACCATTGAAGTGGTTTTGTAACCACCATTTGTAGGAACCAAATGTTCTATCATGAGTGAGACTTAAGTCAAACTCAAGTTTCCATGCATATATATCTTTTCCTTGATCTAAACACACAATTTTCTTGTTTTTAATCAAATGTATGAGTAGAGTTGTACAAAGTAAACACACAAGAATAATTTTCATTGTATTTCACACAATACAATAGCCTTATATATAGGATTTAGTTTCCCTAGAATATAGGAAACTAATTAACTATCAAATCTTCCTACACCTATTTACGTGAGTTTGGTCAACAACCAAACAACTCACTTACAAATTATAATGGAGCACTAATAATTTCCCAACATTCCCCCCTTAGTGCGAACATGGGGAAAACCTACCTTGTACTGCAACATGTCACTTCATAGCTTGCTCATGATTTGGATGGTTTCTAAGAAAATACCAACAACCTCTAGATGGTTTTCCAAGTGGTTAACCAACAACCACACACCTGATGGTTTTTAGGACAATACCAACAACCTCTGGATAGTTTTTCCAATGGATTAATAACAACCACAATATCATGATGTTGCAGTAGTATCATCAACTCTCATCACATTCTTCTATTAGGGGATTACACAAAAATTATGATCACATATTACAAACTAAAAACTAGAAACTGGAAATGGAACATTAGTGTAATGTTCCCCCCAACAATGTGAAATTTCCACTTATTCCGCAAACCAAATAGGAACAACTGAAATCTGAAGTAGGCTGGAAAAACGAAAGCATACAGAAAAATGTCCCCAAACCTTTGTGCGGCCCTATCGTTGGCGAATGAAGAGAGGTCTTTGATCGACCTCTAACCTCTAATTCCTCCTACCTCCAGTTTCATGCTGTTAGTTTAGCTGGATGTAATCATGGGGCTCAATTACAACTTGGATGTCGGTTTCCATCGAAAATGCATTCGTAAGGAATTTATTTTTTTACAATTTTTGACTCTAACTCTTGATGTACATACACTTTGACAATTGAAAATGCACTTGACCCACTTCTTATGACACTAAACATAAATGGCTAAACTTGAAGACTCTTTGTTATTATATAACATGATCTAATATAGATCGACTCATACTTTGATACATTGATGGTAAATACATATTTTGACTCGAATGCCACAATAAAAACTTAAAATTTGACAATATGTAACTTGGATAATGTCCACTATTTAAATACTTTTGACACTTAATTGGACAATGATGACAATCCTAAAATCACCTATTTTAACATTTTTAAATGACTCTCAAAAACACTAAAAATAACTCTAGACTTTAACATTTTTCAACTATAATGGATGAGACACTATTATGATATACAATTTAGAACCTTAACCATCTAAGATGACAAATAAAACCTAAAAGTTATACAAATTGAAGTTGAAACCTTATAGATATCTCTAGACTTGAATCAAACCTTAACAATTGTGACTTGAAAAATATCAAACCTATGGCATATTGACTTACATGTATATCGACCAAATAAGTTAAAACTCGCATCGACCTTATAAAGACTGCAGACTCAATCTTGAATACAATTATAATACTAATTTACCTATTGACTTATACAAACCGTATACTCTACACATGATGCATGGACAATATAATAAACAAAAAAGCTTAATACCATTGGATTGGGCTCGCCAATATTAGAATTGATCCACACGATCTGTGTTGAAGGGAATCCACACAGGGTACTTCACAATGGTCAACCAAGAACAATAAATGATAACTTCCAAATGGCACGGTTAGATAGATCCACCCACATAGCTTGTTTTACGGACGATTGGTTGTGATGATTGATGAGCATGTCGTCAAGAAGTGATCCGATCTCACGTAACACTACGTTGGTCTGGCGATTGTTGATAGAATATGCACAATTTGCCAAAAAAATTCTAGATTCTGGCAGTATTTTCTATGCACACGAGTGCATCTGAAATAGATCTGGAAACCACATTAAAAATAATGTCTCCACAAAGCAGTTCAAAGCAAATGTGATTCAATGTAAACCTTACTACAGAAAAAACTGTCAATCAAAATGAATCGCATGATTACCAAGTGACAATTAAATCAATGTTGGCATTGAAAGGCAGATGATGCTATCAATAACCACAACCCAAGAGGACGTCTTAGAGAGGATTCCAAAGCCTCAGATCTTCACCTAGTTCAAAATAATATTTTCATCGCAATTCATTGATATTCTGAGTCTGATTCTATTCACAGCTAGGAAACCACACAAGTCTACTATGGATCTATCTGACATAGTTGCGTCGTTTGAAGGGGCCCAAGGAAGACAAAAAATCACGCTTTCTTAGATATATGAATTCTCACAGGATAATATCTGCTTGCGCAATGAACAAAAAATGAAAGAGCCTGAATGCAAACAAAAAAATAGAAAATGCAGCTACAAAAGAATGCCACCATCTAAATGGAGTAATATAACTGCCCCTAGAAAATGATTAAAACTCCATAATATGCAAGGAATGAATATTGCTATGATACCAGATCAAAGGTATGAGAAAAGTCGTACATAGTAAACACACAAGAATAATTTTCATTGTATTTTACTCAATACAATAACCTAGTGGTCCCATGGACCCGCTGCTCCTAAAAAATAGAGCGGGTGCTGCAGAGATTATTTAGGGATTGTTTACCACATTTATGGTCCCATGGTAATTTTTTTTTGCTCAGCCTTTACCCGCTTTGATGTTGTTTGCGCACTATCGACCAACAGGTATGGAAGAGCACGGAATGGATTTCGAACTCGCACAAGGAAGAGCACAGAAGGAAGAGCACAGAATGGCTTTTTCATAGCTGTAAACTGCCATTTACCAAAAATAAAACTTATGCGGGTGAAGGAAAACTCCAGCCCCCCCTTTTTCCCACCCGCACAAATCTTCTCCCTAAAAAGTAGGGGCTCCGTTTTCCATTTCGTTTCTATCTAGAGCGAATACAATAATCTTTTGTGGAGCCTCATATACCCTCCCTAAGATATATAGTTTCCCTAGAATATAGGAAACTAATTAACTATCAAATCTTCCTACACCTATTTATGTGAATTCAGTCAACAATTGAACAAATCACTTACAAATTATAATGGAGCACTAATAATTTCCCAACATTTAATGCCCCATTCAATCCACCTACCCTTTAGCACTTGAGTTTACCCTCTAAGTGATTAAATATAAGCCTTAGATTGAGTTTTGATCTTGAGTTAGGATTGGAAAACAATTAGAGGTCAAAAATGAGGAAAATTTGTATGCTCATTTGCTGCCCCAAAAATATTGAAGCTTTTCCAAATAGCATGGATGTTGTATTATTTTTCATCCAAAGAGAAAGAAAGCAATCTCCAAAGGTGATGTAGGAGCATCACTTGTAGTCACTTAGAAGATTCAATTTATAGGTTTTAGAGTTTGAAAGAGTTTATCGGATCGGGAATAATCCATATGTGGCGTAGGTAGAGTGTTTTTTTCTTGTTGATTTGTGTCTTTGAGAGGGTTTCCCTCCAAAACAACAATTTGAATTTTAGTATTGATATGTAATTTCTTAAGTACAAGCTCTATGTAAATGGTGAGCATAGTGAAGTGTCACATGTTTCTAGAGGATGTAACATGCAGATTAGGTAGTTTCTAGTCTATAAGAGATATGAAAAGTCAATATAGTTTGTTTTCTATGTATAAATATGGAGAAACAATCATGTCCTACATTCTTGGTAGGAAGTTGAGAGAAAATATTAACTATGGACTAAATCAAAACACAAAAATATGCCTCGAGAAGGTTTATCATCTTCCCTAGATAGAAAAATAGGTGAGATATAACAAGAAAAGAGGAAGAGTATTCATATAGGGAGGATTCATTCGTTTTTTTCATACTATTTTCTCCATGTAATACTACACAATCAAGGAATAATAAGAGGTGTGTGAGTTATTGGATTTCTATGCTCTTATCTGTAAACTACACCATTTTGAGATCTATTGAAAATGAATTACTATACAATGATGTTAATTAAGGTTATTGTGTATGCAAGTTGAAATTTTCCATGTTCTTAAGGATTTACATGAATTCGGATAGAGCTTATTGTTATGAGCATACAAGCATCTACAGATCTTGTCTATAAAAGAAGAAACTGATTCAAGCCCCCATAAATCTTATCCAATAGACTTTAGGTATTAGAAGGTCCCGTAATGTAAGATAAGAAATTTTTCTCTACCAAGTTTCTTAAAACCATGTTTTGGGGTTTTGATTCTAAAATATTCACATCTATGTAATTTAAGGATCTCCGAGTTTCAAAACAGGAAGAAATGACTTAAAGAAGGTGTGGAAAAGGATTAAAGTAGTTTAAGAGAATTTGAGTTTTATTAGAGGAAGATTTCATTGATAGTCCACGTAGGACAAGTTTGTACACAACAAAGAGACCTAATTGGTCAACTATCAATGTAAACTAGATAAAAACAAGAAGGAGAAAATCTATAGAATTGGTAGACTTTAATAACAAAAAAAGGGTATTTGAAAGTGTTGATAAAGTCCAAGGAAAGTTAGGTATAAGAAAATTAGAGTCAAAATTTCCTAGAAATAGGCTTACAAGAATGTGATAGGATAAAGTCATAGAGAGATAAGAAAGACCTTGTGAATTAAGCTCCAATTTGCCTTTCTTGATCAATAGTCTAGGATTATAAAGATGTATCATGTATATTAGGATTTGAGGAACCCTTGCAATTAATAATTTTCTCATTTTCTTAGTCTATAAGTGGAGTTTTGGAACTCATTATTGATTCACTAGTGAAATAAGATTTGATTATGAGAAGTTTGAATTTTGTAATAGAACATGGCACCAAATCTTGGTATAAGAGAAAAAAAGTTGAGATATTAGTCAAGGAGTTAAAGGAGTGAAGACAATCAAGAGAGTCAAAATGGGAATGAGAGTAAGAGGAGGAGGAAGAAGACAACCTACTTAGGCTATGCTAATGGAAGAGATAAGAGAACTGAGGGAAAAAATATAGGAGGTTGAATTAACTCAAAGGAGAGGAATTGAGACTAGATATATTAGTGAAAATGAAGAAGAACCTAGAGCTATACCATAAGAATTGGTAGTAGAGGAAGAAACTATAGAAGACAGATTTTCTCAAGCTATTGTGAAAGCCACTTCTAAACCAAAACTGGAAGTTCCTATGTATGAAGGGAGCTTAAATGTTGAAGAGCTGATAGATTGGATCAATGCCATGGACAAATACTTTGAGTATGAGAATGTGGATGATGATAAGAAGGTAAAATTTTCTGTTACTAGGATGAAAGGTCATGTGTCTCTTTGGTGGGATGGATTATAGGAAGAAAGAGTGAAGAAAGGAAATACTAAGATCAAGAAATGGGATAGGATGGTGGCTAAACTGAAAGGAAAATTCATGCCTAAGGATTATCAATGATATTTTCAAAATATCACGAAATCTCGATAAAAGGAGATGTTAGTAAAGGAGTATATAAAAGAGTTTTATAGATTGACCATTAGATTTGGTCATATTGAGGATGATGCTAAGAAAGTTTCTAGATACCTCAATGGATTGAGACTCACTATCCAAGATGAGATCAATATTTTGATGCCTAAATCATTTGAAGAGGTATATTAGTATGATTTAAGAGCAGAAGAGAAATTGGAAAGGAAATAACCTCAACATGTAAGAGGTAGGGGAAGATCCTATAGAGGAATAGGAAAACAAGGAGGAAGAATGCATATGAAAATCCAACAGGAAGAAAGCAACAGCTCACAAAGACCAAAACAATATTCAAGAGGTAGGTATTATTTTAGAGGTAGAAGATTATTTAATAGAGGTAGAGGTAGAGGATTCATTGGTAGATGTTTCAAATGTGGAAAGTTTGGGCATAGATCATATGAATGTCCTGAGAATCCATGTAAAATCAAAGAAAATGTTCATTTGGATCAAGATGAAGAATAATAAAATATGAATCTACATATCCAAGAATATATTCCAGAAGTTGGAGAAGCATTGTTAATGAAGAGGATCTTGCTCAAGCCAAATAAAGAGATCCAAGAACCACCTTAGAGGAAGACACTTTTCAAAATAATATGCAAGGAAAAAGGTAAGTGTTGTTAAGTGATTATTGATAGTGGAAGTACTGATAATTTGGTGTCTATAGAGATGGTTAATAAACAAATTTTATAAAAGATAAGTCACCCAACACTTTACAAAGTATCTTGGTTACAAAAGGGTCATCAAATCCTTGTTAATGAACAATGTAAAGTTGAATTTCAGATAGGAAGTTATAAGGATGAGGTTATATGTGATGTGATTCCTATGGATGTGTGTCATGTTCTCCTAGGTAGACCTTGACAATATGACAAGAGGGCAATACATGATGGTAAACAAAACACTTATACTTTTGAAAAGGATGGTAAGAAACATGTTCTAACTCCATTGAAAAAGAATGTGCAGCTATTGAAGAGGGCTCTTTGGTGCTGATAACTGATGGCAAAGAATTCTTAAAAAAATCAAGAAAGAGGAGGTCAACTCTGCAATCATTGGTAAGTTAAAAACTGTCATCACTACTACAAAATTGAATGAATTACATGCTGAAATTTAAAATTTGTTGAATGATTTTGTTGATATTATTGTGGATGATTTTGAAATGATTTATCTGCTAAGAGAAACATTAGCCATCATATTGATCTCATACTAGGATCAAGTCTTCCAAATAAGGCAACTTATAGGCTAACTCCACAAGAGAATGAAGAAATCAAAAGGAAAGTTTAATAAATTTTGGATAAAGGATTGATAAGAGAAAGTTTGAGTCCTTGTGCAGTTCCAACTGTTTTATCACCAAATAAGGATGGAGGATGGAGAATGTGTATTGATTCCAGAGCTATCAACAAAATTACCATCAGGTATATATTTCCTTTACCAAGAATGGATGATCTAATGGATTGTTTGAGTGGTGTTAGGTACTTTTCCAAGATAGATATGAAAAGTGGATATCACCAGATAAGAATAAGGGAAGGAGATGAGTGGAAGAAAAATTTCAAGACAAATGATGGTTTGTATGAATGGTTGGTAATGCCTTTTGGATTAAAAATGCCCCAAGTAATTTTATGAGATTGATGAATGAAGTACTCAAACCATTCATAGGTAAATTTTTTATTGTTTATCTTAATGATATTTTGGTTTACAATAAAAATAGAAAATAATGAGCATTTGAGAATGGTATTAAGAAAACTACAAGAAGAAATTGTTGTCCAAAATAACCTCCTAGTTATTTTGACAACTTACTGAATTGTATTTTGGCTTCGTGCTCAAGTTTTTAGGTTGCGTGTACTCTTGGTTTTATTTCCTTGGCACTTTTTCTCGACCACACTTTTTCGTGCACACTTGCACACCATTCTTACTTCTTCCTTGTTCTTTCCTTCCATTTAATTCCTTCCACATGCTTCCCACTTCCCTATGTAGTCTCATATTTCCTTTCATTTCCCTTCGCGTAAACCTTGCGCGCCCGCTTTCATTCCAACAGGTTTTGCACTCCTTCACACGCCATTATGGAATTTCATTTTTTTGAATAATTCCTTGGTATGCCTTCCCGCACATGTTATTCCTTCCAAAGTTCCATGTAATCCCATGCACATAATCATTCCTCTTCCACTTTCCTCCTCGCACACACCCGCCCGATTTATTCCATGCATTCTTGTCTTACACTCCTCCTTCTACGCATGCATGTATACCTCTAAAGATATGAACCTTTTCTTCCCATTCTTCACATACCACCTTGCATGTGCTTTCAAACTCTACATTCTTTCCTCTCATACATATTTCTCTTGCGCGTGTGCCAGTGCAATCTCCTATGCCAATCATCTAGTGCCAAATGTCAACTTGATAGTTGGAGTGCATAACACACAACCTATTAGAACTTGAAAAATATGCACCGAATACTCACATCAAATGAATTCATGACACATGGTAGAAGGGAAAAAATGAGCGAGATAGTTAGTTGAATCCTTAAGCTGACTAGGTCATCACATGTGTCTTGTGTGTTCAATTTGCATTGTAGACTTCAAGTCACCATAACTTCTTCTATAGAGATCGGATTCATGCACTTTTGGTCTTGTTGGAAAGTTTCTGACATGGGCTACACTCTAGGACATTAAAAATCATATTTTGGTGAGATTTTATGGGTGAAAAATAGGGAAATGTTACACAAGCCATTGATGTACACATCTAGTCAACTTAACCACCCAAATTTGATTCATTTTTACATCCTTCCTTCTACCACATGTTAAATTAACATGGGGAGGAAAATATTATAGCATTATAGGTGCATTTGTAGGTATTTATGGCTGACTATTGGTGGTTGGAAGTTTGAATCCAATTTTCCCTCTCTTTCTTCCCATCCTTCTCTCCTATTCTTTTTTAAATTGTAGAGCAATGCTCATTGTAAAGGGTTGGACCCTCTTAGTTTTATAAGTGTATTGTTAAGAGATTGCTCCTTGGAATTTTGAGTTTTAGGGCTTAGACCTAGTATTTTGCATGTGGATACATGCCTCTTATAGAATTGTAATTGACTACATCTTTTGGAAGTAATTAAAGATTTGTTTTGTGGCTATTCTATACCCTATCTCATTTTTATTGCATCTTCTTGCCTTTCCCCTTGCGTTGCTAGTTTTCTATGCATTTTCATGTCTCTTGTAGGTTCTTTTTCTATTACGCTCCATAAAAATTCATCAATCCAACATACATGCTCTTGTAGGTTTTTTTTATTCTTTGTGCATTTTTATGTCTCTTGTAGGTTCTTTGACTTTTGATCTTTCTGCTTTGTTTTGGTTGTGCTTGATTTGTCTACTCTAAAGTTTCTCCTCTCGATGCTCAATTACTTAAAGGGCCTAATTTTGTGGCCTGGAAAACCAAGATGTGGAAAATCCTTCAGTTTGAAGGATTATGGGGCATAATGACTGGATCTGTGCCTATTCCAACTACTCCTGATGAATTGATGAAGTATGAAATGGCTAGTGCCAAAGCACTAATGCTGATAATGCTCAGTATCAGTGATGATGTGCAACCACATGTTCGGAATGCGGAGAAACCAAAGGAATCCTGGGATAAGTTGGCAACCATTTATGAGGCCAAAAATCAGACTAAGATTCTCCATCTTCAATCAAATTGCACACCCTCTCTATGGGTTCAAATGAGAAAGTTGAGGAATTCTTACGTCACATGGCTGAGCTACGATTAGAGTTATTAGCACTTGGTGAAATAGTGGATGAAAAATTCTCATACCGATCACCTTGAGAGAACTCCCTTCTCAATTTTGAGTGTTTGTTATGACACTGAATGTATCTAAAAAAACAGTGGCATTCGAAGAACTTGTGAATTTTCTACGTAGTAGGAAGAGGCCATCAATTCATCCCAAGAGGAGTCTTAGGATAAAGCCCTGTTCTCAAAGCCATACCATGGCTAAAAGAATCGAAGGGTCCCCCAGAGAAGACAAATCAAGCGCAACCAAAACAACAACAGAAAGATCAAAAGTCAAAGAGGTGGTGTCACATTTGTAGAACCAACACTCACGACACTATCACTACTGTTGGTACAATATCTTGAAACAAGGGTCTTCAAGTCAAACAAGCACATCGGGCGCGAAGATTTTCAAAATTCCAAATGATGTCCCTATTGGAGAAAGCAAAAGGGGCATCTCACAGCCCAACAAGATGATGAATTTGATGAGGAGACATCAAGGAGCCCATTATGGTAAGAATCTTGTACTTGTCTCTCAGACTTCACAACCCATGAAGAGAGTCTGGCTGATAGACTCTGGTGTAAGTAAGCACATGTTAGGTGAAAAGGTGTTGTTTGATTCACTAGATGAAAAACCCACTTTGGTGATCGGGTTCGGATAGCTGATGACAAAGAGTACATTGTAGAAGGAATAGGAAGAGTCACCATTCCTATGGGACCATGAAAATGTACACTTACAAAGGTACTATATGTTCTTGGCTTGACTAGAAACCTCCTATCAGTAACTCAGCTATTGAATCATCACTTGAAGGTAGAATTTCTTGTCCAAAATGGCATCAAATCATGTTTGATCTTACGACAAGGTAAGATAATTTCTAGAGCATTTGTAAAAGATAAGTTATTTGCTTTAGATACTTTGTTTCATCTTCTGTAGTAGCTTTATCTACTTCTACAATAGAATCAACTACCCTCTGAAATTTTAGATATGGACACTTTTCGGTTAGTTCATTACACCAGATGAGTTCAAAAGTAATGGTCCATGGAATACCAAAATTGTCCAGTTCCTTGCCTAGTTTCCTAGGCATGTCTTGTAGGAAAACAACACAGGGGTTTCATTTCAGACAAGCACCTTCCATGCCAAGAAGTGTCTGAGGTAGTTCATACCGATCTAAACAACCCTCTGCCTGCTTCATTTTCAGATACAAGTACTTTCAACTATTCGTGGATGACCACTCCCACAAGATGTGGGTGTTTTCTGAAGAAGAAAAGTGAGGCTCTTCAACATTTCCAGAACTTCTATCATCGTGTTGTGAAAGAGACCAGCCAACCTCTTCTTCTACTTCACTCAGATCGAGGGGGGAATTCACATCAAATAAGTTCTTGGCATTCCTAAACCAACAAGGTGTTAAGAAGCACCTGACTGCTCCCTACACACCCCAACAGAATGGCATTGTTGAGCATCGCAATCGCACAGTGATGGAGATGGCTCATTACATGCTAACAACTGCAAAGCTAGAAGAACGCTATTGGGCTGAAGCAATGACAGACAACTGTATATATTCTCACCAAGGCTCTTGGAAAAGTTAAATTTGATCTTTTCAGAGGTCACATTTGCAAGAATAATGTAATAAGGGGGGGAATGTTAGCATAGTCTACGTACTTATTTTTATTATTAGACTAGTTGTTCTATCTATTCCATTATTCTCTCCTTCTTATTTGTAACCTCTCCATCCATTTAGGGGAGTCTTGTTTATTCCCGTACCTATAAATATTGTACGTGGTTCCTTTGTTTAGTAGAATAATATGAGATAACATATCTCTATTCTTTCTCCTTTATTTCTACCTCACAACTATTAGGGTAGAAAATTGTCTGATCAATGGAAAGATATCCCTAGACCACATTTGCCCTTGTTCCTTGAAATCCCTCAAGTGCCCTGAACCTTCATCACCCCCAATCCTAAGAAGAGTTCTCAACCCATTGCCTCTACATCCTATTCTCTAGCACAAAAAAGGAGGATCAAGAAATGAATGTCTTGATTAGAAATTTTTCCAATAAAGTCATATCCTTAGAAAACTAGCCTTGTGCAAGCCTTTAGAAAAATTCTAATCAAGGATTTAATCAAATCCATCAGCCCTTTAGAAATCAATATCTAGATTAGAGATACTGGTAAAACCAACATAATGATAGATGATATGTTAATGCGCATCTTCCCCTTCAGATAGTTGCTCCTGTGCAACCTCTTCCAACACTTGACATAAGTAAAACACTAGTTCTAATATAGAATAACATGGTCTAAGAGACAGAATGGTGTTTTCCTTGTAATTTTCCAAACAGTCAGTCGATAACTGCACAAAAATTCCTTACGCATACAAAGCCTACAAGTTTCAAAATTCTTCAAGTTATGAGCCTTCCACTAGTGTGCACGAATAGGAAAATGAAGAAGTGCCAGAAGTAGTTACTGAGACCAACATTATGTTCTTTAGTCTCAAGGAATTCTACATAATGGACCAATATATAGACAACTTAAATAGGCCACGTGTGCAAAGTTATTGATAACACAAGATACAAGAAGAGAATGTTAGAAGCCAACATACGCCCCTTCATTTTTCCATTCGATGATCCTTAGAAAAAGAGATGCAAATATTGCATCCAACAATTTTTGCGCATATGTTGTTTCTTGAGAGGTTTTGTGCAATGCTCCAGCGAAGTGGCGTGAAGTCCTCATTTGGTGGGTCATGCCTCTACTCAAGCTAGCCCCCTTGCCTCTTCACCCGAGAAGTCAAGAAAAGATGTTATTGTGCCTAAAATACAAAAATAAATGGAGCTTTCCATTTAACATTGTTGACCAAAGAAGAAAACATATATAAATGTCACAATGTGGGATGCCCTGACTATTCCATCTCAAAGGTGCAACTTGTTGCATGAAGCTTTGGTGTAACTTCGTGCGATGACCCAATTATCAAAAGACCTCATGCTTTTGTCAATCTATGTCAAACAGAGGAGAAGAAAGTAAACAAAGTTGTCAAAACCCACCCTTTTATATGTCCTTGATAATAGGAAAACACCTTGTGCATAATTGTATGATTGATTCAGGGGCTAGTACTTTTGTCATGCCAAATAAAATTATTGATGTCCTAGGTCTTAAGTACAACCCCATGTCTAAAGGAGTCTTACAACTTGATGGCTCAACTGTCACCACTCTAGGAGTCATCAAGGATCTTGAGTTAACCCTTCATGCATGTCCAAGCTTAACTATAACTCAAGATGTGTCAATCATTAACCGATCCTACCGATTGAGCAAGTTTCGGCACATTTTCGGGCCCTAAACCCACCATCTTGAGGTCGAAAATTAGGATTTAAGTTGTAGTTTAGTTTTTCCTATTTTTGGGCATTAGTTAATTTTAGTCTATTAGTTGCATTATGAGTTAGAAAGTTGGAAATTCCTCTAATTTAGGAATGTAGAAGATGCATGGAAATTTATGTGCTGTATGAATAAGCATGCAAACTTACTAAGAATAATAGGTTCTAGTAAACTACTAAAAATAGTAATTTTCTACCACCTAGAGTAGATTTAGTCAAAGTTAGTTAGAGTTTGCTTGGAAACTCGAGTTGGGAGTTGTTTTCCTATTTAGGAAACATTGTAATTCATTATTCAATAACGAAGAAGGAGATCTATTTTCTTTTGGAGTTCATATTATTTGTAGTATATCAAGTTTGTTTAGAATTTGGCTACATTATCTGGTATCAGAGCTGGTTTGAGTCTTTAAAAAATGGCAGGAAGAGGAAGAGGAAGAGGAAGAGGAAGGGAAGAGGAAAGAGAAAGAGGAGGAAATATTGCCCAGATGAATAGAAATATGCAAGATCTGTAGAAAGGCAAGTTGTTGCGCTTGTTGCAATGATAACCCAGAGAGGAAATCAAGGTGGAGATGACACATATGAATAAGAATTTTTTGAAGAGGAGGAAATACAAGTGCCACCATTAGATTTTGAAGAAAGGATGCTTTGAGCATTAGAAGGAAAGAATGATGGGATAAGAGTTGATGTTTCAGAGTATGGTGGTAGTCTAAAACTAGAGGAGCTAATAGACTGGTTGACTAGCATGGGGAAATTTTTTGAGTGGAAGGCTATGTTAGAAGAAAAAAGGTAAAATTTTCATGCAATAGATTGAAATGTTATTCTATGTTATGGTGGGATCACCTACAAAAAGAGCGGTCAAGAAAGGGGAAAGAAATAATTAGGACATGGAGTAAGATGGAGAAGAAGTTGAAAGATAAATTTCTCCTTATGGATTATGCACAAACCCTTTACATGAGGTTTTAGAATCTCAGACATGAACTTATAAACAATGCAAGAATACATAGATGAGTTCTACAAGTTGTCCATTCATGTAGAGCATGAAGAAACTGAGGAACAAATGGCTGCAAGGTATGTAAATGGATTAAAATTTTCTATTCAAGATGAGATAAGTATGCATAGGATTAAGAGCATGGAGGATGCCTATCAATTAGCCTTAAAGGCAAGGAAAACAAAATCATCAAAGTTTTAGGAGATCACCTGGAATGAATAGGGGGGCCTCATCTTCCTTTCGGGGATGAGCTGGTTTCACCAAGGTAGGGGAGAATCATCTCGTGGATTGGAAAAGCAAGAAGATACGAGACAAGATTTCCAGAATCAACAAAGAGGTAGAGGATTTTCTAGGGGTAGAGGATATGCTGGCGATAGAGGATGGGAGGCTCCACGAAGACCATTTGTTTGTTACAGATGTGGTGAAGAGGGGCATCGGGATTTTGAATTCCTGCATTCTTATACACATGACAAGAGGCAAGGAGATGCTCCAAGAGTAAATCTTGTTGAAGTTGAACAAGTAGAAGATGAACATGACCTAGAAATTCCACCAGATGTTGGAGAAAATTTGATGATCAAGAGGATGATGATTTCTCCAAGAAAGGATATCAAGGGGGATGCATGGCTGCGTACAAATATTTTCAGAACAAGATGCACTTCAGGAGGAAAGGTATGTAATGTTATTATTGATGGTGGTAGTTGTGAGAACATGGTTTCAAATGAGATGGTTGAGAAATTGGGTCTGCATTATGAGAAGAATCTTAACCCTTACTATATTGCATGGTTTAAGAAGGGTAATGAAGTTATTGTTGATAAGAGATGTTTAATAATTTTTTCTATTGGGAATAGTTACAAGGATGAGATTTGGTGTGATGTTATTCCTATGGATGCATGTCATATGCTGCTAGGAAGACCATGGCAATTTGATAGAAAAGTTATTCATGTCGGGGAAATAATACTTATACTTTCTGGAAGGATGGCACAAAAATAGTTTTGCTTCCTCTTAAGGAAGAGGGAAGGCTGAAAATATTCTTTCTACAAAGGAATTTGTGAAGGAGGCAAAGGAAACCAGTTTTTGTTATGCAGTAGTCACAAATAAGGATGAACTTGCAAGTGCACAAATACCAGTAGAAATAGCAGAATTAATAGAAGAATTTTTGATGTTATTCCTAATGAGCTACCAGATGGATTACCACCCAAAAGAGATATTCAAAACCATATTGATTTTATTCCAAGGTATTCACTCCCAAATCAAGCGGCTTATAGGATGAGCTTGACATTGTATGCATAGTTGAATAGGCAAGTGGCAGAGCTCATGAGAAAGGGGGTCATGAGGGAGACCATAAGTATGTGTGCAACCCAGACTTATTAACACCAAAGAAGGATGGAACATGGAGAATGTGCACAGATAGAAGATCAATCAATAAAATTACAATCAAGTATAGGTTCCCAATACCTCGCCTTGATGATATGATGGATGTGCTTGCTTTGGATATAGGTATTTCACCAAGATTGATCTTTGAAGTGGTTACCATCAGATTCGGATCAGAGAAGGAGACGAGTGGAAAAAACATTCAAGATAGGAAATGGATTATATGAGTGGTTGGTGATGCCATTCGGGTTATCCAATGCACCTAGTACTTTTATGAGACTGATGAACACCGTGTTGCAGGAGTATAATGGTAAGTTTTTGTGGTTTATTTTGATGACATCTTGATCTTTAGTAAAACTAAAGAAGAACATTTGAGGCATCTAAGGGTGATATTTGAAGTGTTAGGGAAAGAGAAAATCTATTCAAATATGAAGAAGTGCACATTTATGCAAGAGAATTTGGTATTCTTGGGCTTTATTATTTCAGCAGATGGGGTACAAATGGAATCAAAAAAGATAAAGGCAATTATTGAATGGCCTACTCCACGGAGTATAATAGAGGTAAGAAGCTTTCATGGTCTATAGAACATTTTACGAAAATATTATCAACACTTTTAACAATATTGTAGCACCTATAATAGATTACACAAAAGGAAGGGAGTTTTTTTGGACAAAGGCAATTGAGGATAGTTTTTAGTTCTTGAAGAAGAAGGTGACAGAGGCACCCATTTTGGCACTACCAGATTTTGATAAAGTGTTTGAGGTTGATTGTGACGCCTCACATGTGGGTATTGGTGTTGTTCTAAGTCAAGGTGGAAATCCAATAGCTTTCTTTAGTGAGAAACTGAATGAGGTAAGAAATAACTACTCTACTTATGATGTGGAATTTTATGCAATTGTACAAGCATTAAGGCATTAGAGGCATTACTTAGTGCCTAAGGAGTTTGTGTTATTTACATACCACATAGCCCTGAAGTATGTGAATACATAAAAGAAGTTGAATAGTAGGCATGCAAAGTGGGTATCATTTTTGCAGGGTTATACTTTTTCTCTAAAACATAAATAAGGAAAACAAAATCAGTTCTTGAAGAAGAAAGTGACAGAGGCACCCATTTTGGCACTACCAGATTTTGATAAAGTGTTTGAGGTTGATTGTGACGCCTCAAATGTGGGTATTGGTGTTGTTCTAAGTCAAGGTGGAAATCCAGTAGCTTTCTTTAGTGAGAAACTGAATGAGGTAAGAAATAACTACTCTACTTATGATGTGGAATTTTATGCAATTGTATAAGCATTAAGGCATTAGAGGCATTACTTAGTGCCTAAGGAGTTTGTGTTATTTACAGACCATATATCCTGAAGTATGTGAATACACAAAAGAAGTTGAATAGTAGGCATGCAAAGTGGGTATCATTTTTGCAGGGTTATACTTTTTCTCTAAAACATAAATAAGGAAAACAGAATCAAGTTGCAGATGCATTGAGTAGGTGTGTGACTTTGTTTACCACTATGGAAAATGAGGTGGTGGGTTTTGAAGCAATAAAGGGTTTGTATTCTTCTGATTCTGATTTCAAGGATATTGTTGAAAGGTTAATTCATCCATTGTCAAAAAATGTTGGAGATGTCTAGGATGAGTACATTTAAGAGGATAGCTACCTATTAAAGGGACGTTAACTATGTATTCTAGTTGGGTCTATGAGAGATAATATAGTGAAAGAGTTGCATAGCGGAGGATTGGCTAGGCATTTTGGTAAAGATAAGATGATAGCCTTGGTAGAAAAGAAATACTATTGGCCAAAGATAAAAAGAGATGTGGTAAGATATGTGGAGAGGTGTTGAATTTTCCAAGTCTCGAAAGGCCATGCAAAAAATACAGGGTTGTATATGTCGTTTCCTATTCCTAAAGGGTTATGGATAGATTTGAGTATGGATTTTGTTTTGGGATTACCAAAAACACAATGAGGTAATGACTCAATTTTTGTGGTTGTTGATAGGTTTTCTAAGATGCTTCATTTTATTAACTGTAAGAAAACAAGTGATGCGACAGGCATAGCAAATTTGTTTTTCAAGAGAAGTTGTTTGTTTGCATGGTGTTCCAAAAACCATTACTTCAAATAGGGACACAAGGTTCTTAAGTCACTTATGGCGGACTTTATGGAAGAAATTGGGAACTCAACTATAGTTCAACAATGCCTATCATCCTCAGACTGATGGGAAAACAAAGGTGGTAAATCGGAGTTTGGGAAACTTGTTAAGGTGCATCATTGGGGAAAATCCAAACAATGGGACTTAGCATTACCACAAGATGAGTTTGCATATAACAGTTCCATAAATAGATCCATAGGAAAGTCTCCATTTTCAATTGTGTATGGGAGTAATCCAAATGGGGTGTTAGATTTGGTACAACTACCAGTTGATGGTAGAGTCAGTGATGATGCAAAAGCATTTTCGAACATATACAACAATTGTAGGAAGAAGTGTGGAAGAAGCTACAAAATAGTAATGATAAGTATAAGGAAATAACAGATGTGCATAGACGGAGAAAGGTATTTACAGTTGGTGAGTTGGTTATGGTATATTTGTGGAAGGAAAGGTTTCCAAAAGGAACCTATAACAAGCTGAAGTACAAGAAGATTGGTCCTTGCAAAATCGTGAAAAAATGATAATGCTTATGAGGTAGAATTTCCAGGAATTTTTATATTTCTCTAGTGTTTAATGTTTCAGATTTATATTATTTTCATAGGGATGGTGTAGAAGGGGATGTTATTGATGAAGTAGTAGATTAGAGGCAACAGGTTCCAGTGAAGAAGAAAGAAGAAGTGGATCAGATTCTAGATAAGAAAACAATGGACACACGACATTGGAATTACAACAAATATTTGGTACATTGGAAAGGAATGGAACAAGAGGAAAATACTTGGGTCACAGAGTGGGAGATTAAGAAGTTGGATGCAGATAAATTGAAGTAGTTTGAAGAAGACAAATTGCGAGTGTTTTTTTTTCAAACAGGGGAGATTGATGCGCCAAAATTAGCAAGAACTTGACAAGGTCATAACTTGAGCTCCGGGTGTCTATTTTTTTGAAACCACATGTTTTGATGAGATGAACGCACCGGTCAACCAGCCCTACTAATTAGAGAAAGTTTTGGCACTTTTTGGGCCCTCAATTCGCCATCTTGAGGCCGAAAATTAGGATTTAAGTTGTAGTTCAATTTTTTCCTATTTTTGGGCATTAGTTAATTTTAGTCTATTAGTTGCATTATGAAGTAAAAATTTGGCAATTCCTCTAATTTAGGAATGTAGAAGATGCGTGGCAATTTCTGTTCCCGTATGAATAAGCATACAAACTTACTAAGAATAACAAGTTCTAGTAAACTACTAAAAATAGTAATTTCCACCACCTTGAGTAGATTTAGTCAAATTTAGTTAGAGTTTTCTTGGCAACTCGAGTTGGGAGTTGTTTTCCTATTTAGGAAACATTGTAATTCATTATTCAATAACGAAGAAGGAGGTCGATTTTCTTTTGGAGTTCATATTATTTGCAGTTTATCAAGTTTGTTTAGAATTTGGCTACATTAAAAATGTAGAACTGAACGTGGGAATATTACACATGGAAGACAACTCAACATGCGTAGTACATAAATGGTACATCGTATGGATTGAAAACTCGAGACATAGGAGGAGGACCAAATCAATATTTCTCCTGATTGCATATAATTTCCTGATTAATTTTCATCCGTATCATTATCTAGACTCGGCGATTGGAAATGTTCTATCAGCTCACGTTGAAGCACGTGTATAAAGAATCCTTGACAACTCTGAAAACATTTAAAATACGCCTAGTTGTAGAATGAAGATAATTGCACAATGTATTTTTTTTTGAAGAATAGACTTTGACACGTTCTCTCTGATGCAGAGAATGAACTGTCATGTCATTTCTTCTTGGGCTGCACAAGTGTACATTAGACTGCAGTGTTGATTCTAACATAAAATGAACCCAATGTAGGTTGCGTGTAGATTTAGCGAGTAATTTTGATGACCCAAACCGAGACCGTGGGAGAAAAATCTGTTCATACAGTCTACTAGTAATCCTTTGAGATCCAATGCACATGCTTTGAACTCCAATGCAGTGTGTTAAAACCACATGATCAAGCAAACCGACGATATTGAAATAATTTGGTGCAATGGATGATGCAACGACTAAATGTGATTAGATCTATACCAGTAAGTTTAACAAAACCTACAAAAACTAAACTAAAAACTCATTCCCATATTGATAAAATTCATATGCAGGGGCATTTACAAGAATAGGTTGCCCCTCCAAAACTAACTCTCCATGGGTCTCAGAGGCTTCACACTACTTCCATTAATGAATTCGATTAGACCAGCTCGATACCACTGATAAAAACTACACAATAATAAAACACTGAATAATAATAATATAGAAACTTAATTCATTCGGGATGTATTATCCATGTATGAGATTACAATATATAGAGTTTGATCTCCTTGATTCTAGGAGTCAATAGTCATCCCTCATATCTCTCAACCCCTTCCTAGAATCTCTCAAATCTATCCCAACAATATCTCACAAACTTATCTACGTGAGTTGGTTTACCAACCAAATAACTCACTTACATTATTTGATCACAATAATATAAAAGCTAAATATTATGAGTTGTCATAACAACTCATAAACTATTACAAATATCTTTTACCCAAATACATAAATGTGAGCACTAACATAATAGAATATCTATAACAGATTTGAAGAAAGCTTTGATATAGATATTAGCTGCTGCATTATTTGTAATAGTAGAGTATTTAGAAGATAAAATGTCCATATACAATTCAATTAAATGCAAAAAATTAATACCTCTATAATATGAGGGAGGAATAGATTTAAAAATAGAAAGTGATTGATAAATTTTTTTCCAAATAGCCATGAGTAAACAATAAGACCAACGATTATAGATGCTTCATACCACATTGAGATTGGCTCAATTATATTTTCCTTCACTATGATGCCATCTTCTTTGTAAATCTTCAAAATTAGGGCAACCTTGCAGCTAAGGTGCCACTCCTGATATGAAATAAAAAGTATTCGATTGTTGAGTGACTTTTAAAGCAATATAGCATATTCATTTATTCAAACTCAAAGAACAATAACTAAGCGCAGGCAATACACCAGTGTGTCTCTATCTATTATTCCCACCGACTTGGATGGCATTCACATTAACAAAGTATTGGTTTGGAAGGTCGAGATTTTGCACTAGAGAAACATCCATCCCTTGTAACAACAGTGAGGCCTTGAGAAACATCCATCCCTGGTAACAACACGTACGACCCGTTTCCAAAGAAGATGACACTGGGCGCGTTGGCTGATGGGAGACACTGCAATTTTTCCATTGAAACTAGAGGCATCAGATAATTGAGTGGGGAGAACCACGCGACCTCTGCTCAGTCCTGCCATACCGGTGACTTGTTGGGAAAGGAAGTCCGGAGCAGGTGAAGAGAGAGCCAGGAATATATCCACATCTTTCCCGATCGGTGTGGAGCATAAGAACGATGCGTTATAAACAACATTTCGCAACATGTACAGGATGGCAAGGTGTACCTACATAACTGTTTCTTTCCTTAATAGCACTTCCTCATCCCTGCTAGAAACGCCGACTCCACACTGTTGCCAACTATTTTTTTCGATTAAGGAAATTAGAAAATATTTGCTGGTGACAAATGTCCTACACTTTATGGAAAAGAGTTGTAGCCTATGTGTCAAACAATGTATGGAAAAGAGCAGCAAACATTGAGATATATATATACGCCTATCGGCCAAAAAATATAAATATTATTATAAGTTTATAAATATTATGTGTTCTAAAATAATATAATACATCTTCATCTTTTAAAAAAATATAATATAATAATTGTTTTGCAAGTTTGTGGATCGGAGGCTTCACGAGGAGTTACATGCACGGGTAACAAATCACTTAGTGTTAGGAAAATATCATGTTAGTGCTTACATGTGTGAGTGATATATATTGTTATTTAATATATATTATGTTGGTAAGTTTTTTTAGGTTGTTTAAACAAACTTACGTAGATTGGCTTATGAGATATTCTAGGAGGCTTGTTAAAATTGTTACAACATATCTCCTAGTTTATAGGAGATCATTGCCTATATGTATTCTTGTCTAAAGAAATATAGATCGATGTAGTATTATTTTGTGTAAAGCTCTCTGATCTTTCACAACTAGATTAAATGAAACATAGATATTCATATTGACTCAAGTGGCTCTTTTATTTCCAATTTCACAAAAGAATATCAAGTTAAAGTTTTCAAAAATAGATTGTGGTTTTTGGTAGAGAAAAGTTATTTATGACACTCTAGAACCCCAATTTTGACCTCTCCCAAGAAGATCCAACAAATTCCATTCTTTGGTGGATTAGAAATTCTCTCAACGAACTAACTTATGTTTCTTCTTAAATTCATGATAAGAAATGTATTGTATATGATAAAATTTGTGTTCTAAAGAATGTGAGCAAGCCTCTTCCTAAAAAAATTAGTTAAAGTCTTCAGAAAGAAATATGCTCAAACAAATCCTAGATGATGAGAACCTCCTCTTTCAAAGCTTAATGTGCCACAACTATGGCCGTGTGACCCATGACCACCCCTAGTAACAAACACTAAATATGAGAAAGAAAAGGTGGAAGTTAAAATAGTTGTCAAGAAAGGGAAGAAAAATCCTAAACCTAAGTCTAAGACATGGATAAAGTTTAAGAGAAAATAAAAAAACATCATCACTCCTCATGTTGAGTTAAATTCTAACCCTTTTGTAATGTTGGAGCAAAATTGGGTGATCTATAAGAAACAAAGATAATGGAAACATCATAAAGACCTAGGATAATATGTTGTCAATGTTCCAGTTTTCTAGGAAAATGAGCCAATTGAGGCTTTTGTTAGCTTCCCAACAAAATATCATCCTGATAATGAAATTGATGCTTCCTCAAGCATATATGAAATTGTTTTCCAAAAAAATAAAAACTTAGTGGTATAAACACTCAAATTTGGCAATTTACCCTTTAACATTGTTAATTGTGATAATGCTCCTCAGATGGCGGGCCAAGAATGTGTCTCAATGGATTTCACTCCTAAGTCTTCTGTTCTACAAGGGTATGAGGCAACAAATAAGAGATACACATGGACCAACACACAATTGATTGATTTAAAGGGGCTACAATGAGTGCTAAGGTCACATATCCATAGGGTAGTAATCCCTACACTAGGTCAACCTAGGGTTTCCAAGGCCCGCGTTTAAGATAAATGAGGGTACCCATCTAAGACATCGGTTAATGGGGAGAGGTATAGATCGATGGGAAGATAGAAAAAACATGCACAATCTACACTACTGCAATATGAATAAAATAAAGGAAAGGAAGGGAAAGCTAAGGAGCTGATCATATAAGAGAATTATGCTAACTAACACCGATGTACATAAAATACTAAGTTAAACATAGAGAAATGGGGAAGGGAAATGAACTAATCTATGAAAAATGACAAAGAAAGTTAGATAACTTACTTGCAAGGTGGTCGTTGATGCATTTATCTCTCTAGAGAAGCAACACACAAAGAGAGAATTGCTATGGGTGGAGAAGGGGAGCACCTTTCATGTCTTATAATCTCTTTAAATGATCTAATACTGCAAACAATCCAAAAATCAAGAAAATTGTCTAATCCAAGTCATATGTAAGATGAACCAAGAGAAGAGCAAGAAGATGCAAAGATGACACAAAGGAGTAGAGCAGATGGCTAGTTCTTGTGATATTTATTCCTAATTTTAAATGTTTGGGTGTGATGTGTATATATACCCGATGAGAGATGGCATCGACTAAGGGAAACCTAACACCAACACCATCACCCATGGGTGATGGAATTGACAAAGGATGCCTAAATGTCAAAGGTGGTGCAATATGTCATGGATCAAACAAGAATAAGTTGAAAAGGTGCCAATGATGGAGTCACACACAATAAAGTTTTGGGAATGCTAGTGTGTGAGACATAAAGGGACAAAGGTTACTAATGCAAGAATAACTAAATCTAGGACCACATAGCGATACTCTATGTGTGTAATGTTTCTAACCCATAACGACCATGTGAATAGTCATAATTCATTATTGAATGCCCCTTAAGGAACCTTCTTAAGAAATAGATGTATCAGTGACCCTTATCTACACAAAGGTAATATTTAGTAATAGGTATGAAAGATTAATATGAAAAATTAGGTGTATACATATGCCCCAGTTGTTGATCACCACATGTTGCAATAACAAAACATGAGGTGGTCAACGGAATGAAACAATCTGTAACACTAAAATCAAAATTAGATACTGAAAGTAAGAAGAGAATAGCTGAAATGAAATATAGCCACCAATGTGTACCGATAGTTTTGCTCCTCCCGCCATCCATCATGTGGCACAATCAATGTTGTAAGAACCCTAGAGAATAAAAATTGAAAGGAAACAATAGAGGATCATCAAAAATAAGACATAAAGCACCTAGCTAGGGGCCCATGGGATAGATGTCATGTCATAGTGTCGAGATGTCATACAGTGACATGGTGTCAAAGCCGAGTGGTATGTAGCAACGTTGAAAAAACATAAAAACCATATGGTAGAAGCTATAAAGGGAAAGTTCCATAATGTAGAAGGTGTAAATAAAAAGAAGATGAGTGATTAGCCTAAAGGGTAGATAAAATGCTGAAAAAAAAACATGAGGCATATGTAATCAAAATTTAAGGTTTTTTAGATACATACATAAATCCAAACAAGACCATAATCCTAAGCGAGGACACACATAATACCATAGAGATCCAATGGGAAAGACCGGCATACGAGGCCAAAATGTTTCATTTGAGTCAAGATTTTGAATGAGAACGGAGGTGTGATACATAGGTTGTGAAGTCAATGTACTTTGGAGATATTTTAGAAAGCAATATATGGTCGATGAAAACTTCCAAGGGAATCTTGCACATGTTTTAATCCCAAAATCTACATAAGTTATATATGGAAATTCAATGTGTAACATTCGTTATGTTACTGATTTCATGCTCATTTATAATTGATGTTTCTTTGTAGCGATTAAGGTAACAATTAGGGTTTCCCCTTATAAGTAACAAGTCTAAACATGGAGTTATATGAAATCACAACATCAACATGGAATTGTAAATGAGAAACATGCATAATTTCACACAATTCATCATGTGTTAGCCATAACAATACATATAAATGACATACATCTATACTATCATGTGTTCTCATCGATAATCGAATAATCTATATCATCAAGACATGCGACTAAACTATACATCCATTATAAATCAATTAGGCCCAAGTAACATAGAAATTTGTTAGTATTTACAACATCTAATAAAATGTGCCAACATAATAATCAAGCTAAATTGGCACTATACGCCCAAATCACCATACATGTCCATGAAGATCAAATAACATAACATAATGTCCAAAATATATCAAATCCATGTCAAATCATATCTATGAATAAAGAAGTTAGCAGATAACTGAGGCTATAAAAATGTGGGCACTACATCCCCCTCTCCTAAAATTAGATTTCCTCCTAGAAGTCACTAGAAGAGATAGGGATATCTAGCCCTCAATGGTGTAGCATCCTCCCGGTAGTTGTTGTCTCATCATATCTCTGTCCAATGCACTCTAACTTGGTCCAAGTCTCGACTCAAGGGCCATTATCTGGTGCTCTAATGTATACATACGGGCTCCATCCTCCACTGTCCTCCATCCTCTACCTGTAATGTCGACCAATCCAAAACATGAGATATATTAGGTACATATCTACGTAGTACATAAACATGAAATACATAGTGGGCCTATGTAACTGCGTGGTGGAAAATCTAGGTGATAGGCAACTAGATCGATGACCTCCAAAATATCAGATGGCCACACAAAATGAGGTGATAGCTTAGATCCATTTCTATAGAGAATTGGGATCTTATGTGGATGAAATCTCAATAAGAATTTGTCACCCACTCGTAAGTGATGATCAGTCCTCTTGGTGTCTCGCATATACGCCTTCTCGGCATGCTCTAGCCGACTCAATACACTCCATAATTAGAACAACCTCGCTGCTCTAAGTCCTGTAGGTAAGCTGGTCCTAGAATAATCCTATCATCTAGCTTGTCCTAACTCAGAGGTGTCTTGCAAGGTCGACCATACAAATCCTGGTAGGAGCCATAACAATGGAACTGTGATAGTTGTTGTATGTGAACTCAACTAAATGTAGATAATCTTCCCACTTCTTTAGTTGGTCCATCACATACATCCTCAAACATGTTCTCCAAGACTTGATTAACCTCTCTTTGTCTGTCCATCTGTCTCTGGATGGTATGTTGAGATGAAATTAATCTATGTACTCAAAGTGGCCCGAAAAGAAGTCCAAAAAACTGATGTGTAAATGGTATCCTTGTCATTGATGATGGTCTTCAATCCCATTCAATCTAATAATGTCTTCCATAAATACTTTGGAGATAGCCAGGCATTATAGGCCACCTTGGTTAGCGAGAAATGTGCTTTGTTAGAAAATAAGGGATAAAATATGCGGAATAATCCCTCATAGAATCGCAACAAAGAGAAAAACTAATATGTAGAAAATATTCCAGATCTCAAATAAAATTGTAGAATAAAATAACACAACACAAAGAGATAATATTTAACGTGGTTCACCCAATTTGGGCTACGCCCACCAAGAATCACTTGCTCAAATTTTATTACAAGCCACTTGCTCTCTCAATACAATACCTATCCGTTGTTTGGAACTATGCTCAACAAACTCTACAAAATTCATAGCCAAATTCAAACACATCTGTAATGTTACATAATACTTACTATATGCACAAAACCATATAAATAGATATTTGCTATTAAGTAGTTTTACAAAACCATGGGTATTAAAACCATGGCCAAAACCGTCCCATAAACCTATGGGTCAAAAATACCACCCATATGAGAAAATCACATTTCTCGTTATATCGGGCACGTTTTAAAGCCAAATGTTTTTTTTTTTTGGGATTCCTACTATGAAATCCATGGAGATCACATCCCATTTCCACTCAGGAATGTCATGAGGATGTAAAATTCCTACAAGATGAGAATTCTCTACCTTGATCCTTCGACACTCAAGGAAACGTGCAACAAAATATGCTATGTCCCATCAAAGACCAGGCCAATAATATAACTCTCTCATATTGGTATGTATTTTCTTCACTCCTGGATGTGTTGCATATGGAGCTTGATGAGCCTCTATAAGGATGAAGCTACGCATGTCACCTGCGACTTAGGCACATAGATGCACCTATGAAACCAAAGTAAACCATCTACCTCTAAAATGAACCCTAAATATCTTCCCTCTAATGAATCATGTGACTCAAACATCTATCTAGCACCCTCATAAAACCCGTCCTTATGGAGATGTTGAAGAATATTACCTCTCAAGTTTGAATGCGTGTCAAAGATGCAAGAACATTTCATCGTCTACTAAGAGCATCTACAATGAAATTTTCCTTTCCTTTGATATACTACACCTCCATGTCATACTCACATAGAACTCTAACCAACTCCATTGGTGAGCATTGAGGTTCTGGATGTGAGAAGATATGTTGCGAGCTACGGTGATTTTTCCTCAAAATGAAAGGCCTGCCCAAAGGAAATGATGTCAATGCACAAGAGCATGAATAAATACTGCAAAGCTAAGTCATGAGTAGGATAGTTAATCTCATAGTCTTTGAGCTTGCGTTAATCAAAGGTAATAACCTAACGCTCTTGCATAAGAACTACTCCTAGACCCTATAGTGATGCATCAGTACAAACAAAAAAATCCTCCGTTGGGTCCATAGAATCGCTAATATGGGTACCATGGTTAACCTTTCCTTAAGGAACTTGAAGGCATGCTCACACTTCTCTCGACCAATCAAACTTCTTCCCTTTTCGTGAAGGGATGTAATGGGGTGAGCAATCCTGAAAAGTCCTATACAAATTTACGGTAATAACCCACTAAACCCATGAAAATCCTCACATCAATAATCGATGTGGGTAAAGTGGCCAATCAATAATAGCCTATATCTTAGAGGGATCTACCTTTGAGATACCCTCTCCTGATATGATGTGTCCCAAGTATTGAATCTCTATCTGAAATAAGCTGCATTTTTCCAAGTTCCCAAACAACTTCTTCTCTCTCAAAACCTGTAGTACCTATCTCAAATGCTCCTCGTGTTCCTCCTCGGAATGAGAATAAATCAATATATCATCTAGGAACACTAAGAAAAATCGGTCCGTAAAGGTTTATATCTCAAGACTCCATTCACGAGGCTCATGAAGACAACCGGGACATTGGTCAAACCAAAAGGGACAATTATGAACTAATAATGCCCACAACGTGTGCGGAAAGATGTATTATGAATGTGTGCATCTGATATGCACAAATGATGATATCATAAATTGAGGTCAATTTTGGAGAACACCCTTGCTCCCCGCATATGATCAAGTAATTCATCAATCATAGGGAGTGGATAACGGTTCTTTATTGTGACTTTGTTGAGCTGTCTAAAGTCTTCAAAAAGTCTGAGAGAACCATCCTTCTTCACAAATATGACTAGTGCTCCCCAAGGAGATACACTAGGGTGAATGAGACCCTTCTCCAACAACTCATCTAACTGTATCTTGAGCTCATGAAGCTCTGGAGTTGTCATCTAATAGGGTGCCCTAGAAACTGGTGTAGATCTTTGTACTAAATCAATGGTGAAATCCACCTCTCTGCAGGGTGGTAACTATGTGGAAGCTTACCTCGAAACACATCTACATACTCCCTCAAAACTCCATGATCATCTAAGGGTGAATGCTCGGAGTGATCTCTCGATTGATCATGATAGTGATAACAAAATAACCGACAACTTTTGCATATGATCCACTTGAGTTTCTTAGCCAAACTTATACACAAGAGATAGGCCTCTACATCCCCTGAAATCACAATTGCACTCCCAAGATCATCCCGACACTCAATGACCTTATTTTGACAATCTAGCTTGGCCCGATGAGCCTCGAGCCAATCCATACCCAACACAACTAGATAGGATCCTGAGGAATAAATCGAGGTAAAGTGTAGTAGAGAAGACTCCCTAATTAAGTACGTAATTATCCACATACGAGTCCACGACGCATTTGGCCCTAGAGACCAACTCAAACTGTCAATCGTCTGTTTGCCTACCCACCGGGTAAGTGCACCAAGTTGGGGGACAATTAAGTGGACATCAAATCTGAATTTTACATTAAAAACACAAAACATCAAATTTAGTCTTCCACGGACTTGAACCATGCCAAAAGTAAAAAATATGTCATAAAAATGGTACCATTGCATAGGGGAGACTATTAGCTTTGTAGAAATACTTATTTTAAAGTGAATAGAAGAGGATAAATATCATTTTATAACTTTTTACTAATAGTAGGTCTTTAAGACACTTTTTCTTGTGAATGTTTATGTCTACGTTTAAGACTGCAAAATTTGTTTCACTTATTAGAATGTGATAAAACTTATATCATCCCAACCGTGGTGAAATTATATACATGTTAAAAAAAAAAATTATTTGATTTCAATATTTTTTGATGAAGTTATAGGCTGGCAAACGGAAAGTGCTCTGTTTTCTTTATGTTTTCATACCACTTTCACGGAAAAATCATAACAAATAAAATATTATTCAAAAAATACAAAATAAAATCCATCCCAAGATAGATAGTGGCATATAACTTCTCACCAAAGGAAAAATATATATATCAATTTTTGGTCATCCAAATTGTGGGCAAACGGACTATAATCTTATCAATCGTTTTTAAAAAAAAATACCAAGTCATTGAATTTTGAGTGTTTAATATATCTAATTTTGTCCATTTTTTACAAAAATTAGTATTTTAGAAACTAGATTCGGATGCTACGATTCATATTAATATAATTTTGTCTAATTTTGAGTGTATGTATTGCTAATAATCCCTACAAGTTGATATTATGTTGTTATTTGCAATATGATGTCCACGGATGACCCTATATTTGTCCATCAACTTCCTGCACTTACCCCACCACTAGCCCATAATGGTCCACTACGAAGGAGATATAAAAGAATCAAGCACTGAATCAAAGAGTACTGAGACAAAAATACACATGATAGTACCTGTCGTCTTAATAATGGTGGCCATGCTCATATTAGAAGTTATTGACCTCTACATATACACGATGGGAACATCCTACATCACTCACTTCCCCTCATATCTAGGGGCTCTCTGCATATCCATGGTAGTGGGTTTGTGTGGACACATACACACATAGTGATCAGGGGACCTGCAAATAAAACATCCTCTTATACCCCTATGAGACGGGGTCCCTCCTGTACTCTAGTGAAATGATCCAGATTGGCCCAACCCTAGCAAAATGTTGTAGGTGAGCTGGATGTGCATGCCGAGTACCCTGTCTCCTATCCTTGGATCCACCAAAACCTCCTCTAGTACCACCTCTCTATAAGCTTTGAGTCTATCTAGCCCTCTACTGCTGGTGGCCTTGATGTTGTGTCTACTGCTATGGATGTTGTGGAGCCCTCGATACTACTAGAGGAGGAAAGAATCCTCCTGTAGGGGGTAGTGTTGTACCCCATGACCTTCGGGTCTAAAAGGCCTTCATCTTCTCTGAAATTTTCTCGTTGTTCTTATCCCGGTGTTCTTATGCCATGGTGTTGTTCTCCTAAACTAAGTAGGCCTTCTCAACGACCTTCTCAAGTGTGGGAGGAGATAACATCCTAACTACTCCTGCTATGCCTACATTCAAGCCTCAAATAAACCTGTTAACATGTAATTTTCATCTTGCACATAGTCCACATACTTGAAAAATATCCAGAACCTATTCTCATACTATGCCACTATGCCAGAGCCCTGCCATAAGTCATGAAACTCATCAATCCTCTTCTACACGAAATGCTTTGACATATAACAAGCTTTGAAATGCTCCTCAAACAACTCCTGAGTCACTTGTGTCCCATGTCAAATGGAGCTTCTACTCCTCATTCCTCAACCAAATGCTTGCATGCATCTCTCGAGGAGGTGTATGGCAAACCTGGCTTTGAAATTTCTCTCATAAGAGTGTAAGAAAAAGTAGCTATCAAGGTTGAGGAGTCATGACTTGGCTCCAAAGCCATCCGTAGTGTCGGTGTACATAGGTGGCTGCAAGTGAAGAAGATCTCTAATCACACTACCTATGTCACAATCCTAACGCTATAGTCCAATAGGTGAATGTGGTCGTCTATCCCCAAATGGTCCCTCAAGACTGTGTGAATGGATATGATGGCGTGAGGCCACCCTCTCATGGTGAACGGAAGGGCTACATGACCTCTCCCACCTTGGGGTATCATGCTCTAGTGGCTCCGAGTGTGCGTCCTCGCCTATCATCTCCTCGTCCCCTGACTGGATATCCTCCTCTCTCATCTCCTGCGGTGGTGGAAGGCGCTTCGTACAACAACTATCAGCTACTGAAGAGCCTATAAAAATGAGGTTTGAACTTGGGTGCTTGCACTTGGGTGTAGGTGATCTACGTCCCAAGTCCCTAATAGATCGACGTCTCGTAGGTGCCATCCTATGTATGAAGTAAGAAAATGGATTATTAAGTGGTAAAAGGTTGCAAAAACTTTTTTAGTTTTTTTTTCGTTAATGTTATTAAACATTATTAACTAATTATTTATTTACCCAGAGCGTCCGCATGTATAAATCATCACTCTGATACCAAATGTAATGCCCCTCCTCGAGACATAGGAAACCACAAAGGTAACTAAAAATTTGGGTAAAATTTTGTTTTTTTAAAAGTATAAACAAATACTATTACTATACTTTTCCCAATCCCCATTAATAATTATTTTATATTAATTTGATTTACCCAAATTAATTAATCACTAGTCCAATACCAACTTTAATTATTTATTTCTATTATAAGTTTTCTAGGGTCACAAATAACAAGTGTACACACCCCTAATTATTTAATTAGTTTCCTCCTTATTATTTAATTTACCCCCACACACCCTTCTTTTATTTTATTTCCCATTCCCATCAAATTCCCATGACTTAAAAGTTGTGTAGGGTTTAATGTGGACCCTAGGATCAATCTAATCTTGGCCCTTGATTTCAAACTTGCCCTAAAGTTTCCCTAATCCATCCTTATCTTTTCTTTTCTTTCCATTTGGTTTTATTTGTTTCTTTTCCTTTTCTTTCTTGTTTGTGCAGGTTGAGGATGATCCATGGTAACCAAGGATTCATATTTTCTCAAGCTATTTATTTGTATTATTATTATTTTATATAAGGTTAACAATATTTCCCTTTTGTAATTTTTCCAGATAAATCTCTCATTTGGTATATAGAATACCCCTTTTTTTAAGAAAGCAAATATGCATGTGTAGGTATATATATGAAGATTTTATAAAAACGTAAAACCTGATTTACATACCCAAATTGAAAAACCACGGGGGGTTTGATAGTGGAAGGGTAGTGAAAATGGAGGCGCCTTCGTGAGTGGAGGCGGTGGTAGAGTGGGGAAGGGGTTATGATGAGAGGGAGGGCGCATGATCCGTGTGGATGTGTGGGTGCAAGGGATGCGAGGGAGTGGGCATGGTGGGAGTGGAGGGAGGGTGCGCTAGTTTGGGGGAGGGTTCAACCCCTCCCCATAGTTTTGTTTAATATAAAACCTTTAAAAAACTCCACTGAACTTTGTTTATTATTATTAACTTTTTTATATTTTTTGTTATTTAAAATTCATTAATATATATTATATTTATACACACACACACGCATATATTATAATGTAATATATAACTATATTAATATATAAATATGTTTAAATGTAACATAGTTATATTATATAATATAAATATATGAAATATATTTTTAGTATATTTATATTATATAAAATGTTAAAAATTATTTCAAGTTGTGAAGTAATAGATTATGGTTTGTTATCTTTGTGAAGTATGAAACTTAATAGTTTTTCAATATATCTATGTCAAAATGATTTACTTATTTATGTGATAAAAAGAAATGTAGCAAAATAGTTCAAATAGAAGAGAGGCTTGGAATATGTTTAAAAATTAGCAAGGAAGAATACATATTCAAATTTGATTTCCTAATAAGATCAAATCATTAAGTTTCACATGGAAAGGAAGCAAAACTAATTTCATTCCATTCAAAGTTAAACCTCAAGCACCATGTTATGACTAGATTTATTTTCCAATGCTCTAGCAAAATAAATATTTCATATTTCTAACAAGAAGGAGATCCCACTAAAAATATCACATTTTCTCCTTAATCATTTACCATACTAGCAAGAAATACAAGAGTAGCAATTTTTTTTTTTTTCACTTCATATAACAATCATTTATTTTGTTTTCAAAGGAAGGTTTCAACCAAAAAAAATAATATCTTTAACAAGGAAGGACTCTCTTATCAAAATAATTTGCATTACTTTCCAAGTTACAAGGTTTTTCTTCTTTTTTTTTTTTTACAACTTTCTTCTAAAAATGGGTTTCCAACAATCCATATTAAGGAAATCAACTATTTTACAAGATTTCATTTCCAAGGAGCTTAAGCTCACAAAATACAACATATTCCCAAAATACTTAAAATACTCACATTACAAGGATTCTTTGCAAGATTGAAAGAGGATACACAAACTAATGCAACACTAGTTTACAAGAAATCCCCAAATCACAAAATGGAAACTTTACAAGACAAAGAAACTTCCCACATAGCCATATCCATAAGATTACAATGAGAGTAGTGCTCAAAAAAATTGGATAAAACAATGAGAAGCCATGATATCAAGAAACTCCAATCACCTTCCAAACTTGAGCTCTAACTTTTGAGTGTTTTTCAAGGAAATCAATACAAAGATAAATGATTGTTTTACCACCTAACCTATAGGAATCATTATATTCCTTTCCAAAGGTTGGAAGACATGCTAGCCTCCCCCAATCCCATGGGAGAGAGAGCTAGCTTCCACAAATGTGCACAAGATTTAGGGAGACATAAACAACAAACACAATCACATACAAGAAAAACCATACATTAAAGAAGAACCCAACATTTATCAACCAAAGAAAAGAGGAGAAAACCATATTCATCCTCAAAATGGGGAAGAGTAGATGAGACATCCAAATGCCAAAGAGTGTGGTCCAACCATAGGATGCACACTTACAAGATTCTTCACAAAACCTCCTTATCCCTCCAAGACAACAATCCCTCCTTATTTCTCCACCCATTCACCTAAAATCCTCCTTGGGAGGATTTTCAAACCCATTAGGTTTCCTCTCCAAGGATGGGGAAGGGGTTAAAACATATGAACCACCTTCCCACCTCAAACCATATGAGGGAATAAAAAAACCAACATGGCTTGCCCATCAAGCCATGAGGTTTAAGAGGGAAAATCCCTCCCTCTTCCCCCATAAAAATCTAAAATCCATCAAGCCATATGATGGATGGAGAAAATAACAAATAACATACCCAAAACAAAGAACAACACATGCAACAAAATACAATTTTCAACCATAAGAAATTTAAGATCTAACATGCAAGATAACATAAAAGGAAGATCAAAGAGCCTACCTCCACAAGCTCTCAAAATCTCTAAGATTTTCCCAATTCCTTGTCCAAGCAAACTCTAACTCCAAAAGCCTCCAAGCACCAAGCAAAAACCAAAAAAAAAAAAGTTCTCTTTCTCCCCCATGAGGGAGTATTTGAAGAAAAGAAAAGAAAAGAAAATTCCTCACAAATGAGGGGGTGACATGTGTCACCCCTCTCTTCCCTCCAAGTCAAAGATTCCCAAAATAAAAATAAGAAAAGATAAACTCACATTTAAACACCCTTCTCCCAAATTGCCCAAAAATAAAATGAGACAAGTTTGTGAAACTTTTTACAACACACATATTCCAATCCATATTACATGGATGGTGAAAAAGAGAGGCTAAATGGGAGGGAAACTCCTCTATGCCTTGAAATTAAGTCCCCCTACCTAATAGGTAGGGTCCAAGGGCTTATTTTCATGCTAAGTGAACTCCCAAAACTAAAAGGGGTCACTTAAAATGCCATAAATAGCCCAATTTCGGGTTTGACACATTTGGGCACAAGTGTAGAGGATGTGGGGCCCACTCAAGGGTGCACATGTGACCCTAATCCTCTCTAATTAACACACACTTACAAAAATGCAAAACTTAATGCAAGTGGGGACCATTAAGTCCCCAAACCTAGTTTACTTAACAAAATAAACAACCTAATCACAATTAATTTTACATGACATACAACATTACAAATAAGGGTCACTCATGGTGCCCAAACAATAAAATCAAACAATAAGGCCTCATATAGCTAACATGGTTAGGACTTAGCCTTGTGGGCCACTTGTGCACAAATTGCATAGATGCCCCGAAACCCACGTTAGCCTATGTCCCGTGTCCTATCACCTGCACACTCAATGCACACATTAAACACATCTACCCAATGCAAATGTAAATCGACCACTCAATAAATGAACAAGTCTAAACATGGAATTCTATAAGATCACAACATGAACATGGAATTGTAAATGAGAAACATGTACAAGTTCACACAATTCATCATGTGTTATGCATAACAATACAAATAAATGACATACATCCATGCTATCATATGTTCTTATCAATAATCAAATAATCTATATCATCAAGACATGCGACTAAACTATGCATCCATCATAAATCAATTAGGCCCAAGTAACATAGAAATATGTTAGTATCCACAACATATAATAAAATGTTCCAACATACTAATCAATCTAAATTGGCGCTACACGCCCAAATCACCATACATGTCCATGAAGATCAAATAACATAACATAATGTCCAAAATATATCAAATCCTTGTCAAATCATATCTATGAATAAAGAAGTCAATAGATAACTGAGGCTATAAAAATGTGGGCACTACACTTGTGATAGGAGGCCCACATCTCTTTTCATGGTGAGTCATGATGGGATGACTCAATAACTGTGGTAGACATGGTCAAATTCATGGATGCATCATCATTCATAGCTATTTGTTTTAATGATTATAGTTGTCCGCATTTAATGACTTGTTTGAATTTGAATTGGGTGGGTTGTCCCCAAAATTAATTACTCCAATAGTTTGTGCTTCCTTCATGTTAGGAATTAATAGAATCTAATGCGGAATAATTCCTCAGAATCACAATAATAAGAAGTATGAATAGAATTACAGAAATGAAATATGCACAACACAAAGACAATATTTAACATGGTTCACCCAATGTGGGCTACATCCACCAAGAACACTTGCTCATATTTTATTACAAGCCAACAGTCTTCACAATTACAATAATCAGATCTTGTTTGGAGCTGTGCTAAAAAAACCCTCCTGAATTTACACACACTATTCACCTTCACAAAACACACTGATATATATCCTATTGTATGTCCATCTATTTATAAGTACATCAATAGGTAGCCGAAGAGGTGGTTTTACAAAACAATGGAAACCGAAAAGCCAACAACCCATAACGGTTACCCATTACCCATGGGTTAATAAACCACCCATGAAGGGACCATCGTAAAAATATCCGAGTGTAACACATGGAAGGTGTACCAAACTCTAACATGAAAACAAGCTCCACAAACATAACACTTCCACAATACCACGTCAGCCATTTTGATTTTTTCAAATGGTGCTTCCACGACCTATTCAAACAGTTTGTTTGTTGGAAATCCACCATGGAATCCATGTAGATCATAGCTGAGCTAGTGGGGTTAGATCCTCCATTCATAAAGACCAAAGGACTGAAGTAAAAAGGATCAGATTTCCACCGCCCCTGTGAAGTCATTTGCGTTTCTTTATTCAATTCAACCACCAGATCGATACCAGGGGTCTGAGGTGCTCTCCAGTCTTGACCATTTTGTAGTTGTGCATTATTTTTGCTAGTACAACCGCCGTTGCCTCCATGTCACACTTTCCTATAACTATTATTGTAGTAAACCGATGATTCTTCATATACCATTTTTGTTTCCAAATCTCGTCTTTGGTCTCCAGATTAATAAACTCCGGAGGGGAGGAACTAGAGATGATGTTGATGCACATCCTTGTAGCAATGAATCTGGTCTTAGCCATTGTGGTTGGGTCTAGAGAAATCAGATCCCCAATAGCTTTAGCAATTCTAGCCAACACATCAACCTCCCAAACTCTGGAGGAAGTCCTCAGAGCCTTAACCAAATAGGGCATGCATTTGGAATGTGTGTTTTGGAACTAGGTTTCCATCTAGCAATGGAGAGAGTGGTTCTCCCATAAAACCAAGGCCCTCCCTGCATGACTTGGACAAGATCCTCTTCAAGAGAGAAAACAAATAAAAATATTCTGTCAGATAAATCAAAGGTGTTTACCTGTCCCAAGATGTTCCACTTCTTCTTGGTCTAGGTCCTAACTTGATCAATATTTGGTCTTATTCCAACAAAATCTCCCATCAATGTGAAGTTGAATCTACCCTGAGCTCTTTGGATCACCGAATCTATAACTTTCAGCCAAGGAGTCTCTTATTTCCACTCAGGGTTGAGTTTTTGCAAGACCTCCTTTGGTTGAGTTCTAAATAACTTTGAGGCCCATGAGTTCCTTGAGCTTTCTCCCTACCTTCGCATTCTATTGTCCATCCACGACCTTCTCACCGTTGCCTATGTTTGCTCCCTTTCTACCCTCGGCTCCTCACATGTCTGCATCTTCTCACCTTCCCATAGCTCCATTTCATCTATTTCGTATAGGATTTAAAGTGTTATATCCTCCATTCACTTTTTTTTTACTTGGTATACAATTCACATTTGAGCCTTCAATTTGAAAAAATTGTGGATAGAATGAGACTCCATATAATTTCTTATGGAGTAGAGTGCAAATTGGTCTATATTTTACAAGGATGGATTTTTACTAATAAAACCATCAAAGTGTACCCTATAATGTCTAGGTGTGAAAGAGATTCCTTTTTTCATAATTTAAGATATGATGTACTTAATATAGGTTAAAGAAGTCAATTTCTTATTGATTCTAGCCATGTATTTAGTGAAGAAAAGAATCAGTGGCTATATAAAAATCATTTTTCCTAACTTCAATCATCTTGGATGTACACATGGTCAAAGAAAGAACTAAGACAAAAAAAGGTGGCTTGAATTTGATTACATGTTGGAATTGCGTGTGGGAACAACTTCACTTTATTGTCTCAATCTTGCTATATCTAAGCTTGAAATCCATTTGTAATGGGCATGCATTTCATTATTATGTTATAAGACACATGCAATCGGGTAGTGACATGGTTCTATTGGTGTCTCTCGTTACATCCAAATGTGGAAGAAATCTTCTCAATAATATTTGATCCATCCCGATATGTTAGAGGGGTTTTGATTATGTAGATGAGGCATTCAAGGGTAAGTGGATGTGATTATCTACATGTAGCATTGACGGATCCATCTAGGTTGTACACAAGTGCCAATTACCAAGAAAATGCAAGGAAGTATACATAGTCAAATAAATATATGTTGATGACAAATATTGTGTGATAATGTCATTGTCCATAAAAATCAACCTTAGTCCTTTTACTCTCTAACTAGTGTCACATTGGTGCGAGAGAAAATTAAGACAAATACTTGGTGGCTTGAATATTATTGTGTGTTAGAATTTCATGTTGGAATAACTCCATTACTATGACATGTGGTAAGAATATCTATATTCTTGATACCTGATCCCTAACGCACATTACAATGTCAAGGATTCTCATGAGAAAATTAAATGATTACTCTTTATCATGTTATATAAAATCGTAGTGTTTGAAAGAATGTGAAATAATTCATTATGCTCACTTTAATAATGTTGTGATAGGGGAAATAATATCTCTCCATCTCTAATGTATAGTTGAGAATCACTTTCTCTAAACACATCTTTGTGGGGTTGTGTTTGCAGAAAGTATATCAAATCTTAAATTCAATAAATCAAGGAACCTCTTTCAGATCTAGACATTACACGTACACTTTGATGGTTTTATTAGTAAACATGTAAACTTCATTGGTTTTATTAGTAAAAATGCCTTGTAAATTAAACCTGAACCTATTAAATTTCCCATATTTTTTATTTTATCCCCTTTAAGTGCACATTGCAATAATGTGAATAGTATGAATGAGATTAAGACTATAAAGTGGAGCACATATAACATATATTAATTGGGATGAAAAAATTTCTCATCATGCCACGTGGAGGGTTATGAGAAAGGAATTCATTCACAAAAAAACTAATAAGAAATATTTGTTTCCTTGCACATGTCAATTGAAATGACCTACATTTCATTATGGAGACGCCTTCATCATAAAAATATATAAGCACTACCTTCATTCATGGCCTTAAGTTTCACCACTCATCCCTTGAATGTATGTTAATTCAATATTTTTTATTATAAATGTAGTCTTCACAAATTCATCACTAAATTTAGCAAGACACATGACCAAAATTCATCAACTAGTCAAAAATGGATGATTCACACTTCAACTAAAACTCGCTTTCCTATCAGCACAACAAATTACTTGCATGGAACTAAAAATTAGTGCAAGTTGAATTACAAGAATCATTCCATTTCATTCAACGATATTTTCCGGTCTGATGTTTGTGTAATGGGAATGTTTACATTTAATATTGGTTGATGAATTTAATCCCACTTTACACTCTGATGAAAGCATCGTTGAATGCCAAATTACCTAGTGGGCCCACAATCCTAATAGGATTGAATAATTAAAAAAACATAAAACATTAAAAAAAAAAAATAATGTTAACAAGGATTAATTTCCCCTTTGAATGAAAAGTTCCATAGCACTCCATTGACATGTGTAATCTGGTTTGGGTAGAGAGGAAAACATGCAAGAGGCTATGTGCAACTACTTCTTGAGAAAAATATCCGAGTTGTTAAAAGTTATTAAAGATTTTAAGCCTTCACTTTTATTTGCCTTTACATTTTCTTAAATATCCTTTAGCCATTAACTCTTAAATTAGTTTCATGTGGATTTATTTATATATTTTTCAATTTTTTTCTTTTCAGAAAACAATTTGGAATGCGACTAAAACCCAAAGAAGCAACGAAAAAGACTTCACTTCCACCATATTTAGGCATTGCCATGCATTTCATAACACAAGTAGATGTTATCTATTAAAGAAGAAGGAAATGCCCTGTTCTAAATATCCCATTTTAATAGAGGTTAAGAAGATGTTGGAAAAGGTTGTGGACTCTAACTTAACACCTCTCGATTGAATTTTCCTAAATTTTTTGAATGTATTTTCAACAAACCCATGGATTGTTTGCATATCCTGCAATCATTGCAATCCACGAGACCACATATCTTTCAATCATTTTATCGAACAATTCACATGCTTCCACATTTTGCAGACATATTTTACACGACACTTGCAACTTAAACATCTACCTAAAGTTCCTTCTTCATAATGCTTCAATGGATGTCCACGCTGAAGGTAAGGTAGATGATTTTGCTCCATTAAAACAAAAACAAAGCTTCAACTATTTTTCATACAAGTAAAAAATTTGAACAAAAAAATTTCAAAGAAAATGCAATCATATCAAACCATTTAATATTTTGCAATCATAAATTAAAACTCCCTCAATTTTTTCTCATTGATAAAATGACAATACATATATATTTTCTAAAACTAGAGTGCTGCTCTTACATCCACATAAACATTAAAACAAAGCTCTTTTTTTTAACTACCCTACACACCAAAAAAAACCCACTTCTTCTCTCTTTTTTTATATTCAAAAATACTTTTCCATATTCAAAATATACTTTTCCAAGGAGTCATATAATGACATTAGATATTAATGAAATAAATATTAAATTTGAGCCATACTTATGAACATGTTATACAAAATGTGACCATACCTCCAATTCTTCCCTCTCTTGTGCCTCAGTCACAATTAAAACCTTCACTATTGGATATTTAATGAAAGAAAGTACAAAGTCTATTAAATTTGGGACAAGGAGGTGCCATTCTAAGGAGTCGAAAAAAATTTTTCAAATGTTTGGCAAGGTTTTCAAAGGAATTTTTTCCCCGCAAGAATGAACATGTCCAAGACATTTTGAATGAGGTAGTTTCAGGGATTACTTTCCATGTGTCCCTAACACTCCCCTTAATCACAATTTTACCTGCCTTCTATGAATTCCCCAAATGATCTTGATTTTGGTAGATAATTTTTTTCCTAATGGCTTGGTGAAAAGGAAAAATTTTTCCCGCACATCGATCTTGAGACGTGTCTGCAAAATTCCAAAAAGATTTCTCCATTTTTGATTAGTTCTCTGGAAAATTCGATGAATGATATCTTGTATCTATATGTTTACTTCTCTTGTGAAAACTCATCGGATTCTTTTTGACAATGCTTATAGCAAAGCGAGATGTTATCACAATAGATCCTTGTTGCCTCTTCTTGTTCTTTCCTGAGATCTTTCAACATTATTCTCATCCAAACTTCTTGACATGATGCACTTGTGGCTGCTACATACTGAATGTCGGCAGGGGTAAAGGATGCGCTCTTCAAAATGGTGCAATGAAAGAGTAAAGGATGCAATTGGTTGTTTGCTTTGAAGCCCATGAAACTACACCTGTCGACAAAATGAATAACATAATAAGATGTACTCTTCCTAAAAGCAATGTTCCCCTTCGGAGGCGTAACATTTTGAGCGCACAATCACTATCTATATACTATCAACTTGAACTCATTTGACCTTGAATACTCCTCTAATGTCATAGTTCCTTTTTCCACTCACATACCTTATTATTATTTTTCTTTCCATCATGTAAGTCTTGTTAATGCAAAATCACTCTCTTTTCTCTCTCACTTCCTATAAAAGGGTTGGACATTCTTGTTTTGCCCCTCCTTCTTCTCTTTGGCGAGTGAACTTTTTGAAGCTCTAATGAACCTTGCCTCTTGGGAATTTTCAGTGTGTTGTAAGGTGAGTAGTTATATCTTCTTTTCTAGGACGAGTCATTTGGTGTGATTCACATAACATTGAGTTTTCTCCAAAGTGTGGGACTTCGTAAATGGGAAAACTCTCAGATTAAAGGTCTGGTTCCTATTCCTCTGTTTATTTATGTTCATGAGTTGAATTTAGGTTTGTTTTAAGACCTATTCCTAAACCTAATCTAAGTTTTACCAAGGAGAAAAAGGAATAAAATCCTGAATACAAGAAAAAATCAAAACTAAGCTACAAGGTGATGCACCAAGGATTGATGAACATTAGTTTTGATAATAATGGACAAACCAACAAAATACATACAATAATCAAAAACACTTCTGGCACGTGGTCATGAGATGACAAGATTTATAATGAAATACTCTTCCAGATGAGAGAAAAGGAGACACAAAAGGATCTAAAATTGATCACAAATGTGTTTTATGTTTTCCCACATTTCTCTCTCTTGGGGTCGTGAGCTCTACATATTAATACATTGCATTACAAATGTCCGTAAGGTAGGAAATGTATTGCAATTTAAATGGAAGATCTAAACTCCACGAATTCCTTCATTAGAAGAAAAGGGGATCTTTCTAGAAGAAATTTGTTGTTTTCTTGTGGATGTAAATATTAGGTGTCTGCTACTCCTTTGGTGCAAAATAATGTCCAACCTCTTTACAATTAGTTTTAGTAGACCTTGCTTTATTTCTCCATTTTTGATTAGTTCTCACGATGATCCAAAAATTGGATTCTTTGACAATGCTATAGCTGAGATGTTATCACAATAGATCCTTGGGGTTCTTTCTTGAATATTTTAGAGAGAAGTGCAAAAATGAAAGAGTGACAATTGGTGAAGCTCAACCACCGCTATTAATGCCTCCAATAGAATCTTCTCCCAAATTTGTCTTGAACTCATTTGTATAAATTTCTTATTCGGCCCTTGAAGGAGGAAACGACGGATTAGATCAAAATCTGATCTGTGGTTGTTGGGAAAAAATAGATCCTATATTGATGGCCCTAAAGACATTTCTCCATTTTTCTCCCACCTAACTATTCTTTCCACTAATGTCATAGTTCCTTTCACGCATACCTTATTATTATTTTCTCCCCAAAATTAAAGTATCGATCTCGATGGAATAGATGGGCTTGTAGAAGACCTATTCCTAAACCTAATCTAAGTTTTACTGAGATCTTTCTAACGGTCTTAGATTTGTAATATTTTTTATAATGAGCCCCGAGCAAAGGAGACAAGAAAGAGTCGAAAGATATGCCCCTTTGAAGTTTTACTAGTATTGATCCTTTATAATTAGTTTCGACCTTGCTTTTATAATCATATACGGGTGGGAAAACTGTCTAAAAACAACCCCTCCCAAATTTCTATATGGGACACGTGGAGGGCTGGTGATTTTCAAAGGTGGGCTTTTCTATATTTTGTTCTTGAAATGGAGTGGGGGAGCCGAGGTATTTCCTCCACCATCATGCTCAATTTCTATGTTTTTGGCTAAGTCCTTTGTAAGAAGGGGTCATATTTCTTGACTAGGACACGCGGCGGGAAGCGCACATATGAAAAATCCTCTCTTTATTCAACCCTTGAGTTCACACCGTGTTGACACTTGGCACCCTTCACTGGTTCTGTCACAATACATTGACTATTCAACCCAATTTGTCCCTTTTTTTGAAATTAGACACGTGGAGGCTCCGTGCTTACTTGGAAACCCACTTAGGATTTTACCTTTGGAGGAGTGTTGGGTTGACACTTGGAAGCCTCTATGGCTCTTATAATTTTCAACGGTCCCTCTTACCTTTTTGGACCTTGGGCTACATGGTGAACTGGCACTTATTTGAGCCTCCCCCTTTGAATTTTCCTTTGGAGATGCACCAAACTGACGTGTGGTGGCTTCCGCGATGCTTCTATACTTAGCCTCTTTTTTGAGCCCCCGCCTTGTCCACCTTTTGACCTCTGTTGACCATTTGCTACGTGGAGGGCTAGTGCAAGTTTGAGCTTCCCTTTTTTATTCAACTTTAGAGAAGCGTCATGCTGACATGTGGCTCTCCGCTACCTCCTCCATACTTAGCTAATTCTTGGACTCATTCTGAACCGTTTTGATCTCGAAGGCTTCGGATCTTCAAAGCATTTCTTATTTTTATTACTCTTGCTTCTCTCGTGACACTACTCCTCTTTCCCCGACCTGCGATTCTATTTTCGAGCCCACATGTAACCTATTAAATAGATTTAAGACATGAATCCACTCAAAAGATCCGTCTCTTCTCTTTCTTCTTGCATAGGGTCGTTTGGTCTTTCGCAGCCCCGCCACTCCATTGTTGAGTCCTTATACGACTTGTTTGCAAGATTTAACCATGTTTTCTCTGGTTCTTCCTGTGCGGGGTCATGGCTGATCTAATACTTTTCCCGGGGTGAAATATGGATAAAAATTTAGTGACTCACATAGGTATTTGCTGCTAGATGAAAAGACCAATTACCTTGTCATATCCATTGGGCATGGAGTCGAGAATGATAATCTGATACTGATCCTTCCTCTAATTCATGAGCCTGACTATTTACACTCTCAATTTTCATAAGAAATCTTGAAATGATGGTTTTTGAGAGTAGAAAATTATTTTGACCTATGGCTTCATCTGTTTTGAATGGGTTATGTAAGAGAAACAAAACAACATCACAACTATATAAAAAATTTGTAATCATACATGCTCCAAGTAGAACATGTAGAGCATGCAAAGCACTTAGGAGAAGAGAAACCTAAACTACAACAAGACAATGTGCACAAAACTTAGAGGAATGAGAAACTAAACTAATATTTACAAGGTGAGAACTTTCCTTCTAGTAGCGAGTGTGTAAGATAAATTCCATTCACTAGAATCTGAACTCTTCACCATCCAATGTAGAAAATTGGAAGAAATTTCTACTTTTACATTTTGTGACCATGTAAGGGCCACTCCAAATGACATCAAACTTGGAATGCCTTCCTAGTTTTTCTCGATCGACATCCCATTTCAAAACTAGGTCTCCTTCCTGGAAGGCCCTTGTTCTTGCCTTCTTGTTAAAGCATCTCTTAATTGATACCCAATCCTTTTCCATTGTTTGAAGTTCATGTTTTCGGTTTCTTCTAACTCCATCAACTCTGTATACCTAGCTTCCATTGGTTCAAACTCGAGACATCTCTAGCCGCTTCATGAGTTCCAATCTTGGCGACTCAAGTTATATAGGAAACACCGCCTCTTTCCCATAGACAAGTTTGAATGGAGAGCTACTGTAGACTTCTTAGGTCTGTCCTATTAGCCCATAAGGTTGATTTGAGTTTCGTGTGCCAAGTTCTCTCGATTTTCATCCAAATTTCTTCTAACCATATTTAGTAGGTTCTTGTTTGTGGACTCGCTTGGCCATTACCTTGAGGGTAATAATTTGATGAAGTGTTCAAGTAAATCCTATTCCTAATGTCCCATCATGTGATTTTAGAGCCTATGAATGCCAATGCATTATCTCGATATAATGGTGGTTGGCACTCCAAACCGGCCACTATCCCTTTATAGAAATATATTATCCTAGACTCATTAGCTTCTTTGAGCACCACTGCCTCGGTCCACTTGGTGAAATAGTCTGTTGCCATCAGAATCCATTTGTGGCCTTGGCTTGAATTTGGATTGATGACCCTGATGAAATCCAATCCCCATTGCATGAATGGCTGGTCAACTGAAATTGGGTGTAATGGAAGTGTTGCTAGCCTTTCCTTGCCTTTAAAGAATGCATAATTTTTGCACTTCTTGATCCATGCATAGCAGTCACTAAACACCCTCGGCCAATAATAACCTACCTTCATGATCTTGAGTGCTATCACCCATGGAGAAAAATGGCCTCCAATTGCTTTATCATGGAACTCTTGTAACACTCTCTCAATCTGATCTGTCCCAATGCATCTTAACAGAACGCCATTGATGTCCCTTTTGAACAAAATGCCATCAATAAGCATGTATGGGATGGCCTGTAGTCTGAAGTGTCTCCTTTTTGTTTTACTCATTTCTGGAGGACACATGACTGTTTGAAGGAAGTGCACCACGTTCTGAGTCCAATAAGGAGTGGGTACATCATCATTTTCTTCCTCTTGACTATTTTGCAAAACAAAAAACTTCCTTTTCACTGTTTTCCTCATCTTGTTGACTTGAGTCTAGTTGTTCACACAATCCACTCCCATGGACCAACTTAGTGACCTTGATCTCAATGTCATACTCCATGACATGATTAATCCATCCTGCACATTTTTCATTCATATCCTTGCTAAGAAGGAAGATCTTAACTCCTGCAAGGAAGACTAATAGTTGATTTTATTGTTCAAAACCAGATGTTTAAACTTCTTTAACCCTCTGATCATTGCAGAATTTCTTTTTTGATGGAGTATCTCACTTAATAGTCTTCTAGACCTTGGTTGAAGAAAGCAATTGGTTGTTCTGTATCCACTTTGTTTTGTTGTACTAGGATTGCAAAAATTGTGTCACTACCACCAAAGGCATATAATATGAAATCCTTAGAAAAATTTGGATTCATGAGAGTTGGGGCTTGTGATATGGCTTCTTTGATGGCCTCAAAACTTGATTTTCCTTCAACTTTCCACCTAAACACCAAACTCTTCTTCAACATCAACATTATTGGCTTGACAAGGGCAACAAAGTTTGGTACAAACCTGCGGAAAAAATTGATTTTTCCTAAGAAGATTTAAAGAGCCTTCTTATGGCTTGGCAATGGCAATGCTCTTATTGCTTCAACTCTCTCTGGGTCAATTTCCAAACCTTCCTTTGACACAATATGACCTAGAATCCTACCCTCATGGGCCAAGAATATGCATTTTTAGGGTTCAATGATACCCCAAATCTCCTACACCTTTGAAACACCTGCCTTAGGTGAAAAAAGTGGTTTGCTACATTTTGGAGAGCACCGTAATGTCATCCAGATAGATCAGTACTATTTTTTGATCAACCCTTTGAATGCCATATCCATTGCCCTTTGGAAATTGGCTCCGGCATTAGACAATCCAAATGGCATTTTTCTGTAGGCATAGGTGCCCCATTTGGTGGTGAAAGCTATTTTGAACTGATCATCTTCCTTCACCATTATCTAGTTGTACCCTAAGTAGCCATCTAGGAGAGATAATCTCTCTGATCTAGACACCACTTGCAAGATCTGCTCCATTGAGGGGAGTGGGTAGTGATCTTTGAGGGAATCTCTATTCAAGTCTCGAAAGTCTACACACAACCTAATCTCTCCATTATTTTTCCTGACTGGGACTAAGTTTTTAACCCACTTGAGTGTTTGATTGGAAATATGATACTTGCCTCTATCAACTTGTTTATCTCTTTCTTCATCAGAGGTTCAATGTGTGGATTAACTGGTCTCTTCTTTTGCTTGATGGGCTTAACAACTAGATCTAGTTCAATTGTGTGTTGTGCTAGATTAAGATTGAACCCTCTTAGGTCTTCATAGCTCCAATAAAATACATCTAGAAACTCTTAGACAAGTTGCATGAATTCAAACCTTTCTTTATCAGTGTCCACTTTGCCAATTTGAAGTGTTTTTCCTTCTCCAACTAGAATTGACTCTGAATCTTCTACTTTGATCTGAATATTAGACTTCTCTTTTTGAAACTGACCATTGGGATTGAAGATAGAATTCAATGTCACTAAGCCTTTGGGAAGCTTGTTTCTATGTAGCTGCACTACTTGATCTCCATATTGCTTCTCTAATATGTTTGATTCCTAGCTGAGAATGTAGCTTCCTCTTGCAAAAAATTGATGATCTGTTGATCATTCTCGAACACCTACCAGCATGTGTTGTTATTTGGCACTCTTGGGCCTTACAATCACATGGATATGTGGTTGTCCTTTGTCCCTCTTGATGCTGTCAACCACATCAAATGTTGCTCCAACTGCTGCAAGCCTATCAGCAGCTTCATTCTCCTTCCTGGGTATGGACACAATGTTGAAGGCTTTGAAATCCTCAATGAGATCCCATACCCTATTCTTGTAGTTTTTGAGCAGGTCATTCTTGACAACATTTTGTCCTTTGACTTGATTGGAAACTAGTTCACTATCACCAAACACTTGCAGGTTCTTGATTCCTCATCTTCTAGCCCAATGCAATCCATGAACCAAAGCCTCATATTCTGCAGTGTTATTTGAGTAGGAAAACTGAAACAGAAAGTTGAGTAATACTTCATACCTTGGGGTGACACAATCATAGCTCCACCTCCGCTCCTTGCCTACTTCTCGAGCCATCAAAGAACAATTTCCATACTTCATTGTCATCCTTATATTTTGGCTTAATGATGTCAGGAAGAGGATGATTCTCTTCATGTAGGCAGTAGACTCTAGCTCATATTCTTCCATCTCTTTATAGGGATAAAAAGAATGTCTTTTGACCTCCCATTCATCAAGAGTCGTGTCAGGATACACCCCACCTTGGTATCTACTTAGAAAATGTTTAGGAGGTCTTCTTGATCAAAATCCAAACAATTTACATTGATTGGGCTAGGCACATAAGACTTAATGTGATATTATGCTATGGGCTTGGATCTAATTGTGGTCTTTGCCCCATACCTTGTTCTAAAGAGCATATGTGACTAGTTAGCAGACAAATAGCCTCCAATTTTGGCAGTGAATTCCCTGATAAACACAATGTAAAATGTGGTGGAAATTTTATGGCTGATATGTTTTGCAACACGTAGGCACATTGGGGAAGACATGTAGAGTGAGGCTGAGATCCTTGATGATTCCAATAGTTGTCACTTTTGTCCCATCCAATTGTACCACTCTCTAGAGATGACTTCATATTGGAGACCCAGTTAATCAGCTATTTGTTTGGGCATTATAGAACTACTTTCCCTAGAATCAATCATGCAATTATGCACCAATTTATCCACAATGATTAATGAAACATAGAATGGAGGAGGTATCAAGTTTTTACCTTTTGCTCTTGATGGTTTTCCCGGGTTGAGTTGTATTGGTGAGAACTTTCTCTTGCTTTGGTTAGGGGTTGATTTGAGCTTGACCAATTTTGCATGGTAGTCTACAATATATCCCTTTCCTGGAATGGCCAAGTGACTCCCATAGTGAAATGTTCACACTTTTACTTTTCATTTTCTCAATGATATTAAATGAGCTATCCTTCTGCTGCCCCTTCCTTGCACATTTTTTTCTTGCACATGGGTTGTTACAACCAAGTGCATGAGTGGGTTTTGATTGGCTTTGCATATTGGGAGTTATATTTTGGATGCCAATTCCTTGTGGAGAAATGGATTATTGAGGATCTCCCGAGTTTAGTGAATGTCCTTCTATAATATTTCTCTTCTTGGACCATGTATTAACAACTATACTTTGAGAAAGAGTCTGATTCATTCCACAAAAGTCTTCGGCTTGCCAATTAACAAGCATAGTTTCAATTGGAGGTCCCTCTTGCTGGTCTCCTTGCTACTGATTTTCTTCTTGGTTAGGTTCTTGTGACATACCAATAGTTTCCACCATCAAATCCTGATTTAGTGCACCATTGAAGCACGTCGATTGATTGTGTGGTTGACTGCATGGGAAACACCAATCATATTCTTGTGCCATGTTATTCTATGCTAGAACCAATGCCCTTGATTTTGAAGCTGTGTTTGGATCATATGGCCTAAAAGGTCTAGTAGCTTGAGGTTGTCCTTTGTGTTGACTCTGAGTTATAGCTTGGGCTTGTGGTCTATTTAATTGATACGAAGGTCTAGCCTAATACCGAGCTTGAGTCGATATGGCCTACTGCTGTCTTTTTGATGGTTACTAAATCCTTCCCTAGGTTTTGAAGTTGTTTCATAATTTCTTGAACCTCCTTTAAGGTGGTAGATGATGAGATGGAGGCTTCAACTAAACTTTGACTCTTGGGAGTAGGTATAGGAGCTATTATGGGCATTTGGATGGTACTTGGGTTTCCTAATTTAGGTAGGTAGAGGCATGGATGGCCTAGGAGAAAGTTTTCCATCCCGAATTAATTGATTCTCGGTTCCTATGGAAAGGATATAGGCTGTAGGTAAATTTTTGCCCCCATGGACTAAATTATTAAAGTAATATTGGAATTTAAATCTCTAAGAAAGTATAAGAAGAAACCTTCATTAGTGGGCTTTATCTTCTTTGTTGGAATACTTGTCCCGTGTCCATGAAATATGAGGTTGAAATCCATCAACTACTCATTTAGAGCTCTCTTGATTGTTGTCGATTACTCCACAAGGATAAGTTATCTCCTTTTTCTCCAAACTCGATCGTGAAGGGTTGTGCACATATGGTCCCAAGTTTGAATAGAGCACTCGCTTCTAGGCTTCGGAACCATTGTGAAAATTTACCCTTGAGTGAAGAGGCTAACAAATTGACTGTAATTTCCACCTTAGTGATCTCATGGATTGTAAAGACATTTGCAATATCTTAAACATGGTCACTAGGAGAAGTTTGGTTTTCCCCAGTGAAATATGGGATGCTCTTCAATGCTGCCATCGGGACTAGATTTTGTGCATTCAGAGCAAGTGGGTTGCTACCAATGAAATTGACATAAGGATTTGGCTGTGCCATCTTGATCAGCCTGAGCACCCTTCTTGATTGAAAGAACAACCTACTAGGAGGAGGTGTTAATAAGGCTCTATTTGGTGGAGATAGAGACCTCTGGGCTCTTCTTCCTCTTCTCCTTCTATCTAGAGACAAGTGTATGTGTACAAAATGTCCTTCTTCTCTTGTTCTTGACCTTGTTTGTATTCTTCTCATGAACTTGGGAACTCAGACCACTGAAACCAGTGGATTCTGTCCCTTTTGGAGTCTCCATATGTGTAGTTCTTAAAAGCTTCTTGAAAGCTAGAATCACAGCAAGTGCACATCGATCTTATTGTAATGAAGATGGAGACTTCTTTGTCCCACCGGTGTGCCAAAATTGTTAATGCAAAATCACAACACCCCCAAATGAGTAGTTAGATATGCTTTTCTAGGGCGAGTCATTTGGTGTGATTCACATAACATTGAGTTTTCCCAAAGTGTGGGACTTCACAAATGGGAAAACTCTCCGTGTTAAAGGATGGTTCCTCTTCCTCTGTTTAGGTGCATGCGTGGAAACTTGCAGAGGACCTATTCCTAAACCTAATTTAAGTTTTACCAAGGAGCCAGGGATAAAAGGAATACAAGAAATCAAAACTAAGCTACAAGGTGATGCACTGAAGGAATGATGAACATTAGTTTTGCTTTGATAGAGACAAAATAACAAAATACATACAATAATCAAGCACAAATGACCAGATTTATAATGAAATACTAGATGAGAGAAAAGGAGACAAGAAAGGATCTAAAATTGATCACAAACATGTTTTATTGCTCTACAAATTGATACAATGAATTACAAATGGCCAGAAGGTAGGAAACGTATTACAATTAAAATGGAAGATATGAACTCCATGAATTCCTTTGCTAAAAAAAAGGAGAGTCTGCAAAACAAAATAATGCCCAACCCTTTACAATGAGTCTCGACCTTTTATAGATCCAACACAGAGGGGAGAAAGAGAGAGAAGTGAGAAAAAATAGTCTGAAGCTCAACCACCGCTATTAATGCCTCCCATAAAATCTTCTCCCAAATATGTCTTGACTGTATCAATTTCTTATTTGGCACCTCGAAGAAGGAGGAAACGATGGATCAGATTGAAATCCGATCTAGTTGTTGGGGCAAAAATAGATCCTGCATTGATGGCCCTGAAGACATTTCTCCATTTTTCTCTCACCTAACCTCCCCAAACTTAAAGTCTCAGATCTCCATAGCATAGACGGGGCCGAGATCTTTCCAACGGTGTCGATTTTTAATACTTCAAGCCCCGAGTCAAATATATGCCCCTTAAAAGTTTGTATCGGATCCATACAAAAGGGTGGGAAAATTGGTTTGAAAAACAACCCCCCTTTCTATATGGGACATGTGGAGGGCTGGTGCTTGTTCGAAGGTAGCTTCACGTATTTTGTTCTTGAAATGGCACGGAGCTGAAAAATGGTTTCCTCCACCAGGATGCTCAATTTCTATGTTTTTGGCTAAGTCCTTTATTCGGCGGGGTCATATTTCTTGATCGGGGACATGCGCAGTGATTTAGCTCTCGTCTAAAACCCTCTCTTTATTAGACCCTTGAGTTCGCGCCGTTTTGACACTTAGCACCCTCCGTTGGTTCTGTCACAATACATTGACTATTCAACCCGACTCTATCCCCTTTTTGAAATTGGATGCGTGGAGGCTCTGTGCTTACTTGGAAACCTCGCTAGGATTTTTCCTCTGGAGGAGCGTCGGGTTGACACTTGGAAGCCTCCGTGGGCTCTTAGACTTTTCAATGGCCCCTCTTACCTTTTTGGACCACAGGCTATGTGGTGAATTAACACTTATTTGATCCTCCCCCTTTGAATCTACCTTTGAGATGCACCAAATTGATGCATGGTGGCTTCTGTGGCACTTCTATACTTAGCCTCTTTTTTGAGCCCCCGCACTGTCTTCCTTTTGACCTCTGTTGACCATTTTCTACATGGACGGCTGGAAAGAGTTTGAGCTTCCCTTTTTGATTTAACTTTGGAGAAGCATCATGCCAACACGTGGCTCTCTCCGCTACCTCCTCCATACTTATTTGTTTTTTTGACTCGTTCTAAACTATTTTGAGCTTGAAGACTTTGGATCTTCGCTTTGTTTCTTCTTTTTCTTTCTCATGGGTTCTCTCGTGACACTACTCCTCTTTCCCTGACCCTTCTATTCTATTTTTGAGCCCACATGTAACTTGTTAAATAGATTTAAGACATGGATCTACTCGATAGATCCGTCTCTTCTCTTTCTTCTTGCATAGGGTCGTTTGGTCTTTCGCAGGCCCCACCACTCCATTGTTGAGTCCTTCGCGACTGTTTGCAAAAAATTTAACCATTTTTCTCTTGTTCTTCCTATGCGGGGTCGTGGCTGATCCAATACTTTTCCCGGGGGGTGAAATATGGATAAACAAGTCTTTTGGAGACTCCAGGAACCTTGAAATCAAACTTACACCATACATTATGCTTGACTTTGTGGTTGTTAGATACATGAGACTAATAATAAGTCTCTTATACAAAGTTGGATCTACATTGGATCCTTTTCATCCTTGCTTAGCTTCAAACCTGTGAAAATTGGTGTTGGTGCTGATTTGCAATTCATCATATTAAACCTTTTCAAAATGTCATTTGCATACTTGGTTTGAGATATGAATATACCATTATCACTTTGATTAACTTCAATGCCAAGAAAATACTTCATGAGTCCCAAATCAGTCATTTCAAATTCTTTTTCATATCTCCTTTGAACAAATCAATTTCCAAATCACCCATGAATATCAAATCATCAACATACAAGAAAACAATTATTATCTCACCTTGTTCATTCATCTTGGTATATAATGTAGGCTCACTGCTGCACCTATTGAATCCATTTTGCAAAAGATAAGAGTCAATTCTACTATACCAAGCTCTTGGGGCTTGCTTGAGTCTGTAGAAGCAGGGACATAAGCTTGTAGAATTATATTAATCAACAGAATCAAATACAATAGTGTAGGCTACAATATTTATACATATTGGATAGCCTAGATATAAAAAATATGGAGTTGCAACTATGCAACAACCAAACTAAAATACAATAGCTTCCAAAATACATCTAGAAAGCACAAATGAATAATGACATAATTTTTATAACAACATGAAAATTATACTCATGAAAATAATAAGAAAAACATGGTTAATAAAACCATATAACAACAATAATTAATTAATAACAATAGTTAAATAATTAATTATACAATGCATAATTAATTATCCTAACATTCCCCCCCTTAATTTTTCATTGTCTCAAGGGATGAGGAGAGGAACTCTCTAAACAACTCAAACTTTTCACATGCAAGTGACTTCGTGAAGATATCTCTCTTGTTTAGTTGTTGGAAAAAATTGAAGCTGGATGTTGTGCTTCAACACATGCTCGCGTATGAAATGAACTTGTACCTTAATGTGCTTTGTTCTTTCATGAAACACTAGATTGTGAACAAGTTTGAGAACACCTTCATTGTCAACATACATGGTGGTTGGTTTGTCTTGTGGTATTCCAAGTCCTTCTAGTATGTGACGTAGCCAAATCGCTTCATAGAAAGCTTCTCTTGTAGAACGATACTCAACTTATGTGGAAGAACGAGAAACAAAGTGTTGTTTCTTTCTTCCCCATGATATTGGTCCAGATCCCATAAAAATACAAATCTTGAAGTGGATTTTATGTCATCAATATTACCTACATGATCTGAATCTAAATATCCTGACAAGAAGTTGTCATTCTTCTTATATTCTAGACCAAGATCCACTAATCCTTTAAGATATCTAAAGATGTGCCTTTCTGCTTTCCAATGACACACTTTGGGTTCTTGCATGAACCTAGATAAAAAGCTTACTGCAAAGCTAATATTTGGTCTAGTGTAGGTCAGGTAAATGAGACTCCCAATCAACTGCCGATAGAGAGTGGCATTTACCTCGGAAGATGGATCTGAATGAGACAACTGCAATTTTTTCTACATAGGTGTAACAATCGGTGTGTAATCCATCATCCTAAATTTATCAAGTGTTGTATTGGTATATTTCATCTAAGAAACAAATATGTGATTCTCTTTCTACCATACTTCCAATCCAAGAAAATAGTGCATTAGCTCGAGATCTGTCATGTCGAATGATCGATTAAGATATTTCTTCATTGCATCGATCATCCTCATTGAATTTCCAGTGATGACTAGATCTTCACATAGACAATGAAAATCACAATCTCCCCCTTGATTTTTGAGGTAAAGATTGGGATCGTATGGATTTCTAACAAATCCATGTTATACGAGATGCTCATCAATTTTGATGTACCATGCCCAGGGTGCCTGTTTGAGGCCATATAGAGATTTCTGAGTTTGCATACCTTTTCTTATTGACCAGGTACTACATATCCCTTAAGTTGAGTCATGTAGACTTCTTCTTGTAAATCTCCATTCACAAAGGAATTTTGTACGTCCATCTGATGGAATTTCCAACCAAACTTGTGTGTAGAGATAAAAATCATCCTGATCATTTTGATCTTAGTTGTGGGAGAAAATGTCTCCTCGTAGTCAATGCCTTATTTTTGTGCATACCCCTTTGCTACTAAGTCTTTCTTTATACTTGTCCACTATCCCATCTACTTTGTACTTCATTTTTAATATCCATCTACATCTAATGGGTTTCTTCCCTAGTGGAAGATCAACAAGCTGCCAAGTGTTATTTTTCATTACTGACTAATATTCAGAGTCCATGACATCTTTCCAAGATTTTGATTAGGGGCTTCTGGACTATAGAGAGATCATTACACTCAATAAAACTACTCATCAAAGAAAAATTTAACTTCTTCTCTTGCTTTACTACAAGTCCATGGTCCAGGGGTGGATGTATCCGATGGAGCATCCATTCTTGCATCTCATAACATGATAGTACACCACTTGGGCATACATTGAACTATTCTCGTGGGTCGTGGTTCTATCATATCAACACCATCATCCCCATCATCACTTTCATCATCTATGGGAACATCAGCTTTAGTTTTTACAACTGGTGAAGAATCTACATCAGGTGAGTCTAGAGGAGGAGACTCTGCTTCCTTCTTCTCAAAAAAAATCAACATCTCTGTTGGTGTAGACTTTTCTGGTCTTTGTATCCATCAATCTGTACCCAAGAGTCTCTTCATTTTACCCAATGAAGATGAGTTTCTGTGACTTCATGTCCAATTTTTTTCTCTATTTTTCTTAGGTATGTGCATACTTACTTTGCACTGAATACTCTAAGGTGTGCAATAGATGGTTTCTATTTTGACCATGCTTCTTGTGGTGTTACTCCATCAAGAGAAATTATGGGCACTCTATTCAACAAATACATTGATGTCTTTTTGTTTTTTGCACCCAAATGTCTTTATAAGTCTAGAATCATCGATCATGCATCACACCATTTCCATGATAGTATGATTTCTTCTCTCAACAACACCATTCTATTGCGGTGTGTGTGGAGGAGGCATTTGTCGATGAATCCCGTGAGTTTGTAGGTATTCTTTGAACTCATTACTAGTGAATTCCCCCCTCGATTTGAGTAGAGAGTTATGATGTGATGACCAGTTTTGTTCTCAATAGCTACTTTTAACTTCTTGAAGGTTTCAAAATCTTCACTTTTCTTGTGAAGACAAAAAATCCACATTTTTCTTGAATAGTCGTCAACACAAAGCATGAAGTACTAAATCCAGAATGAATTGGTTGCATCAGACCACAAATATCGGTATGAACCAGATCAAGCTTACCATGAGCTCGATATGTACTCTTCTGGAATGAAGCTTTGTGTTGTTTTCTGCTTAGGTAGTGAGGACACTTATCTATATCCTTCTGAAGAGATGGTAGCCCATGTACCATATTACGCCAACGAAGTGTCTCAGATACTTGAAACTAACATGACCAAGTCTCCGATGCCACAACTATGCTTGAGGTAGAGTTCTTAGCCACAAGTTTCTAATCATCTATGTGGAAAAATCAAGCTGGAACATGTGTCCCAAATTGGAGGATTTTGTAACTATTTTCAAGCCTCGTAATTTGTCTCGAATTAAACACGTTTTCTTTCCAAAATGACTATCAAAGTCAATTTTTAAGTTGTGATCTAGGATTTGATTGAATGATAGTAGATTCTTTGTCAACCTAGGGACATATAAGACATTTGATAGTCTACAGTTGCATGAACCAAGGGGTAGAGAAATGTTCCCAATCCCCTGAACTGTATATGAAGAATCATCTCCCAACGAAACATGATTTTTGAAGGTGTGTCCCTCATTAAAGTAAACCAGTCTCTGTGGCCGGTCATGTGTCAGTGGCTCCCGAATCAACATACCATACATCACTAGATGACGTGGAAGGTTCACTTGATCGAGTAGTGTACAAGAAGTCTTCATTATCTGAATGTTCTTCTTGTTCAACAATATTTCCTTGTTGATGGGGTCTTCTTTTCCAGTTCCCCTTTTTTTCCTTGATTGTAGTTTGTATGTCCCTTGTGATATTTTTGGTGTTGAGGTCCATAATTACTTGATGAACCTTTTTGTATGTATTATACCAACAATATTTCAATTCATGTCCTCTTTTATAGATTGGACATTACTTTTCTTCTAGTTTGTCCCCTTGATGTTGATACTTGATTATGATGTTGGGAATTTTGATAGGAATTAGGTTTTCCTTTTCCTTTTCCTTTCCATTTTTGATGTGAAGAAAGTGCTGATCCTCTTCATCATCCTTGTTATGCATGGCTTCCTCTTGTTGCAGTAGGTTTACCAGCTTGTCAAAACTAATTGTCATATCTGACACATTTAGTGTTGTTAAAAAATGTGGTAAGAAGAGGGAGTGCTCTTAGAACAATGGGAATGAGAGAATCATCTGTGACTTCTCCTAGGGCTAGAAGTGAAGCCCTCAACTTTGCAACTCTTCTTAAGAAAGCTTCAATTTTCTCATTCTGCTTGAACTTCAGTGTATGTGTAACTGACTCTACAAATTTAGTATGACATTCTTATTTTTGGCCTCATATGTGCTCAATTTATCCCACGCTTCTTTGGCTTTTTTTGGCATCTCGAATGTGGGGTTGCACATCATCGGAAACTCCAAACAAGATGATGAGTTTGGCCTTCTGATCTACTTTATCAAATTTTCATTGTTGTGTTGTATCAGTAGTTGATCTGTCAGAGTACTAGTCACAACAAGCCAAATCTCTTCAAACTCAAGTTGTGTCTTGATTTTTGTCTTCCATGCAACATAGTTGTTTCCTTTGAGTAGTTGTGAATCTGGAAGAAAAATTTGGGGGCATTGGTGCCCATTTTGTAGAAATCACTGATAGGGTTTGGCTCTTATCACTCCAGGTATAAGGTCTCCCAATCTATATACCGTCAATCTGATATACAAACCTTTCTATATACATGCCCTTCCGATATACCCATTAGTATGTGGAAGAAGCTCGCCCTTTCTATATACCCGGGTATGTGAAAGAGGCATTAACATACATGAAATAATTCAATACGTGGTACCAAGATAGTACTGAAAGGGTCTATGTGATTATTGACATTGGCTCAAATAAATATCCTCATACGCACGCGTAACTTCACTATATACTCGGATAATTTCTCAGTCTGGATTTATGTCATGCAATCATTCATAGATGGATGGGATGGCTCATAGTGTGTGCACTTGTGACCTTATTACTCCCCGTCGATTTAAAGGGTTGATGCCTAGATGATGTTGTTGCAGCTATATTAGGCATTAAGTGCAGTAGTAGTCATGACGGACTTTACCCGTAAGAACTTCCCATGAGGCAGACACTTGCATATACCGAATGCTGAATGAGATCTAGGATCTTGTGAGTGTTTTAGAACCAATTTTTACTATTTTTGAGTACAATATTCTACCAGTTTCTAGCAATTACAAAGTTTGCGGTTGACTATGGCAACCTACAAATTAGTACAATATACTAAAGCATGCAATTACATTCAAAAATTTTTGAAAAAAATTGAATGGTAGGCAAATTGTTTTTTTTGTTTTGCGGGCCTGGTGGCCTCTGGAGCCCAAAATGGCTTTGTGAGAAAAAAACCATAAAAAATTACTTAAAATGGAATTTTTTGGTACCCCCCTTTTGTGAATGTTGTCCGGAATAAAAAATAGCCTATTAAGAGATTTTTTTGCCCAATATTAGGGTTTTTATCTGCTAAAATTTTAGAGGCGGGTTTAGCTTAAGCTTACTAAACTAGGTTTTCACTAAACTAACTTTGCGGTTTCACCCACGATTTTGCCTCTAAATCTCAAAATGCAAAATTTTTCTGTTGGGGGTGGGGTTTGAACCCCAAACCTCTCTTCCCTAAGTTGTTCCTCTTATCCAACTTGGCTCTATGAGCGCTTATGTATTGAAGCGAAGAAAATTATATTTAATAAAGAGGAAAACGACTCACCTTTTGAAAAATGTGACGTGGCTGGAGTCCCACATGGCCTGTGTGTTTGGAGGAGGGTGATTAGGGTTTATATTTTTATAGAAATTGGATCTGAAGCATTTGTATCTCCTTTTGCATTGATTTTTAATATTTTACTCCGCCACTTTGATTTTTTATTCCACCGTTTTTCCAAGGTTGAGTGTGTTTTTTTTCATTTTTTTGTTGATGCTTCATTGATTTCTCATGGCTTTTGATTATGTATGTTCTCGAAATGTTGAGCTTCATGCCTTGTGCTTTGTATTCAGTTCGGTTGGAGATATTCACGGCTTTGGCTTGTAAATACAATACTTTGTATTTTTATTTCTTGTCACGTCTCTCTCGGGACATTTCTTCACCATTTTGATGTGTATGCAGTGTCGGTTTGGAGTCATTGAGGATAATGGTGCCTCTTCTTGGATGTGGATTGATTCAAAGTTTGGATCTTGTATGTAGGTGCTCACCGGGTGGGCTCGATCTTTGTGTGCGAAGCTTAACCTTTTTGGGGTCACGGTGGAGTGGTCATTCAATGTAAATACAAGTTGATGCTAATCACAATGGGTTGGGAGCCTTCAAATTTGATCACAAGATGCTTGACTTAGCTTTAATCTTTAAAACCCAAACATAAATAGTTCGGTTCAAAAAATTCTTGGCTCGGTCACTATCAATGATGTGTAGATAACCCGCTCGGCCTTGGATGTAACCAACTCTCGGTCGGGGCTCGACTGCTATAATGTTTCCTCCACACACAGAGAGTCTCTGAATAATAACAGAAACTATAGTGCTTCTCTAAATTAGAGACAAAACCCCTAATGGGGATAAAAAAATTATTAATTTTTAATCTAATTGCTTAAAACTAGAAAATGCTCCGAAGCAAATTTTCTAGTGCAGAGGGCACCAAGGAAAAAAAAAAATTGCTTTTCGTTTACCTGGAGAACACACATGAGGTTGTGGGACTACAGGAGTTTTGGGAAGTTGTAGGAGGTAGCACTGGCTCTCCAATGAAGTAATTTTCTTCTCCAAGAATTTTCCTTCCTATATAACCTTTCTCTAACCTTATCAAAGCTTGACCACTCACTCTGGTACCAAATGTAGAATAGGGACGAAATCCTGTAGAATTATATTAATCAACATAATCAAATACAATAGTGCAAGCTACAATATTTATACATATTGGATAGCTTGGATACAAAAAAATATGGAGTTCAACTATGCAACAACAAACTAAAATACAATAGCTTCCAAAATACATCGGGAAGCACAAATGAATAATGACATAATTGTTATAACAACATAACAATTATACCCATGAAAATAATAAGACAAATATGGTTAATAAAACCATATAACAACAATAAATAATTAATAACAATAGTTAAATAATTAATTATACAATGCATAATTAATTACCCTAACAAGTCCATAGAGTGCCTTTTTAAGTTTGTAAACTTTTTCTTCTTGTCCCAAAATATCATACCCAGTGGCTGCTCCACATAAACTTCTTCTTCAAGATAGCCATTCAAAAAGGCTGATTTCACATCCATTTGGTAAACGGCCACTTGTTTTGAGCTGCTATTTCAAGTATAGTTCTCACGGTGTCTAATTGAGCTATTGGAGTAAATGTCTCATTGTAATCAACCCCGAGATGTTGTGAATATCCTTTTTCCACTAGTCTTGCTTTATGCTTTTGCACATCACCATTTGCATCTAATTTGGTTTTGTAAACCCACTTCACTCCTATGACATATTTTCCTTTTGGAAGGCTCATTAACTCCCATGTATGATTCTTTTCAATGACATATATTTCTTCATCCACAACATATACCCATTTTTCATCTTTAATTGCATCATTTTTCTCATAAATGTCTCTAATACTTCTCATTTATTGTCTCCTCAAGCTTGCAAATGTAGGATTTGACATATCACTTGAACTAGAACTTGTGGAATGTGGACTTGCTAGTCCTGGACTAAAAATATCTATTGTAGATGGTGTTTTTGTCCACTTGTTGGAGTTCTTGCTTATATGCGTGAGGTTTTCCTTACACTTGATGATGGTGTCTCTTGTGGACCACTTTGTGAGCTTGAATAAGTGTGGAAGGAGTCACATTTGAAGGAGTATTTTATGGTATAAAAACTTCATTTTCCTCTTGTGGTATGCTTGCTGATATGTTGACTATTTTTTCTACACTTCCATCCCATGCTTCCTCTTCTATGAACTACACATCCCTGCTGATTATAAATTTTTGGTTATTGGATTGTACAATTTGTAAGCCTTTGATTCAACACTATATCCCACAAATATGGATTTTTCTCCCTTGTTGTCTAATTTCTTTCTCAACTCATCCGGGAAATGTGCATATACCACACATAAAAATACTCTCATGTGAGCAACACTATGTTTTCTTCCACTCCATGCTTCTTCCGAAATCATATTCTTCACACTCTTGGTTGGACATCTATTCATTATATAGGTTGCACATGTGTTGTCCTCTCAAAATTTCCCCTCTTTCGAAAGTCAAAAATTAATTTTTTTTTTTTGAGTTAACACCTTTCTATGATGTTCTAGTGAAGAGAAAAGTTGAGGAGTTAGGAAATTTCACGTTTTTTTGAGTCATTTGAGTGATTTGTGGGTCTTTCAGACATTTTTGTCCCATGTGTCCCAAGTTCTTTCGGGCTCTATTCCCCAATCGGCCGTTTTCTCCAAAATCTATTAAAATAGGTCTGTCAAAACTTTTTGTTCCAAATGTTCTAAGTTCACTAGGCTCTCTGTTCCCCGATCGCCCGCATCAGCCGCATCGGGCCCTTCACGTACTTTGGTCTTACTTGTCCCAAAAGCATTTGTGCATTTTGTCCCCGCATAGGTCGTATCACACTTTCGCGTCCCTCATGTCCCAAATGTACCAAAGGCCATCCGAGATAATTTTTTCCGCTCTTCCCGATGCTTGCTTTTTGAGTTGGTGCATATGAATTTAATGCACATTTATAACCTTCTCTCTCCTAAAATAGCTATTTAATGGGACTCCCCTCTACGCATTTTACACACTACTTACTTTTACCATTCACTCATATCCTTACAATTAAAACCGTCTACTCGTGTCCCCATTTCCCTTGCATTTTTATTGTGGATTCAAGTTGTAAGGGTTGTTTCTCTGTACATTCTCAGTATGAAGATCAAGTTTCAAGGTCAGGAGCACATTTCACCACTTGAGTCTTCTGTTCCCAATATCGGGATAGTGAGGTTCATCACCTAGATTTTGGTGATTTCTGGAGCAGGTTGATGACCCAAATCCCTCTCCCATGGTGCAAATGATCAATGACAGCGGCCTTGCATTTGCTGCAGGTTTCCCGATCTTAGTATAGTGTGCTGACACTTTGTACTCACCCGCGAGCTCACTTCAACCTCGACACGAGTGAATTGACTAATGTACACGGAGAGCTAATCGCTAAACTAGATGTTGCTTTGCCATTGCCGCTGCCCTACGGATCCCCGAAATGGACAACTCGTGGTTATCTCTCAAACTCAAGCACAAACTCTCTTCGAGCAAGACAATGAGAAATACAAAGCAAGGGTAGAAAATCGTGGTTGAAGAACCCTAAAAAAGGGGCATCGCGACTTTCCAAAGCTCTGTTTAGGATGATTTCAATGAAGAACTATCTGATTTCATCATCTTGTTGGCTCGTGTCATGGGCTTACCCTCTACCAGTGAGTTTCACTTTTGGATGTGCCCGCTCATCAACATCGTCTGTGAAGGTACCCGAACATCAATTGGGCAAGAGATCATTTGCATGAATTTGACAGAGCATTTGTCCAATGTGCAATAAACCAAGTTCTACATGAATTCTTATCTTATGTATACCCTAGCAGCATCCCGAAAATGGTTTGGTTTCACATACATTGAGGGTTAGAAGGGTGATCCCATCTATGCTTACTACCCTCAGTTCACCCTTGAAACTAGCAATCATAACTTTAGGAGGGTGAATGATGCTTTTACCATGTACATGTACATTGTGAGGCTTCGAGACAATGATACTTCTAGAAGATTTTCTGATGAAGCCATGAACCTGATAGCAAAGTATGGAGCTTTCTTCATTCAATTCAGAAGGTTTTTGTATATCAGGTTAGCTGGTTATGAGAACACTCCTCTCAAACTTCCTATATTTTGTAATGATAAGATGGCTTTGATTGAGGTATGTAGACAATTGGACAAGTTACACAGGACCTGCAGGGATAAGAAAATATTTGGGCTGCATTTCCCCATATCCTTGGGTAACTATACATGTAAAATAGCTTTGGATGCTCAGAACATAGAAAGGGCCCTTGCTCCCATCACTTTGTCCACTTCTTCAGGCCCAAAACCTATTTTGATTTGAAGAAATTCATTGAGCTAAATCTCAGAATCAACTATTATCACAGAGTAGATACCGAGGACTACTGGGCTGATTGCATAGATGACTTTGAAGCAAGACGGAGGCATTATGGTAGATTCTCCCTCCAGCTGATAAAGGAGCTCAACCTATATCAGATTCTGAAGGGCTTCAAGATGACAACGTAGACCTATTGTCATATGAATATGATACTTTGATCAAGCATACTCCCTTAGAGGATCTAGATTGGTTCAAAAGGGAGAAAGATGATTTAGCTGAGATTCTAGCCCCTATCCTGGTAAGAACCAAGGTCTGGTTTGACAGAAGGGTTTGAGAGCTGAGGAAGAATTTAGGAGAGTCTTCCTCCAAAGACACTTCAACACCGAGGAAGGAGTCACATACACCTAGCTCGAGGTACCTGCATGAACTCCTCCTTCATCAAGTAAAGAACCTGAATCCTCCACCCCTTCCTCATCTACTCAGGTATATCAGAAGAAGGTGAAGGAGGTCAAAAAGGAGCCTATTGAGGAAGATCCCCTATTAAAACATTTAGAATTACCTTGAGGCCAAAGAACATCATTATTCTCAGTGAAAGTGAGGATAGTGAAGTGTCAGTTCCTGTAGGAGTTTTAGAAGCCACAATGGATAAAGAGAAGGAAATTCATAACACTGAGCCTCTAAGTACCATTGATTCCTCTGTCCAAGAAGCCTCATCTACTCCACTTACATCTCTACTGGAGGCAACAATGGTAAATACTTTAAGTGCCATGAGTTCTCTTACTCTTGGTTCTCTTGCTCCTCCTCCTTCTTCTTCCTCCACTTTTGCATGGGTGCAACCTTTTGTTGATAGTAGGAAGAGGAAGTCTTCTTCTCGGTTGACAGGGCCAAATTTTGATGTTGTGGTGGCCTTGTTGGGCACTACTCCTTTTGCTCCTGCAAAGAGAGCTAAAACAACTTCAAGGATAGTGATAGATGACCAAGGCCAACAATTTCTTGAGGTAGCAAAGCCTAAGGTTGATAAGGAAGAATAGGATTTACTAGCCTTTGATTTGGAACTTTTGAGGATCTCAATGGGAGAATCTACCCCTGAAAGTGAAATACATAATCTCAGGAAACAATAACCAAGGTTATTGGGAGAGTAGAAAAAGGCAAGCAGACTATAGAGCAGCTAGAGGAAGCAAGCTCAAGTGCTTTCTGGTTTCATCAAGTCATTGTTGTCCAAGGACAAGGTTCTGGATCCTACCCCACTGACTGCCCTTCCACCACCTGTGATTCTTAGTCAAGATGAAGTCCAGCATTAAAGACATACATAGGTATTCCATCTATAGAGAGCTATGGAAGCCATGGTGGATGACATGATCATTGCAGGTTTGAATTTCATTGGAGAAGCCTTCAAACTCAATGAGAAGGTAACTAATCTGCAACAAAAGCTCTCCTCCACAATTGGAACTATGGATAAAGAACTTAAACTTTGGAGTAGCTGCATAGTAGACCTTCACCTGATGGGACAGGCTGATGAAAATATATTGATGGCAAGTAAAGTTTTTGATGATGCCAAAGATAATTTGTCAAGGTCATGGGTTTTCAGCGTGGAGTGGAAAATAAAAGTCTTTGGAGGAGGCTTTAGGAGAATTGAGGAGTAGTTGGCAGAAAGGAGAAGCCTTCAAAACTTGTGTGGTATCTACTTTTAAGGATATTCACTGTCACCTCCATGACGAGACTTCAGGTGTGCCTTTCTCCCTCCAAGAAATTAAGACTCAATTCGGGCTTTTGTTAAGGAAAACTTGTTCAAGGAGGACTCAATTACCAAAGAGAAGATAAAGGAGATTTTCTCCCTTCAGTCTGCTATTGAGGAAGCTAATAAAGAATATCATGCACACACCAAGTTTGATAAGGAAATGGAGAAATGTCTAGGATCTTGGACCCAAGCTACTGCCAACACATCAGTCCCACGAGGCCGAGACATAGCGGAAGCATTGAAAAATTTTAGACAACGGATCCTCAAGTCGGTGGGCCCTCCTAGTCATAAGCATTTGTTTTCCCTCCTAGCTTCTCCTTTCCTTATTTTTCTCAATTTGGGCTTACTGTAATTAGTTAAGGGTTTTGTGTCAAGCATCCCCTTTACTAAACATTTTAGTTAAAAGAAGTAGTTACCAATTGTAACTAATTTGTAAAGTTATCTAATGGGCTCTCTACGCCATTTTCGGGGCTAGAACTTGGTTTATTTTTGAAAGTGTAAAGAGTAAACAAAGAAATCAATACAAAAGATATTTCTTTCCATGTCTATCTAGTCTTGTTCTTTCATTACTATCCATTGAATACTTTTGAATCATTTGTCTATATTACTTCAAGAAGCTTTGTATTCTTGTAGATGTTATTTCTGGAACTTTGTGTCTTTGCAATAGCATCTTATTGACTCAAATGCAAATGGTTTTGTTCCAAATAATTTCATTCTGGCATGCATAAGGAATTATTTTTTTATCTATAATTCTTGAGAATGCCTTTCTGCTCATTTCCGCTACTTCATTCCTCTTGTACTTTTGTATTGATGATCCATTCTATTTTAAAACACTTTCATGATATCCAAGTTCCCCATTAAAACTATGCATTGTACATATGTAAATAAGCTTTGTCTTTAAATAAGGGAACCTCTCCCATTAAAGAGGAGGGACTTTCTATCCCCTGACTGTTGTTCTCTTTAAATTCCTTTTTGATGACCAACAACATGCTATAGTTTCATCCCAATATTCATTAGATAAATGTTTTACTTTCAACATGCTTCTAGATATTTGCATGATTGTTCTATTTTTTCTTTCAGCTAACTTATTTTTTTGAGGTGTGTATCTAGTTGTGAATTTCTTGTGAATTCCATGGTATTTGCAAAATCTTAGAAATTCATTTGAGATGTATTCACCACCTCTATCCATTCTCAATGCTTTTATGTAGTACCCACTTTTCTTCTCAACAAACTCCTTGAATTAACAGAAGTAATCAAACACTTCATTATTTTTCCTTAGGAAGTAGACCCATGTTTTCCTTGAATAGTCATCAATGAAAGTAAAAAAGTAGTAGCATCCACCAATTGAGGGTGTTTGCATAGGTCCACACAAATATGAATGCACAATCTCTAAAGGTGTCTTTTCTCTAATTGACTTGCCTGCTGGAAATGATTCTCTATGTTGCTTTCCCAAGATGCACCCTTCACATACTCAATATGGTTTCTCTATTAGAGGTAATCCCTTCACCATGCTTTTCCTATGAAGCAAATTTAGAGCTCCAAAGTTTAAATGCCCAAATCTTAGATGCTAAAGCTAATTTTCATATTTTATTTCTGCTTGAAATATTATTTGCATGACTGTTGTAGTTTCTTATTTATTCACTTGTGGAGCCATTGAGTGGTGTGCTTGAGCATAATCTACACTCAAATATGGTTTCAACCTTAGGGGAAACATCTTATTGTTGGTCATTTGAACCTTGGAAATGAGCTGATTGCTTGAATTTTGTCTAAAATTGTACACTCTCCATTTTGAAAGATACTCTACACCCTTTTTGAACAAGTTACCCAATGCTCATCAAATTATGTTTTAAACCAGAAAAAAATCATCAGAGATATACTTCTTCTCCCCCTTCTTGGTTAGAATGTTGATTTTCCCTTTTCCTTTGACTACTACCTTATTGTCATTTCCTAAAGTGACATCTGATTTTATATTTTCATCCAAGCTTGAAAACATTTCTAAATTCCCTATCATGTGGTTGCTACAACTAGAGTCTAAAAACCATACATCTTTTTCATTTGCTTGTGCTTCATTGCATGCCAAAAACATAGTGCTTTGATCTGATTTTTGGTTTTGAATTTCTTTTGTGAAATTTGCATTTTGTTTTGCTAAAATCATATTGCTTCTTCCTACATTCATTTGAATAATGCCCATACTTTTTGCAATAGTGACATTGGACTTGATATTTGTCATACCTTTGTCCTTGAGGCTGATTTTGAGTTGCATTGTGACTTGGGTATTGGCTGCTACCTCTTCCACTTGAGTTTGATGGGCTTGTTCTTCCACCTCTATAAAAATTTCTTCCTCTACCTCTTGCATGGCTGATTGAATCTTGTGTCTTGAATGCATGCTCCAATGATGAGTTTTTGACCTGCTAAGCCTATGCTCATGAGAAATGAGAGATGCATGGAGCTCATCAAATAAAAATTGTGAGATATTCTTTGTCTCCTCTATGGCCACAACTATAGATTCAAACCTTGTGGGTAAACTCCTTAAAATATTTTCAACAATTATTCTATCTTCAAGTGTCTCACCATGAGATCTAATTTGATTAACTAAACCCATCACTTGTGTGAAGAAAGAGTCTATTGAATTTGAATCCTTCATGAAGATTGTTTCAAAATCCCTTCTTAGCATTTGTAGCTTTGTTGTTTTCACCTTTGTCATTCCTTGGTATGTTGTTTGGAGGATATCCATGCTTATTTGGAATTTTTTTACTTTTGCAATTCTTGAGTAATCTGCTTCCATGTAATACTTGAAATATGTAGAAGAGAGATTTTGAGTCCTTCTTTCTATTATCCCTGAGTAAATCCTTCTCTTCTTGTGTCAATGCATTGTATGTTGTTGCATCAGTTGGCTTTGAAATCCATTCTCAACAAGCTCCCAAATATCTTGAGAACAAAACAAAGCTTTCATGGTGATTTCCCAATAGTCATAATTCTTTCCATTAAACTGTGGAATTTGTGGGTTTGTCAAGCTTGTGCTTGCTGCCATTGTTGACTATGAAAAACCTTTGTCTTCTTGAAGAACTTTCTTAAAAAAAAATTTAGCTTGATGACCTGCTTTGATACCAGTTGAAGGAGAAGGAGAAGGATTTTACTCCATTAAAACAAAAATAGAGCTTCAACTCTTTGTCATACAAGTAAATTTTTTGAACAAAACAAATTTAGATAAAATGCAATCATATCAAACCATTTAATCTGTTGCAATCATACATTAAAACTTCCTCAATTTTTTCTCATTGAGAAAATGACAATACATATATATTTTCTAAAACCAAATTTGTTGCTCTTACATCCACATAAACATTAAAACAAAACTCTTTTTTTTTCCTACTACCCTGCACACCACAAAACAAACGCAGCTTGTCTATTTTTATATTCAAAAATACTTGTCCAAAACGAGTCAATAATGACATTAGATATCAGACAAAAATATGCCTTGAGCCATACTTAGAACATGCTAGACCATACCTCCAATCTGACAATACTTCCTACAGAGAGTTAATGAAAGAATTTACAAAGTCTATTAAATTTGGGACAAGGAGGCCATGCTAGAAAATAAAAAAATTGTTGGATGAACAATATGACATTTAAATGAGGTAGTTGGGATTACTTTTAAACACACGTCATGTATCAAAGCTCCATTTTTATTATAGGGTGGTAGCATGCTAGCAAAGTTTAACTAATCAAATTGGACACATGCTGTGACATTTGGTGAAATAACATCAATGCTCCATTAGGTGGGAAAACAACATCAATACTCCATGATGTGGTGAGAATGTGTTTTATCTTCATCATCTATCAACTTGGAATCCCCATTCATGTTGTTATATATTTGCTTATTTCGTCCTTCTTTTCCCATTGGATTGAATTACTCCACAATTGGACTTTGATGTGAGAAAAGAAGAGTCAACACTTAAATAATAGGCTATAACAATATGATCGTGCTCATGTGACCTTACGAACCCATGACAAATAGTGGTCTTCTTCTTCAACCAAGATAGTAATGAATGAATTGGGTGTAAACCTATTTTCTCATCCATTGCTAAAACATTTCTTCAATCGGGTTCGCTACAACTTCTAATGGGCAGGGGGAAATGCTATGTATGGGGTTTCCCATTGCATAAATGACTTGTCCATGACCAACTCGCAATGAGTGTCACATAGAGTCCTTGATGCAGAGCATCATATTTTGCATAGAAATTTCGGTTTGCATATCTAATTTTGGTCTGTAATTAGTTGTTAGGGTGTCTTGAGTCTATCCAAGGTCATCATAGTTGCTTCTAGACCTTATGGAATCCTTGAGTTAGAATAAGGGTTTTCCTCCATTTTTAATTTGAATATTGAAATTAAGTAATTAGGTGCTAATGGAATTAGGTACTAAAACAAGAGTCATAAATAATGCAAACAAGGTTTTGAGTCATGTAAACACTTTGTCATGACCTTATCAAGCTAATTAAGGCTTTAATTCATCTTGGATTGGTTCAATCATTATTAGAGTTAGTTGGTGAATCCCTAACCACTTCAATCCTTTTCTTTTGTATAAGGATTCTTGATGTAGTTGAGGGAGTATGAGAGGGTGAGAGACATTGAGTGGGATTTACGAGCAAATGCCTCAAGAATAACTATATTTTCTTTGTGATATTAATGATAATTATTCTTGAGAAAGAGTATGTGTAAATAATGAGAAAATATGGATTCATGCATGTATCTTGGCACGTAAAAGTATAAAATTAATAACATTATAGGTGAAAAGAGAACCGAGGACTATGGATATCTTTGGTTGCAGTGACAAAAGAATGTTGCGAGAGGACATCATGAAATGGAGTCTTCCTTTTCAAGAAGTTAAGTAAAATGGTAAGGAATAATAAAAGTTGATCATTGTTTTGAATTTATAAAGTACTTGAGGGTTAATGATAGACATTATAAATATGTGGAGTGATGAAAAAATATGAGGACTATGGGGGAGTGAAGTTGTAGAGTTTGAATTAAACTAATACTAATTTTGAATACATCACAACAATATTATGCAAACTAGCAAAATGTGGACTTAGATAAGAAGGTATATATATAGAGAACTTTAATGTTGTTGAGAGGATAACTTATAGTTTCTATAGGGTTGTCCTTACACATTATTGATGCCCATGCAAATGAGGAAACTTGAGAAGTATGGTTAGTTGTAGTTATGTCCTAGACTCGAGATTATAAGAAATTATAATACATTGATAAGAATGGAATGTAATTTGAAGTGGGAGGAGGTTGTGAAAGGTCTTAAATTAGTTATCAAATATTGATAAGCCTTGAACTTAATAAATAAGAAATATAAGAAAAAGTTGGGTGTTCTCAGGGTTTACACAGACTAGGGTTTGAAACAATGGAAAACTAAGTGAAACTTAAAATTACCCAATGAAATGGCTTAAAACTTGGTGCACACATGTATGACTATGGGGAAGAGAAATATAATGCATTTTAAGAAGATTTGATTAAGAAATCATGCTAAAAACGTGACAAAGATAGAGAATCCTCTTTGTACCATGTTTTGGAGGGTTAGGAAACAAAACCAAGAAAATCTTGATTATTCTTAATTTTGATCTTTAGAATTGTTGTTATAGGTGAATAGGATTGTAAGGAAAGAAGAAATATTTTTTAAAGAGCCTTAGTGAGAGGAATATGCCAAAACGTAGAGAAACTAGTGAGAACATAGTCATATCTCGAGACCACCTGTACAATTGTGCAAATTTTTAAAAGGGGTTTACTTGAATCCATTATTAACAACCATAAATGAGATAAACTTGGCAATTAGTAATGAGATTGTATGGGTAACAAGGGGATTGTAAGAGAGATGATAAACAATGAAACCCACTCGTTATCTAACTGTTAATATCCGTGATTGAAGGCTTTAAGAGGAAGAATTTGTGATAAAGAACTAAAGATCAAACTTTAAAGGGTCGTGAAAGTTTCATGAGGCCTAAGACTAAAGGATGAGCCAAAATGTGAAGTTTAAGAACCTTGGAGAGGTCAATCAAGGAGTCAATGAAAAAAGACTTACTAAAAATTCTTTTTTAGACTAAATCATTCTACCTCGGGGTTAGGCATTGAAAGTTATATGATATTGACAAGATACATTGAAATTATAATCTTTATAGTATAATTAAATATGATTGAAGTGATACCTAGAGTTTAGGTTCTATGAGGAAGGTTCTAGAGGATATAACTAGAAGAAATAATCCTATCTTGATCAAATCGGTGTTGGAATGACATGATTGTGCATGTACTGATTTGGAGACTTTTTTATGGAAAGAGAGTCATTCATTCATCTCGGAAGATATAAGAAGACCTGGATAGTTCATAAGAGAAATTAAGAAGGTAATAAGGTGCCACCCCATCTTTAAATTCAATGTATTGTGTGCTTAATGAGGAAACTAAATGATTCAAACTCGTGCTTAAGGACTATTGAGACAAATAATAGTGGAGTAGTAAGAGTTTTGAAGGAACATGAGGGTAAAGTGATAGAAAAAGATGATCGTAACTAGCACTCATAAAGCCGGTATGGCCCACATTTTGGGCCAATCACAAAATAAAAATAATTTAATTTTTTTTATTAATTAAGTGATTGGTCCAAAGCATGGGCCCTACCATCTTTGTGCATCTTTGGATAAAGATAGCCATTCTAAGTCACCCACAAAATAATTTCTCAACTACAAATATCCTATATTTGTGAGTCTCAGTTGAACAACCCAACACTCACAAATTAATATCTCCAATACTCACGAATTAATATCTCACACACAATATAATATTAATATGAGCACTATCTAATTAATTCCTCAACCAAAGGTTATTTTTTCCCCTTCAGATATATGTTATCTCCTACTTTAGGCCAGTGAAACTTAGCCTCGATTTTAGAACCCATGGCATTATAAGCATTTTCAATTTGAAGGCATTGTCTAAATACCATCATTTGACATTGCAAAGGATCCTGAAACAAGTTTAGCGCAAGGGCCACCAAAGAGCAACTCAATTTGGAGGAAGAATGCCAGAAAATGTGACCAAGTTGCCACTAAAAATGCTTACATACAATATTAATTTATTATGCTGGTGAATGTGAGAAATTTTCCCCAATGTGACATTATTATTTATAATGTCCAAGAAAAACATTACAAAGAAATATTTCACTGGAGGTGTTCTCTATGAAGAGAGCCTTGCTGGAAAGTGTCAAATTCCAGCACGCTCTTTCCTGGCGCACAATTCCGGCAACTCAGCGACACTATTTGTGATCTTCAAATTAAATCAATCGAGGGCTAAGTAAATTGTTCATAAATTTTTGTGATGAAGCTGTCTGATCGCGATGTGGACTTTATTGGTAATCTCGAAAAGCCAAATGCGGTGGAAGTTGAACAGCTAGCAAAGGCGGCTTTCAGAAAATCAGATTTCCATGGAGTCCTGATTACGTTTTAATAAAATGGCATTCCCATTGAAAATACATAAAACATATTTTTTCCCATACAGACACGATGTGGTTTAAATGTATAAACAATACGACTACGACGCATGCTATTCTGGTCAAACCTTCTTCCTTTTTCAAGACTGATAGAGGTTTTCATTCACGAGGCCTTACTTTTCTTGGTAACTGCTGGAGCCCTTCTGCATTGCATGAATTTCCGAATGGATCACAGGCTAATCACTATGTAGCTTTGGCTATTCTTGCCCTCTCTCTTAACCACTAAGCATTGGCAAGTGAGATGAATTCTACTAGAGTTTAACGCAAGTCCCCAAATTAATACGGTGGAAGCAGATCTAAACAGCGCGTGTAGATCCTTTGTAGATGAACTTTAAGAGTATATAATTTTAATGTTATTTTTATATTCATAAGTTATATTAATACTTATAAATAGTAAGATTTTTTACAGCATATTATTAATTATATATTAAAAATGATTAAGGGATTTTTAAATCATATCAAGAGGGATTTTATAATGATAAGTAAAGAGATGGTGCATTATAATGTCTTTAAATATGTTTGTTTTTAAACTCGGATCTTAAATTTGATATCCATTTGATTATTATTGACAATTTTTTTGTTTTCCAGTCAAGAAGTCAATCGATAGATCAAAATATCATAGCTATATAATAAAGTTTGGATGATATTTTTCGTCACACATTACGGTAGCTAGATTGAAACATTTCATCACCATTCAATGGAGTTTAAATTTGAAGCGATGTTAATGTTATTACTAATTGTTGTATGTTAATATTAAAAGTCCCAGAATGGCTTTTAGATTGATATCTCCCACCATCATTTAGATATATGTATTTAGAAAATCTATACTAATAATAATCCTATCATATAATAACGAAAATTAAAATTGTATGTGAAATTTGAGGTCACTTTACACGTAAATAATACTTACATATATATGTGAAAATAGTAATGTGAGAATTGGTCTCATATTAAATGCAATAACATCAAATTATACACATAGTAACTCACATTTCACCACATATTAAAACTCTAACAAACTCAACATTGTAATTAAACTTTGCACTCTCTATCTTTGTCGGTTGGATGTTATAGTTGTACTATATTGTTTGCTCCTCCCCATCAATAACTATAAATAATCAATAACTTCGTAGCTTCCTTTGTACGTTTCTTATTAATTGATGACAAATGGTGTTAAGAAGCTTTAGACATGGTCATCCTCAAGAGCCATTGAGATTATTTCACCAAATGTAACCAACAAATATTCAACCCGATCAACTCACCTTTGTCAGCTTACTCGCACGCCCTGGAAACTAAGAGCTTTACAATAGGGTATGGACATCCATTAAGGCAAAAGAGGAAGTGTTTTTTTGTTGAATGTTGTAGTCATACTACATTGTTCACTCCTCCCCATCACACACTTAAAACAATTGAAGATAACATACATGTTGACCAAAAATTACAACTCAAACAAATTTAAAATTGTTATCCTATCTAGCGTAATTTGCAACTCATGTGCAATTGCTAGTTAAACTCTCTATAGACCCAATAGGACCCCCTGATTGTTCCCCTTCGTCGTATACGGAGCTTAAATTTGTATTGTTCCTCTTGGTCTCTGATTTTCAAGCTTAATTTTGACGATCTTTTGATTCTTTTCATTTTTGCCAATTGCAGTGCGAAATACTTTTTGCAACTGGTAGCGTTCGTTGTTAAAGCCGAAAATAGGATCCAATCTTCTATCTCTGTGATATCTTAAGATTTACTTATTTATTTGTTTTTTAACTAACTAATTTGGATCTATACTGATTTGGAGGCTTGAATTTGCTACTCCGAGTCTCTAATGGCTTCATCGGGCCGATATTTTTTGGATTGTTTTGAAAAAAAATTGGTTTGTTTTCGGATTTTTGTTTTGTGAAGTTTTTAGTTATAGTGTTTCTTGGAACTTCAAAGCTCCATGTATATTTCACTTTAATACTTGCTCTGGCTTAATTTTTCCTCCATTACTTATTTCTTGAATCTTCAAAAAATTGTTTATGTAGAAGTTGTTTAAAGTTTTCGTTAGGAAAGTGTTGAGTAATTCGTACTACAGTTAATGTTGCTTTGATTGAATTTGAATCTGTTGCACATGAATAACAAGTTGTACTCCAAACTCCTACATCCATTGTCAATCAAAGCAAATATCAACTAAGAACCCCGGCTAACATATATGTCGTCGCAAATATCAGCTACGATGGACATGACCCGCATGTTATTGTATCAAATCCATCCATGTGGACTTGTGGATCTAAACTTCCCCACTCCCACCAAACATTTAGTCTTAACATGAGTAAGATATTCTCTACTTCAAATACCAACTATTTCCTCAATTTCAATTGCAACTACTCCTCTGTCTTGCTTTGACCTCAATTACCCGAGTCTGTGTTTGAATATGTGTGTGACAGTAACAATTTCCTGTGCAAGAAGTTGGCTAATTGTCCCACTCACACATCATGTTGCTCCTACTATCCATGTACTTCAGATTCGTTGATATTCATGCTTGAAAATTATGAATCATATACCACTATATATTCAGATGTTGGGATTATAGGGCCTTTATACGGGATTCACTTAAATTATGAGATTCCTATCATGGCTAATACTAATTGCCTTAATTTTCCGCCAAGGAGGAGGCAACTATGGCTACCACACCCAATTTTCCACTTTTCTTTGTCTTTGCGATCACACCAATCTCACCACATACTCTTCCTGCTCCGCCCTCGGGAAGTATGTCTTTCTAAACTCTTCCTCTAAAATCTTTGTTTTTGTTTGATATGAATGATGAAGTAAGGAAGGTGTTGTTACAAATCATCACAGCCATGTTGGAGTAGTAGGTACAAGTGCAGTTGCATGTGCAGGTACAACTACACTCCACATACTTTCTTATGCATCTTAACTTTGTATGCATGTTTTACTTATGTATATTCGATGTTTGATGGCAGCAATAGGCATTGGTGCAAGGTTTTTCCTTGTCTGGTATTTTAGAAAATGTAGAGCTAATAGAGTATGTTTGAGATTAGGAGTTTTCAACAACATTCCTTAATAACAAACTTGATTTGGTTAGAATTGTGAATGTAATTTGATGTTAAATCTTATGCCAAGCTCATAAATGTTAGTGTCATGAGCGAGGAGGGTGACTATGGAACCAAGGTGAGTCTCGAATGATTTATAATAGTGAGTGACACATTTCACAATGGGAGATTCAAACATGGCATGTGAAATTTTCAATGTTAGTCAAATATTGACAATGTTTCACCTAATGTAACCAACATGTGTCCAATATTTTTATAGCATGCTCACAGCCTGTGCCAAAAAAGGAGCTTCAAAAAGTTCATGGACATTCACCAAAGCATAATAAGAATTGTTTTATTTCCAGATGTTGTAGTTGTACTATATTTCTCCCTCCTCCCCATAACACAAACTTAAAACAATATAAGATAACATATATTTCACCACAAATTATAATTCCAAAAACATAACATTATTATCCTCTCCAGTGTAATTTGCAACTCATGTGCAATTGCTAGTTTAAAAATTAAACATAATCAAAACTATTTACGTTGTAGGCTTTGCTATCCTTTAGTTAGATCTTTACGATGATGACCTCCTCCTTGACTTGTCTCACCTCCTTTGGATATGTCTACGTGTTGGTCCATCGCATGCAAAGAACATGTCTAATAAACTTGCTTATCCGATGTTGAAATCATGCAAAAGATAATGCCATAGGATAATCGGAAAACTAAAGCTAAACAACTAGGATTTGCATAACGTTTGCGATATTCCTTAAAAATTCAATATAAATTCATTCCCTTTTAATATATTTAAAGGGTTTCCACATTTAGGTCACTAGAGCTAAATACTATAAGAAATATGGGATATTTGACCCCTTCGAACCACAGGATACACCACCGATGGTATTGTGTTTTTCACTGTGTGCAAGGAGATGTTGATGGAATTGAATCATGACTGCTGCTTTCAGTAGCGCACTTCCCCACCATTCCAGCTACCACCTATTGCATTCTTCAACATGATTTGATTTCATTTTGTTGAAAAACACAACATACCACTAATCATTGGCTTTGAAGTGCAAGACCCACCAGGGCATGTGCATGCATGGTATGATGTCTTTTCATGGGTCATGCACTAATCCATAGGTGCATTTTGGGTGGAGTTTAACTTTTGGTCAACCAAAAATGCTCCCAAACTTTTTTATTTTTATTTAATATAAAATATCTTATAATAATGTATATATTATACTATATAATATGTATATATGTACTATTTTTATTAATAATAAAGATTACATTTTTTAATTACTTATATATATAATTCTATATTTATATTATAATAAATATAGTATTTTTATATGTTTTTATTAAGTTCTATTAATCGAAAGTCTTGATGACATGAAACAAATAAATAGTAAATTTGATTGACAAATAAAATCTATCTTTCATTGGTATATCCATTCGCTTGAGGGCCTTTATTATTGATGGTTTCTCGCATACAACCTATTTTTCGTACAATTACTTGAGCTTACACTTGGTAAAGGAGGCTACAAATTACTACAAGACACAAGCACTCGATTGGGTTTTGAACCCTTAGGCTTTTTGAGTTTCCCAATTTTTTATTTTGTTCTCGTTGTGAGATTGAAATGTTTAAATGGAGCACAAATAATAGATATTATTTGGGTAGGAACAATCTGATCCATGGAATGGGTGTGGGACATGTAAGTATTTAATTCACACCTTTTGATTTCCAACATTCCATTCATGTTTATGTCTTATCTATTGAAATAAAAAAATTCCAATTGAAAACCTTGATGGCATGAAATAAAAAGATAGCAAAGATTTATAAGAAGATGAAATCTACACATCGATTGCACTCATGTGACTAGTTCAAATACGATCAAAACTTTAAAGTGGAGCGTAGATAGTAAATACTCTTTATGCTGGAAGAAACTGAACTTTGGAATAGGTATGAGACATGCAAGTATGTATCTCCATCATTTAATTTCCAACTTTCCATTCATATCTTTGTCTTATCTACCAAATTAAATTTTATCCAATTAACGACCTTGAAGCTGAAAAAATACAAACTATGCCCGATAGATAATTTCTATCTTGCGACCATCTATTGGGTGAGCTTAATTATCAATGATCATTTGTGCATTTTAAACTTCCCTGTAATTACTCGAGCTTAAAACTGAAAAGGTGGCTTGCAAATTTTTACATGGAGCAAAAGGTGTCATTAGGTTTCTTACCTTTGACCTTTTGAATTTTCCTCTTTTTGTCCCTTAAAGCACCAATCACACTCATATGAATAATACAAGTGATATTGCGATGATAAAGTGAAGCACAAATAACAAATGTTATTTGGGTAAGAAGAATCAAAGTCGTGGAGTAGGTGTGGGACATGTGGATATTTAGTTCCCACCTTTATATTTCCAAAATTCCATTCACATCTTTGCCTTAGCTAACAAATTAATCACCGCCTAATGTAAACCCTAGACGCAGAAATAAAATATGGCAGAGTAGTTTTTTTTTAGTCACCATGTTGTTGCTACCAATCATGCCCCGACATATGCCAAATAATTTTTATCTAATATCGAGCATCGGATCTTTTACAAATCTTAACCATCATCTCTTTGTTACGTGTTGGGAATGAACATATGTGTTTCAACTTTCCATTCAACTTTATTTTATGTTGTTGTTTTCCTTTATCACGTTGAATCTACAAGTATTTACTTCCCACTTGTTTATTTCCAAATTTCCATTCATGTCCTTGTCAAGTATCTAAAAATAATAATGTTGTCCTATCCAAAACTTGCATTTCTAACCTCAATCAACATATATTTTCTACTTGCCACTCACATGACCAGCCAATGTACAAGCTTAATTATTGATGATTGTTTGTGCATTAAATATTTCCTATGATTACTGGAGCTCTAAAATAAAAAGGGGGCTACAAAATTATATAAAAAACAAGCCTTACAACTAGGTTTTCAACCTAAAACCTATTAGAATTCCCATATTTTCTATTTTGGACCCTTTAAGCTCACATGCATAGTCCCAAAGCGAGATCATGACCATAAAGTAAAGCACATATAGTGGATGTTTCTAGGGGAGGGATAATTTGAGTCATGGAGTAGGTGTGGGGCATGTAGGTGGTTAATTTCCACTATCAAACCAAAATCGTCAACAATGCCTATCCATTTTTTGGTGATTATAAATGACGATGCCACCATGGTTGTTGATGTCAAAAAACCTAATCTAGAATGTCATCCATCATTTAATTTCCAACTTTCCATTCATATCTTCATCTTATCTAACATCTTACATGTTGTCCAATTTACGACTATGAAGCTAAAAAAATAAACTATGACCATTATATAATTTCTCTCATACGACCATCTATTGAGCGGGCTCAATTATCAATAATAATTCACGAGTCTCCTTCCATGAAATTACTCATGTTTATAGCTGAAAAGGGGTCCTATAGAGTTCTACATGAAGCAAGTAGTGTGGTTAGGTTTTGTACATTTGACCTTTTAAATTTTCCTCATTTTTGGTTCCTTAAAGCACCAATCACACTCATGTGAATAATGCAAGCAAGTTTGAGATGATAAATTGGAGCACAAATACCAATTATTATTTGGGTAGGAACAATATAAGACATGAAATAGGTGTGGGATATGCAAATATGTAGTTCATTTGGTGCTTGTAATCATCAGGTTTTGTTTCAGGCCATATCAATGGATGTGTTCTTATTTCTAGTTTCGATGCGCACTAGGTACTGACATTTCAAATAGAAAATTTCTTTGCTATGCAATTCATTATTTTTATTTTTTCCATAATGGAAGTTTTGTTGTCAAAGAAATAACATCAAATGTAAGGTTGATATATTTGTGTAACAATCGAGCAAGCGTTTCATTGATAGCCCCACAACAAGCAAAAGCAAGATTTTAGTCCTTCATTCCACACAATGCACAAAGCTAGGAAGTAACATAATATAACGCCCACAAAGCTAGGTCATAACTGGAATACCTTCAACTAGGTTTAATTTAATTCACGATTAATATTTTATTTATTTTAATTAACATTTAATTAATATTATTTAATTTCCTAGATCAGCATAAAAATCCCCTTGAACAATCTTTATTTAGTTTAGTAACATAGTTCTAATGTCATTTATTAATTTATTATTCTAGGGCTAAGTCTAAACTTACCCTCCCATTAAGTTAAATACAATTAAATTTAATCCCTAAATTAAATGTTGTCTAGTTACCCTTGAGTAAATTTGATTTAATTAATTACAAGAGTCAAGGGATCTTTAATTTTAAAAGTCACCAACTAAACATTAAGGTCAAAAATTAACTTATCTCCTAACACCCCTTAAGTGGCCCCATTCAAAATTTACACATGCATTTCATTTAAGACATATTTCCACCTAATTCTCACCTAACTTTTGTAGGGTTGATCACAACCCTTAGATGGATTCAATGTGGGCCCTTGGATCTTAGGGATTTCACACTAACCCTAATCATCTCTATGGAGTGTTCTTATTCATTCCTTTGACTTATTTTCTCATTTTTGTTTTGCAGGTTTTAGGGAGAGGAGAAAGAGGAAGAGCCATGAGAGAAAGAAGAGCAACCATGGAAAAATTTTCATGGCTTTAGTTGTAAAGTTTTCACTATTGTAATATTTCCCATTTGTTTAATGTAGAGATCCTACAATGGATCTGTTTTGTATTTTAATAAAAACATTTTCTTGTTTTGAGTTCAACAATTGGGAAAAACCCCATTTCCTTTAATCTAAGAATCTTACACATTTGGGTGCCATAAAACAAGATTTGAGAGCTTTAACACTTAATTTCAACTCATTTTTAGTTGTTGGAAGTTACCTTTTAGTGGTTTTAGGCTTATATTTTATTAAATTTCAAAGTTGGGTTTTTAACAGACGGATTTTATTTTTCTGTCGAAAGTGCCAAACCGCTTCCCTACATGGGGGTAGTTCATCGACCACCGCTATGTGATGGGAAGCGGTTCAAACTGTCACACTCTGCATGCAAGGTGGTGATAATGTTCTCCAAAATGAACCTTCCAAACATGCATTTTTTAACAGTTCTTCTACTTAAGTTGGTTTTTAAAGCAATAATAAATTGAACTAAGGTGTCTTCCATTCATTGGTTACTAGATTGATAACATTTCTAGTTTCATACTCAAATTGCATAACATCAACTCATTCTCTATTCTTTCCTTCAATATAACAAGAAATGTAACCATAATTTCATTATTTTCACTATGTTTTCTTTTCAATAAAACAAACAACCATTTACTTTCATTCACAATAACTAAATGGAAATCCATTTTAAGCAACAAGTATAATTTCAACATGAACATATATCTTTTTGAAGTGAAACATCTCACACTTTGGAGATAATAAAATAACTTAGGTTGGGAGAAATTTATTTTCATTTCAATCCCATTTCAAGTTTCTACTTCATTTAACAATGCAAGATTTGGTGATTTTCCTTTACAAGAACTAATACATTTAATATGCAAATTTTCCCATTCAAACACTCTTAGTAATTTTTTCCAAAATGAAGTAATATTCATAGTAACAAATACAATTTATTTTTCTCACTTTCCAATACACACACATTTTGAGATCTCAATACAAATCAACTATTTCTCAACATATTTACAAGAGGTTGAAATTCTTAAAAATGCAAGTTACAAGCCCTCCATTCAAATGGAGACAACATGGTAAAATTTCTTTTACAAAGAGGGATCTCTTCTCCATTTCTTCAAGGTGCTACAAAGACCAAATCTTCACTTGAGCTCCACCATCTTCCCAAAGTCCAAACACAACAACAAAAATAGGGGAGTAGGAAACACTCTCCACCCAACCAATAATCCAATGAGGAAGATAAGTCTTCTTCCTCATTGGCCCCCGAGCCCCAACAATGAAGCAATGAGGGATATAAGAACAAAATTAGAAAATTAACAAGGCTTCCACATTTACATTCAAACAAAACTTTCAACATATAAAAAACAATAACAAAATCACATCAACACACACAAGTTTTCCAACACAAAGGCTCTAAAATCAAGCCAAGAAAGAGAAAGGAACATGGGGATCTACTTATGCCTCCAAAGGGTTTGGGTGCCCACCTTAAAACCTCCAAGAACTCAATCAAAACCCACAAAACTCTTATGCCTCCCTCAAATAACAACAACTCTTATGCCTCCCTTAAAGAAAAACAACTCTTACGCCTCCTTCAAAGAAAAATAACTCTTATGCATCCCTAATTCTTATACCTCCCACAATAAGACACCAAGATAAGCACAAATTTAACTTATCACAAGGTGGGAAACCCCAACCCAACTCCCTCCTAAAATACCCAATAAAATCTTATGCCTCCCTAAAAATATCCCCATTTCCATTTTCTCCTACACAACCTAAGGGCCATTTTACTTCCCAAAAACACACATGCAACAACAATTCATTCACAAACATATGCACAACAAATTAGCAAAAGAAAACATGGGTGAAGACCCTACCTTGCCATTGCAAGAGTTTCCAATCCACAAGAAAGTTCCAAGCCTTTTTCCAAGTCCAAAAAGCACAATCCAACTCCAAGCTCCAAACAACACTCTCAAAGCAAGATCCTCCAAAAGCAAAAGTCTCCAAATAAAACAAGTAACCCCCAAATCCTCAAACAAATTAGAATAAATAGAAAAGAGAGGAGAGAGAGGTGATGTGGCTCCATGTAGGATGCCACATCATTTCTCCTCCATTCCACATCACAAGGTCAAACCTAATCTCCAAAGCATAATAAATTGGTGGTTGAGGGAATGAAAACCCTCTTACACACTCAAACCCAAACCCACACCCCTAAAGGACACAATTAAAGACTCTTGTAAGAAAAGTGCAATTAATTGCTATTTTTCTCTATTAAAACACAAAAAGGCCTAAAATAAGCCCCTCACATCATATATATATAGGGTGGGCAAGTTTAAGAGGTGTGGGACAAGCTTCACTTGTCCCACAAGCCTCCAAAATGGGCTAGAAATTCAAAATCCGAAATTTTCATGAAAGGTTGAGTGCACAACACTCAAAAGTAATTAAATTCTTTCAAATCCAACACAAACCAAGAACTACCAACTCACATTAATTACCCCTTTTGTCACATCCTAAGTACACTAATTAATCAAGTTTAATTAAATTAAAAAGAGTAATTAACAACAATAATAAAAGTGACTCACAAAGCTAGCACAATATAATTACTCACAAATAAATATAATAAAAAGGCAACACCACAATTACACAAGGTTACATTTGAGGTCACCCCCCAATGGGGACCTCCTAATAAACTAACAACAATAACATCATACATTTACACTAGTTTCTATGGTGACATGTTGCCAATACTCCAAATTCCTTCACTGTTGGTCTCCTATCCCCTTTAGTTTGTTGTGTTGCAAATGCTTACAAAAATCAAAACAATACCTTTCTGGCCTCATGTCCATATTAACGACATCGAGATAATAAAATTCACACATATACATATCAATTCATATAATTAATATCATACCTAAACCATCGCTAAAATTAAGTAATTCATCAATTGTTCACAATTCTAAATGTTTCAATTTTATCAATTAGCAATAAGATCACAAAACCAACTAAATCATCTAGCAACATCTATATATCAAATCCAATGTGTCAATATAATAGTAGCTCAAGATCATTAAATACTAATATGTCGATCCATGCATATAATCCATCCTGTAAATCACATCATGTCATAAATCTAAAACATCCATATTATCTATCAAATAAGCTAATCAAATATAACAATGTCCATCTATCAAAGTCTAAAGATCAATATGATAATAATGTCTACGGATCATTATCCCGTAAAATTGACAAGGGCAATTTTACCGATAACCATACCGAAACTTTTGTTTCGATCCCTCGTTAGGGATCCCTTGCGTTCGAAACGTTGTAAAATCCCTTCCCGGGAAATCTAGTTTTCGAACTTAGTCTTTTTGAGCCTTTTTTGGCTGGGCGCATGGATTTGCCTTGTAACACCAAGTTTTGGTGCGCCCCCTTAAAAGCCTTTGGCGCATGGTTTTCCATGTTAACACGTCTTTCGGTGCGCCAAAGGATGTTGAATCACTTTTTGGTGCGCCAAAGGGCGCACATAATCTCTCTGCAACACCAAGTTTTGGTGCGCCAAAGGGCGCACATAACTTCATGTCGACAATGCATATGGTGCGCCAAAGGCGCGCTCATTCTTCTGTTGTCAAATACTTTCGTGCGCCAAAGGGCGCACGCTTTCCCCTGTCGACAGCAGTTTTCATGCGCCATTTCAAAAGTGGTTGGCGCATTGATGACAAGTTTTTCTATATATATCAGTGCGCGCCCATGTCATTTTCATTCCTTTTTATCAAAGCACGTGATTGCTCTGGATTTGTCAGCTCTGCTCTGTCATTGTCATCGCCCTGTGGACCCGCTCTTCAGATTTTTGCTATATATTCGAGGTAAGAGGTTCTCCCTCTTCGCTGTTTTGTATTTTCGGTTCTGTTGGTGTGCTTGGTCTTTGTTTTGGGCTGCTAGTCGGTTTTTAATGGAGTATATTTGAGCTAGTCTCCCCCCTGTGCTGTCCTGTTTCCTTTTCTTTTTTCTCCTTCCTCCCTCTTTCCAGATCTGCTGGAAGGGAGTTGTTTTTCATGGCTTGGTCTGCTGGAACCTCTTTGTGAAACCTTACTTGTCCAAGCAGCCTTTTGAAGTAGAAGAAAAGAATAAGAAAATATTTGAGCAGTTAAGTGTAGTTCCATGGCGCACTGGCGCGCCTTGTAGCAATAAAAACAGTTGCGCCCCTTTGGCGCATCTACCCGCCATGTTACATCCTCAAAACCCGCGCCAAAGGGCGCACCCTTCCATCCTGCTGCAGTTTGAATTCATGCGCCCTCAAAGCGCGCCCTTTTTGCATGCTACAAGTATAAATCCCACGCTTCCTTAAAACCTTTGGCGCACCTTCTTTCCATGTTACATCCCGCTTTCATGCGCCAAAGGCGCACCCAGCTTTCATGCAACACAAGCCTTATTCGCGCGAGTATAAAGTTAGAAAGGCGCGGGCGCACCCTCCATTGCAGTAACATGATGTTGTGTAAAACCTTCATGCGCCGCGCCAAAGCCTTTGGCGCACCATTTGTTAATGTTACACAATCTTCCCATGCCCAAAAGGCGCACCAACCCCAATGTAACACGCATTTCCCATGCGCCTGCTATAAAATGCAACCTCGCTTTCATCCATGCGCCATGGGAAGTGCACCTCGCCACATATAACCTCTGTAACATTCCTTTTCTATGCGCCTTATCTATTTGGCCTCAATGCTTGCATTTTCCTGCGCCCGACCTTAAAATCTCTAACTCTTTCTTCTGCTAGCTTTCCAAGGAAGATCAAATGACTAATTCAACCTTTTTGGATTGGGTCTCACTTCTTCTTCGTGCATCAAAGCAATCGAGTTCGAAAGAACACATGTCTACGCAAGCAAGAAGCCCACTAAACCAAGAGGAAAGGCTAAGTGACATAAGAAGAGATGAAATACAAATATCGAGGGTCGGGATGCCCAATCAAATCAGAGCGAGTGCGGTATGGATGTCGAGACTACAATTGGGTCACATTGACATGGATGAGTTCGGGTTAGGACTCAAAAAGTTACAAGAACTCCATGGATGGACAAGTTAATAGCAAGTGATCGGCTAGAATTCGCTCGAATCCCCAAGATCAAGATAATTCATGAGGTGATTGCAATGTTACAACAAATGACACAAGATGTGTCGAGCAATGATCCGAGGGTCATAAACCTTCCGCCCGTCACTTTGAGTTAATGCTTGGCATCCCTCGCCACCAGGAACTACGTGGTCATTGGCCAACGAGAATGCATCAAGGCCCGGGAAGACAACGAAGATTAGTCTATCAACAACCTGCATCGGCTGTAGGGACTTCATCGGGTTCCTTATCGAGGTGGAGAAAGATTATTCCAAACTCCCGAAAAGCTCATAGACGAGCGGGGAGACTTGCGAAGCAATCAGTGAACGGCACAAGGATCCATCACAGGATCAATTTGGGCCAATGATCAGAAAGTTTTTGGAATACCGCGCTCAGTTCCACATATCATCACTGAGCGAATCGAAGATCGCAAAAATGTGCAACCCCTTTTCGGCCGCAGGATGATGATGATGAGTAGCTTCTTCTTCTTCTTCTTCTTCTTCTTCTTCTTCTCTCTATTCTCCGACTTTCTTTTCGAAATGTCTAAAATGTGTTAGACAAATGATGACATCATCCATGTTGCATCATGGGATGATGTCATCCACCAAGTTGTCAAAGTCAACATGACTTTTAGATATTTTGTAAATATCTTTGTAAATAAGTGGTTGGCTCCATTTTGCCTTCTCTCTCCCTCATCTTCTATAAATATGAGAATACTTGTTGTATTCAAAGGTGAACATTTTTTAGATAGAAATAGAAGTGAGGAGAGAAAGACTTTGAGCTTTCTTAACAGAAAAAAACAAGTAATACAATTATTCAGACTTTGTGCTCAATAGCTGTGTTATACATTAGATCTTTCTTACGTTAGATCTGTATGTGTTTAATCTGTTGGATTCATATCTACTTTTCCGTCATTTGTTTATCAGTATTGCTTTGTTTATTTATGCAAGTAGGTTTGGCTCATGCTTACTAAAACTAAAAACATAAATCTTCCGACCTTTCTACTTTGGAATTCATTTCTTTTCTCCCTTCGGATCTATTCTTCTCTTCTCCCTCTTTCATTCCTTTCTTTCTTTTCGCAGCACTGAACACTCTAATGGGATGAGATCCCAACCCCGAAGGCGAATCATGAGACTTGCATAGGTTCCTGCTAGTAGAAATAGCAATAAACCAGTTTCGCTTTGCTGTCTCAAAGAGGGGCTAAGCCCTGCACACTGTTGGCTCGTCTATCCATAGATCTGTCCACGCGACAGATTTTCGGACCAACAGTTTTTGGCGACTCCGCTGGGGATCGAATAGATCTGTCAGATCTATGGTGGTGATATAATATAAAATCAGAAAAATATAAGAAAATCACTGCCAGTTTGCAAATCTGAACTTTTGTTGAAAATCCAAAAAATTTGCAAAAGTGCCCGAAATTGAAAATTTTCTTCTGAAATCCATAGATCGGGCCTAGTTACAGATCTTTAGTTCGCTGAGTTTTTATCAAAGTTAACATTTTTCCGTAGATCTGAGTTTTTGACTATTTTCTAAAAAGTTTGAAACCCTCTGAAAAGTAAAGATCAGATCTGAAAATCAGCTTACTATTCTTCCTGCCATCTTATCCTCATTATCATTATTTGTCATTAACCGCAATCGGTTTTCGAAGAGGATAGTTTTTAAATATCCAGAAAAGTGCATGCTGCTGGTTTTTGTCAAAAACCAGAAAATCAGCAAGTACACCCAAAAATAAAGTTTAAATCTGCGCCATAATATCGCAGATCTGGAAGGTACGCTGGCAAGTGAACCTTTTACGCGCAGTAGGAGAGCCCGTGGGAAGTTCGATCCTACTTTCGATCGCTTCAAAGGCACAATTTCAGCATAACACCGGCACGTTTTTCAGCGCTAAGCTCGGCTAGCCGGTCATCCAGGAGTGTCTCACCTCCACGAAGAAAAAGTCTTTTACAAGGAGCATCTACATCCCTTTGTAGTGCCTTGCTGCTCAGTGGAACCACCCTCCCAGCTCGTGTGCTTTTTCCAGCTTTTCAAATGGCGGTACCATGGGGAAATGCTATGGGTCCTCTCGCACTACCACATCCAGTTCACGCGCTCCCTCACGGAAACAGAAAGAATTTTCCCAAATTCGACGGGAGCGGAAATCAAAGCACGGATTCCCACATATCTGCTTTCATTATGTCATGCAGTATTTTGGACGTGACTCACGAAGATGTGTCGGTTCGCCTTTTTCTGGAAACTCTACAAGGGCCCGCAGCTGAATGGTTTCAGCATTTGCCAGCCGCATCTATCACCAATTGGGCAACCTTATGGGAAGCTTTTGAAGACAGATACAAGCCTTCAGAAGATGCATTTGCATTGCTATCACGGATCACCCACCTGAAGAAAGAGGCCAATGAGACTATGCGCGATTTTGTCACCCGGTTCAATGCATTAATCAACCGTGTCCCTACTGCCATGCTTCCAACACCGGAGAATCAGAAGTGTTTCTTCGTGAACGCCATGAGCTCAAAAGTTAGCTTCTTGCTCCTTCAAGAGCGAGTAGCTACCCTGACACTCGCTCAGGCCGCTGCCATTCGGATAGAAGACAATTTGATAATATCTGGCGAGTTAAAAAAGGAATCATCAAAGTCCAAATCTTCGATCCTCGCCGCTCTACTTCGCTCCGATCCGCATTCCAAAAGATGGCGAATGATCTGCTCGCATTGAAAAAGCAGTTGGCCCAGGCTCCTAGTTCCTCATACCGAGATGTTCCACGAAGGAGTTTTGTTCCCAACAATGTTTCACAAAGACCGCGTCTACCTGCAACTGCTCCACGGTTGGCGCTTGAAGCTCCTCCGGTCAATGCTTTGGCCGAAATTGAAGAGGAAGAGCAGTACTATGAAGAATCTTCGCCTCAAGACGAAGATGATCAAGATGTCGGTGAGCCGACTGGCGACTCCACTATTGGATACATGGAATTTGATGAGGATGAATCTGATGAAGAAGAGAGTACTCAAGGCTATGCAAGCGGACAATCATATGCTGTTTTTACCCGCTCGCAAGGAAAAGAAGCGGAAGTTGCTGCCCATGTGCAGAAGGAGAAGGTCGTGTCAAACGCGCCTCCAACCATTGTTAAAAGAGGTAATCCCCTTCCTACTCAACTCCCTGCTAAGTCTTTTCCAAAGAAGTCCTTTCCGCCCATCTCTCCTCCGAATCAGCCCCCTCATATTCCTATCAAGATCGAACCTGTTCCACCATCGCGAAGTGAAGGACTCATTCCCTCACCAACGCAACCCTTGGCGCATTTGATATAATAGATCATGCAAAAAGACCAAGATCCAAATGTCTGCAAGTTTGAGTACCTTCTACCAAATCCCGAGCACTTGTAAGATTAACTAAATATATTCGTAGTCAAGTCATACATCTAAACAGTTTCCCAAAAGGAATCCTTTCCACTCCCCCTGAATCCCACATAAATGTTGCTTCAACATCTGCATCAGGTAAGATAGAACCTTTCTATCTCTCTCTCCTAATCAACGGCCATAAGTTGAGCAACTGTATAATTGATTCCGGAGCTTCCGATAATGTCATGCCGGCGAAAGTCGCCCATGCTTTAGGCCTCACTCTTACCAAACCTTTCGGCAGATGTTATTCATTGGAAACCAAGCAAGTGCCATTGATTGGCCAAATCAAAGACGCGCAATTTGCGTTCGCAGCATTCCCTGAAAAGAGGGTAAAGATGACCGTTCTCGTTGCTGACATTCCAGCAGCCTATGGAATTCTGCTGGGAAGGAAGCTTTTTGCAGCGAAGTTGGTGGAGAAATTCACATGGACTGGTCTAAAGCTAGAATACCCGTCAAAGGTGTGATGCAGACTTTAGAACCAGAATCGCAAAAGAAGTACTTGGTTACTAGCTCTGAGGACCCCAAAGCCCAAATCCTTTTTGAATCATCAGGGATGGGGAACTACTTCTTATCTACCGAGACGGGTACAGAGGGCATTTTTGTTCAAGAAAAGGATCTTAATGAGATCTGGACCTTGCAATTTGATGGCAGTTGCGCGACTAGTGGGTGTGGCGCCGGAATCGTGCTAATATCTCCCGAAGAGGAGGTAATTCCTCTTTCTTTCAAGTTGCAGTTTTTCAATACTAACAATACTGCTGAGTATGAATCTCTGTTGCTCGGTATGCAAGCCGCAAAGGAAAGGGGAATTAAAAATCTGAAAGTTCAAGGTGATGCTGAGCTAGTTGTAAATCAGGTCAAAAGGATTTACCAAGTGAAAAATGAAAGGCTCAGGCACTACCGTAATGCAGTATGGGACAACATTGAAGAATTTGATGCCTTTTCAATAGGAGCAATTCCAAGAGCTCAAAATGATATGGCCGATTCATTGGCCGTTTCGGCATCTCTCATGCTCCCGCACCCGGGTTTGAAAACGAACAAATACACCATTGAAGTGGTTTTCCCCGAGCGCTGCATAACTCTCAAAGATTGGCGGTATTCAACGATGATAATCACCTCATTGCCTTTCTAGAAAAATCAGAACATTTTGATGAGTTGTATTTTGAAGGATCCACCTCTACATGCCGTGAATCAATCAACAGTCAAAACCATGAATCAGAGGAGAAAGACGGCATATGTCAGCTCAAAGGAAATAAAATTCCGAAGGGCCTGGTTTCTCTGGAGCGCTTGTTTGACAGGCACGACCGTTTTATGAAAAAGAAGAAGCAAGATGTTCCTGACTCATCCCCAGAAACAGAACCAGTCAATATAGGTTCTGAGGCACATCCGCAATTTGTAAACATTGGCAAATGTTGCACGCCTGAAGAGAAGCGGAAATTTGTCAAGTTGCTGAAGAAATATATAGATGTGTTGGCATGGTCCTATGCCGATCTAAAGTCCTTCAAGCCAAAGGACGTTCAGCATGACATACCGCTGAAAGAAGATGTCAAAGCCTTTCGCCAGAAGCAAAGGCACTATAATCCGAAGATTTCGGGCACCATCCAGGCAGAAATTCAGAAGATGCTGGATGCAAGAATCATCTTCCCTATCCATCACAGCACTTGGGTGGCGAATATTGTGCCAGTGCGCAAGAAAATGGTGAGATACGCATATGCGTAGACTTTCGAAATTTGAATCAAGCTTCACTAAAAGATAACTACCCTCTTCCGATAATGGATCAAGTTCTGCAAGCAGTAACTGGATCAGAAATGCTGTCTATGCTTGATGGTTTTTCAGGCTACAATCAGATTGAAGTCTCGCCTGAAGATCAATTCAAAACAGCATTCACTACTCCCTGGGGTACATTTGCCTACAGAGAGATGCCTTTTGGCCTAACTAATGCAGGTGCTACTTTTCAACGGGCCATGGACTTCGCATTTAAAGGTATGATGGGAAAAGTCATTGTAGTTTATCTAGATGACTTAACCGTGTTCTCTAAACAACGAAGTGATCATTGTGATCACTTGGAGCAAGTATTGGCCAGGTGCCGAGAACATGGAATTTCCCTAAATCCCAAAAAGTCCGTTTTTGGAGTTACGGAAGGGAAGTTGCTAGGGCATGTGGTTAGCAAAGAAGGAACGAGGATAGATATTGAAAGGGTTAAGGCTATTCAGAGCCTTACTCTGCCTACAAGCAAGACTGGTGTTCATTCTTTCTTCGGAAAGGTGAACTTTCTTAGGCGTTTTGTTCCTGACTTTGCCGAGAAGACTCGCCACATATCGAACATGATGAAAGGGTCACCAACTTTCAGATGGAGTGAGGAAGGGAAAAAGTCATTTGAAGAAATAAAAACTTCTGTTGCCCATGCACCAGTCCTGGTATGTCCCGACTTCTCCAAGGACTTCATCATGTATAGCTACGCATCGGAACATACTGTGTCTGCAATCTTAATGCAAAAGAATTCAGAAGACATTGAATCCCCGATTGCATTCATGAGTTCTCCCCTCAAGCCTCACGAGTTGAAGATGACTCAATTGGAAAAGCATGCCTTTGCCGTTGTCAAAGCAGTGAAGAATTTTAGGTATTACATTCTAAACTCGCATACGGTGGTGCTGGTCCCTGACACGGCGGTAAAATCAATTCTAACTCAGCAGGAGTTAGGAAGCTTGAGAGGGAATTGGATCGCAAAGGTCCAGGAATATGACCTGGATATTAAACCTACCAAGCTGGTGAGGGGCAAAGGCCTGTGTCAGCTAATGGCTGAAAATGAAAATTTAGAAGGTCCTAAAGGAAAAGAGGATTGTACCAACGAAGAGCAAAGCCCTCTAGAGGAGCCTGATTCTCTACCTCTAGTTCTATTTGTTGCAACTAGTGACGAGTGGTACTCCGACATTGCTTTCTTCCTTACCTACGGCGAATGCCCAATGCACCTAACTGCAAGGGAGAAGCGCACTATAAAGCTCAGAGCAGCTAAATATGTCATCTGGGATGACGGTTTATATAAGCGCGGGATAGACGGTGTCTTCCTGCGATGTGTTGACAAGCCCCAGCAAGTAAAACTGCTGGAAAGTTTTCACAATTCAGCTGTGGAGGCCATTTTTCTTCTTCCGTGATAAAGACACAAGATCATTCGAGCAGTACTATTGGCCAACGCTCTTTTCAAGATGCGCCTACACTGGGTGGCAAAGTGTGAACCCTGTCAACAATTTGTCGGCAAGCCCAAGTTGGCTGCCCTTCCCCTAAGGCCGGTCATCATCAATGAACCATTCAGGCAATGGGGAATTGATTTTATTGGCGCACTCAATCCTCAATCGAGTGCTGGACATAGCTATGTCCTTACAGCAACGGATTACTTCACCAAGTGGGTGGAAGCCATACCTGTCAAGCATGCCACTTCTGAGGTGGTTTGTAGTTTTATCAAAGAAAATATCATTGTCAGGTTCGGCGCCCAAACAAAATCGTTCTTGATAATGCTTTCTAACTTCTCCTCCCGAGAAGTTATTAGTTTTTGCTATGAATATGGGATAACTTTAGCACATGCCTCGGATTATTACCCTCAGGGAAATGGTCAGGCGGAATCCAGTAATAAGAACTTGGTGACCATCATACGGAAATTAGTAGATGAGAATCAGCGGATGTGGCACAAGTCTTTGTACGACGCTTTGTGGGCGGACCGCATTACCCCCAAGAGATCTCTCGGCATGTCACCTTTTCAAGTGTTATATGGCACTGATGCCGAACTTCCCATTTCTGCCGAACTTCCTGCTCTACGCTTGGCACGAGTAATCGAAGATGAAACTTTCCAGAATTCTCTAGAAAAGAGAATTATGTATCTTGCGGAACTTGAAGAAAAGAGAGTAAGAGTGGTCGACAGGATCACTGAACATCAGAATCAAGTAAAGAGGCTTTTTGACAAGAAGGCCAAGCAGAGAAATTTTCAAGTGGGAGATCTCGTCCTCTTATGGGACAAGCGAAGAGAGCCAAAGGGCATGCACGGAAAATTTGATTCCCTATGGAGAGGGCCCTTCAAAATCAAGCAACTCAATGGAGAGAATAGTTTCTATCTCTCGTATCTGGATGGAGCTGAACTCCCGCTTCCCTATAGCGGGCAACATCTCAAGATCTTCAGGAAGTAGAGCTTGCTCTCTTCTTTGTACAGTTTGCTTTTTGTTGTGTGTTTGCTTTCGTCGTGTGTTTGCTTTCGGTTTGTTTTGTGTTTCCTTTGTTCTCCCTCCGGTCCCCCTTGTTTTTGACTCCGTACCCAATGGATAGGCACATGTGATCTGGGATTCTCTACCCCCGAGTTCGCTCAGGAGTAGTCCCCAGAAGGAGCCAGCTGTTATCCCGTAAAATTGACAAGGGCAATTTTACCGATAACCATACCGAAAATTTTGTTTCGATCCCTCGTTAGGGATCCTCGCGTTCGAAACGTTGTAAAATCCCTTCCCGGGAAATCTAGTTTTCGAACTTAGTCTTTTTGAGCCTTTTTTTTGGCGCATGGATTTGCCTTGTAACACCAAGTTTTGGTGCGCCCCCTTAAAAGCCTTTGGCGCATGGTTTTCCATGTTAACACGTCTTTCGGTGCGCCAAAGGGCGCACATAATCTCTCTGCAACACCAAGTTTTGGTGCGCCATAGGGCGCACATAACTTCATGTCGACAATACATATGGTGCGCCAAAGGCGCGCTCATTCTTCTGTTGTCAAATACTTTCGTGCGCCAAAGGGCGCACACTTTCCCCTGTCGACAGCAGTTTTCATGCGCCATTTCAAAAGTGGTTGGCGCATTGATGACAAGTTTTTCTATAAATATCAGTGCGCGCCCATGTCATTTTCATTCCTTTTTGTCAAAGCACGTGATTGCTCTGGATTTGTCAGCTCTGCTCTGTCGTTGTCATCGCCCTGTGGACCCGCTCTTCAGATTTTTGCTATATATTCGAGGTAAGAGGTTCTCCCTCTTCGCTGTTTTGTATTTTCGGTTCTGTTGGTGTGCTTGGTCTTTGTTTTGGGCTGCTAGTCGGTTTTTAATGGAGTATATTTGAGCTAGTTTTTCCCCCTGCTATTCCATCACGTTTTCTTTTTCTCCTTCTCTCCCTCCCTCTTTCCAGATCTGCTGGAAGGGAGTTGTTTTTCATGGCTTGGTCTGCTGGAACCTCTTTGTGAAACCTTACTTGTCCAAGTAACTTTTGAAGTGGAAGAAAAGAATGAAAATATTTGAGCAGTTAGTGTAGTTCCGTGGCGCACTGGCGCGCCTTGTAGCAATAAAAACAGTTGCGCCCCTTTGGCGCATCTACCCGCCATGTTACATCCTCAAAACCCGCGCCAAAGGGCGCACCCTTCCATCCTGCTGCAGTTTGAATTCATGCGCCCTCAAAGCGCGCCCTTTTTGCATGCTACAAGTATAAATCCCGCGCTTCCTTAAAACCCTTTGGCGCACCTTCTTTCCATGTTACATCCCGCTTTCATGCGCCAAAGGGCGCACCCAGCTTTCATGCAACACAAGCCTTATTCGCGCGAGTATAAAGTTAGAAAGGCGCGGGCGCACCCTCCATTGCAGTAACATGATGTTGTGTAAAACCTTCATGCGCCGCGCCAAAGCCTTTGGCGCACCATTTGTTAATGTTACACAATCTTCCCATGCGCCAAAAGGCGCACCGAACCCCAATGTAACACGCATTTCCTGTGCGCCCTGCTATAAAATGCAACCTGCTTCATCCATGCGCCATGCGCCTTTGGCGCCAGTATAACCTCTCGCACACATTTTTCCTTTTAAATACCTTATCTATTTGGCCTGCCAGTTGCATTTTTCCCGCGCCCTGAACCTTAAAATCTCTAACTCTTTCTTCTGCTAGCTTTCCAATGGAAGATCAAATGACTAATTCAACCTTTTTGGATTGGGTCTCACTTCTTCTTCGTGCGAGATCAGCAAAGAGTTTGAAAGAACACATGTCTACATAAACAAGAAGCCCACCAAACCAAGAGGAAAGGCTAAGTTCGATAGAAGAAGAGATGAAATACAAATATCGAGGGGGTTAGGATGCCCTTCACAGTGAAATGTTCGGTATGGGATGTCGAGACTCGAATTGGGTCACATTGACATGGATGAGTTCGGCCATAGGACTCAAAAAGTTACAAAACTCCATGGATGGACAAGTTAATAGGCGGTGCCAGAATTCGCGAGGAATCCCCGGAAAAGATGACAAGACAACGAATTCATGATGGTGATTGCGCAATGTTACAACAAATGACAAAGATGTTCTTGAAATGTAAGGGCGAGGTAGTGCATAAACCTTCCCTTCACTTTGAGTTAATGCTGACATCCTCGCCACTTCTACGTGGTATTGCTTCCAACGAGAATGCATCAAGGCAGGGAAGACAACGAAGACCAATCTATCAACAACCTCTTGGCTGTAGGGACTTCATCGGGTTCCTTATCGAGGCGGGGAAAGATTATTCCAAACTCCCGGAAAAGCTCATAGACGAGGAGACTTGCGGCAATCGGTGAGCGCGAACGGCACAAGGATCCATCACAGGATCAATTTGGGCCAATGATCAGCAAGTTTTTGGAATACCGCGCTCAGTTCCACATATCATCACCTGAGCAGCATCAGAAATAGGCAACCCCTTTTCGGCCGCAGGATGATGATGATGAGTAGCTTCTTCTTCTTCTTCTTCTTCTTCTTCTTCTCTCTATTCTCCGACTTTCTTTTCGAAATGTCTAAAATGTGTTGGCACAAATGATGACATCATCCATGTTGCATCATGGGATGATGTCATCCACCAAGTTGTCAAAGTCAACATGACTTTTAGATATTTTGTAAATATCTTTGTAAATAAGTGGTTGGCTCCATTTTGCCTTCTCTCTCCCTCATCTTCTATAAATATGAGAATACTTGTTGTATTCAAGGTGAACATTTTTTAGATAGAAATAGAAGTGAGGAGAGAAAGACTTTGAGCTTTCTTGTAACAGAAAAGAACAGTAATACAATTATTCAGACTTTGTGCTCAATAGCTGTGTTATACATTAGATCTTTCTTACGTTAGATCTGTATGTGTTTAATCTGTTGGATTCATATCTACTTTTCCGTCATTTGTTTATCGATTTCTTTGTTTATTTATGCAAGTAGGTTTGGCTCATTACTACCAAACTAAAAACATAAATCTTCCGACCTTTCTTTTTGATTCATTTCTTTTCTCCTTCGGATCTGTTCTTTCTCTTTTCCTTCTTTCATTCCTTTCTTTTCGCAGCCTGAAACACTCTACCGGGATGAGATCCCAACCCCCGAAGGCGGAATCAGTGAGACTTGCATAGGTTCCTGCTAGTAGAAATAGCAATAAACCAGTTTAAAGGTCTCAAAGAGGGGCTAAGCCCCGCACACCGCTTGTGGCTCGTCTATCCATAGATCTGTCCACGCGACAGATTTTCGGACCAACAGGATCTAATCCAAAATAAGAAAATTTAGACTAATATCAGTGGGAACTACATCTCCTCCCCTTAGAATCAAATTCCTCTTGAAGTCACCGAAAAAATGTGGGAACTATGCTCTCAAGGGTGTGGCATCCTCCCACGTAGTCTGTTGTCTCATCGTATCGATCCCATTGATGCAAACCTGATCAATATCTCTACCTTGAAGGCCCAGGGTCTTGTGCTCTAAAATATGGATGGGCTCCACCATCACCTGCCCTTGATCATGCACCTACAATGCGGTCCAATACAATACATGAGAAGGATCTGGAATGTATCTCCTAAGCACAGAAACATGAAATACATTGTGGATGCAAGACAAGCTAGGTGGAAATGCTAGATGATAGGCCAAAGGACTAATACACTCCAAGATCTCAAAGGGACCCACAAACCTAGGAGCAATCTTAGAGCCTTTTCTGTAATGGATAGAGCTCTTATGAGGCTTGACACAAAGAAACACCTTCGTTCCCACCTCAAAACTACGATCTGTTCCTCATTGATCTGCATATTTCTTCTATCTATCCTGAGTCTCATGTAATCTCTGTTAAACCATGACAACCTACTACTCCAAATCATGTAATAAATCCGGCATAAGAGAAACCATGTCCTCTAACCTGTCCCAACTCAGTGGTGTCCTACACTCCCTGTCATACAATGCTTGAAATGGAGCCATACCAATCAAACTCTAGAAACTATTGTTGTATGAAAACTCCACTAAGTATAAGTACTCCTCCCACCTCGACTAATGATCCATGACATACATCCAAAGAATTTACTCCAAAATTTGATTCACCCACTCCATCTATCCATCTGTCTCTGGATGATATGTTGTATTGAAGTTGATACTCATCCCAAGGGCATGCTGCATGGTAGTCCAGAAATGAGAGGTGTATAAGGGATCGCGGTCACAAATAATCTTCCACATAATCCTGTGCAGTCTAACAATATCATCTAAGTATACTCACACCACTGCACTAGCTATATAGGTGGTCTTTACCGAAAAAAAATGAGCCACTTTCATAAATCTATCCACCATGACCATGATGGCATCATGGTGGTATCTCAACGTCGATATCCCTACTATGAAATCCATGGAAATGGTGTCCCATTTCCACTCCGGTATATCATGCGGGTAGAGAAGGCCAAATTTATACTGATGCTTGGCCTTCACCTTTTGACACTTTAAACAATGTGACACAAACTGAGATACATCTCTCCGAAGACCTCTCCAATGGTACAACTACCTCAAGGTGGCATGCATCTTCTTCATGCATGGATGCGTTGAATAAGGTGCATGATGAGCCCTAGCCAAGATATCCAATCTCAAGACTCCATCCACTGGTACAAAGATCCAGCCACTATGTGCTGAAAATTCCATCTGACTCTAACAAAAATCCATCAAAATTCCCCTCAAGGGGTCTCTGAGGCTCAATATTTTCTCTAGCTGCAAGGTAGAAGTTGTCACAAAATCCTTCTCCATATGTCTGTACCCATTAAATTAGCCATAAAAAATGTCTCCATTTTCTCAAAGTGTTAGCAACCACATTATCCCCCCTTCACATGCTCTATCTCCATGTCGTACTCACAAAGCAACTCTATCCAATGCCACTGATGAGTGTTGAGATTGGGATGCATGAAGAGGGGAGGAAGACTCAAGTGATCAGTCCTGAGAATGATTATCGTGCCTAAAAGGAAACGTCTCCACCAAACCAAAGCATGTATAACTTACGAAAGATCAAGATCATGAGTCAGATAATTGAGCTCATAATCCTTGAGTTTGCGAGACTCAAATGCAACTACATAGTCCTATTACATCAAAACACCTCCTAATCCTACCAAAGAAACATTTGTGCAAATGAAGAAATCTCCCTATGGATCTGGCAATGCAAGAATGGGTGTTATTGTAAGGCATTCCTTCAGTGTTATGAAGGCCTACTCACATCTATCTATCCAAATGAACTTCTTCCCTTTCTACTAAAAGGAAGTGATGGGGTGCACAATCCAAGAAAAGTCTTGAACAAATATCCTGTAGTATCTTGCCAATCCCATAAAACTACACACCTCGGTCATGCTAGTAGGTTTTGGACAATCCATAATAGCTCTAATATTGGAAGGATCGACATCGATACCTTCCTTAGAAATTATGTGGCCCAAATACTCCATCCCCGACTAGAAGAATGCACTCTTCTCCGTGTTCTTGTAAAGATACCGCTCATGAAGACACTTTGTAGAACCTATCGAAGGTGCTCCTCATGCTCATCATGCATACATGAGTATATCAGAATTTCATCAAGAAATGAGAGCATGAAGCAATCCAAAAACATCCTAAAAACCCCATTCATAAAACTCATGAATACTACAGGGTGTTTGTCAGACCAAAAGGTACCACCGTGAACTCATAGTGGCCATATCTCATGTGGAAAGCTATCTTGTGGATATCTACCTCCGTAATCCTTAGTTGATGGTATCCTGACTTAAGATCTATCTTAGAAAATATTTTCCATCTTAGAAAATATTTTCCCCCTTCATATATTCAAATAAATCATCGATGCAAGGAAGGGGGTAACGATTCTTGATCGTTACTTTGTTTAGTTGTTTGTAGTCCACACACAACCGCAAGGATCCATCCTTCTTCTTCACAAAAATCACTGGTGCACCCCAAGGAGATACACTAGGATGGATTAGGAATTTCTCAAGAAGGCCCTCAAGATGCAACTTGAGCTCACATAGCTCAGGGGTGGTCATCCTATATGGATCACATGAGATAGGATCCACTCCTGGAACCAAATCAATGTGGAAGTCTATCTCACATGGGGAGGAAAACCTGAAAGCTCACTAGGAAATACATCTAAAAAATCCTACAAAATGGGGTGATCATCAAGCAAAGGTCCACTAGCCCCATCCTATGACCTATCACTAACTATAATAGCATACAACTGACACCCATGCCACACACACCACTTAAGCTGCATAGCGGAAATAATGTGAATCGAGATGGGTCTCCTAACTCCATCTATCACTAACTCAACTCCCAAATCATCTACATAAGATATGCTCTTATTCTAATAGTGAAATCAGAGAAGATAACCAATTCATGCATAAAATCACTCCATAATAACCCAAGGGAAGGATACGAAGATCTAAGGTAATGGTGAAGGGTTCTACGTATACTACGCACTCCTTGACTAAGGAGTCTATTGAGATCTTGGCTCCATAGCCATCTCGACATCCCAGATTAGGCATGCCTAACTATGACCAGCCTGCATTGCTTTACTAAAGATGGTGCAATAAAATAATCTGATAAGCCAAAATCAAACATAATAGGGGTAGGGATACCACCAATGCTACCTGTAGTCTCGATCATTGCTCCCAAGCTATACCTGTGGTTCTCAAACGCCATATATTCATTCATGGTTAAGTTTCAAATCATCAATTTTAGGCTATGAAATAGGTGTCTTACCCTTGTTATTAGGGTTTTGAGGGCACTCTCTCCAATGATGTCCAAGTGCACCACATCCATAAAAACTACCTGGTCCCCTCCAATGAGATGCGGCTCCAATAGGTACTTTTGTGTTCTATGCCATGGATCTTGATGATCCTTTATGAAATTTTGTGGTCATCGCTAATGAGCTCTTACTAATTAAGATCTAGGTGCTCCTCGTGTCTTAATGGTACCCCTGGAGGAAGGCCTCATAACTCATGTCCCCTTTGAGTGACAAATATTTGTGGAGGTCTAAACGGTGGATCGCCTTATTGCTGTTGTGGTGGTTTGTATGAAGATTGTGTAGAACCATGTCCGCCACGAGGAGGAGGAGATGAACCCATCGACTTGATATATTATATCTACTAAATACTACTCTGCACTCTATCCCCGGCTTTCTTTCCCCCTAGTCTCCTCTGCAATGTAGTCCTTCTCAACAACCTCAGCTAAGGTCTGTGGACAATGAATGCATATTGCACCTCCCAAATCCAAGTTTAGGCCCTGATGAACTTGTGAATCTTAACCTACTCATCCTACATGTAGTCGACATATTGAAGCAAGTCCAAAAATCGACTCTCATACTCTACCGCTTGTCATGGATGACTAAAAAGGTCATGGAACTCATTTATCATCTATTGAATAAACCTCCTGGATAAGTATCTACTCCCAAATCGCTCCTTGAAGAGATCCCAAGTGACTTTCTTTGATTTTATGAGGAGCTTCTGCTCCTAATTCCTCCACCAAACACCTACTCCATCTCTCATAAGATGAATCACAACATGAGCCTTCGTGTTGCTAGTACATGGGCAAAACTTGAAGTATCCACTCAAGCTCACTAACCAAACCTCTTTACGAAAACCTCATGCATATCAAAAATAGTGAAATGGGAATAGCTTCACAATCTCCCCGATATGATCTCAATTAATGACTATCGACCCCTCGATCTCTCTACATGCTCATCCCTCGGCCTAGGGCTCCTAGATTTGTCTCTGTGTCCTAAAACCCTATCTCCATGTACCATCGAGGATAATCTACTCTAACCGACTCCACGAGGGATTTCTCTATGCTATGCTCATCATTGTGTCTCGAAGGGTGTTGATCCTCATATGGCTCCTTATCACACTTTGGCTAGGTCATGCTCCAACTGCTCCACCCCGTATAGCTACATTGACATCTTGTAATTTCTGTAGTATCTACGGTAGTATAATGACCACTTCTTGGTCTGGAGGTGGTATATCTAACTCCACGTGGAAAATCCCCTCATCTGATTCACGCCTCCTACACAAATCAAGACGGGAGTTAGTTTACCATTCTAGGTTTTGTTTCAGTTTTCTAGGTTTTCTACATTTTAAAATGTCATGCAAAGTTGTGTGATCTAGTTGTAGGTTGTACTAGGTTAACTGTTTGTGTTTTCAAGTGTGCCCAAGGGTCCAAGAATTAAACCCATGACTCTGATACCAAGTGTAACACCCACAAAATTCACACACAAAACCCAAGATAACCCAATAGTTAGATTGGAAAATTTATGGAATATTTTTTTTTTTTTAAACCAAGTTATAACTGAAATACCTTCAACTAGGTTTAATTTAATTCACGATTAATATTTTATTCAATATTTAATTTCCTAGATTGGCACAAAAATCCCCTTGAACAATATTTATTTAGTTTAGTAATATATTTCTAATGTCATTTATTAATTTATTACTCTAGGGATGAGTCTAAACTTACCCTCCCATTAAGTTAAATATTAATCCCTAAATTAAGTGTTGTGTAGTTACCCTTGAGTAAATTTGATTTAATTAATTACAAGAGTAAAGGGATCTTTAATTTTAAAAGTCACCAACTAAACATTAAGGTCACAAATTAACTTATCTCCTAACACCCCTTAAGTGGCCCCATTCAAAATTTACACATGCATTTCATTTAAGACATAATTCCACCTAATTCTCACCTAACTTTTGTAGGGTTGATCCAAAACCCTTAGATAGATTCAATGTGGGCCCTTGGATCTTAGGGATTTCACACTAACCCTAAACATCTCTATGGAGTGTTCTTATTCATTCCTTTGACTTATTTTCTCATTTTTGTTTTGTAGGTTTTAGGGAGAGGTGAAAGAGGAAGATCCATGAGAGAAAGAAGACCAACCATGGAAAAAATTTCATGGTTTTAGTTGTAAAGTTTTCACTATTGTAATATTGCCCATTTGTTTAATGTAGAGATCCTACAATGGATTTGTTTTATATGTTAATAAAAAAACTTTCTTGTTTTGAGTCCAACAATTGGGGTAACCCCATTTCCATTAATCTAAAATTCATCCACATTTGGGTACCATATAAAGAGATTTGAGAGCTTTAACACTTAATTTCAACTCATTTTTAGTTCTTTAGAAGTTACCTTTTAGTGGTTTTTAGGCTTAAATTTGATTAAATTTTAAAGCTGGGTTTTTAACAGATGGATTTTATTTTTCCATCAAAAGTTATGAAACCATCACCCTATGCAGGCCAATGGTCTTATGACCACTTCCCTACCTAGGGGTGTGGTTCATCGACTTCCACTCTGTGTTGGATGTCGGTTAAAACCGCTCTCACACATGGCGGAAGTTTTGTTCTTTGAAAATAGAACCTTCCAAACATGCATTTTTAACAATTCTTCTACTTAAGTTGGTTTTTAAAGTAATAATAAATTGAACTAAGGTGTCTTCCATTCATTGGTTACTATATTGATAACATTTCTAGTTTCATACTCAAATTGCACAACATCAACTCATTCTCTATTCTTTCCTTCAATATAATAAGAAATGTAACCATAATTTCACTATTTTCACTATGTTTTCTTTTCAATAGAAACAAGCAACCATTTACTTTCATTCACAATAACTAAATGGAAATCCATTTTAAGCAACAAGTATAATTTCAACATGATCATCAATATTTTTGAAGTGAAACATCTCACACTTTGGAGACAATAAAATAACTTAGGTTGGAAGAAATTTATTTTCATTTCAATCCCATTTCAAGTTTCTACTTCATTTAACAATGCAATATTTGGTTATTTTCCTTTACAAGAACTAATAAATTTAATATGCAAATTTTCCCATTCAAACACTCTTAGTAAAGTTTTCAAAATGAAGTAATATACATAGTAGAAAATACAATTTCTTTTGCTTACTTTCCAACACACATACATTTTGAGATCTCAATACAAATCAACTATTTCTCAACATATTTACAAGAGATTGAAATTCTTAAAAATGCAAGTTATAAGCCCTCCATTCAAATGGAGACAACATGGTAATGTTTCTTTTACAATTAGGGGTCTCTTCTCCATTTCTTCAAGGTGCTACAAAGACCAAATATCAGGGTTCATTTTAAGACCCCCCCTCTGAAAAAATAATATAGAATGGATGGCAAATCTCCAAATCGACTTTCGAATTGATGCAAAATTAATGAAAAATGTTTTGCAAGAAAGGTGATTTGGCAGGGCACAATTTTCTTGGATGAGGTACAATGATAAGAAATGTTGGCGAAATACATGCATAAGTTAATTTAACATATAAATAGTAGTCGAATTCATCCATATAAATGACTTATCGGTGGAAATTTTAGGCGAATTGGGCAGGAGCCGACTGCTGAAAATTAGCCATTTCTAATTTCCAAAATCACTAGTATTTGTGAGTTTACAAAAATTCGCCACTAAAATTTTCCCTACCAAATATTCACTGATCTCCACCATAATCCCAAATTCCAAAATAGGGAGTAGGCAACACTCTCCACCCAACCAATAATCCAATGAGGAAGAGAATTCTTCTTCCTCATTGGCCCCCGAGCCCCAACAATGAAGAAATGAGGGGTATAAGACAACCATTGGAAACTTAACAAGGCTTCCACATTCACATTCAAACCAAACATTCAACATAACAAGAATAACAAAAAAATCACATCAACACACACAAGTTTCCCAACACAAAGGCTCTAAACTCAAGCCAAGAAAGAGAAAGGAACATGGGGATCTACTTATGCCTCCCAAGGGTTTGGGTGCCCACCTTAAAACCTCCAAGAACTCAATCACAACCCATAAAACTCTTATTCCTCCCTCAAAGAACAAAAAATATTATGCCTCCCTCAAAGAAAAACAACTCTTATGCCTCCCTCACTCTTATGCCTCCCATAATAAGACAACAAGATAAGCACAAATTTAACTTATCACAAGGTGGGGCACCCCAACCCAACTCCCTCCTAAAATACCTAATAAACTCTTATGCATCCCTCCAAAATATCCCCATTTCCATTTTCTCCTACACAACCTAAGGGAAATTTTACTTCCCAAAAACACACATGCAACAACAATTCATTCACAAACATATGCACAACAAATTAGTAAAAGAAAACATGGGTGAAGACCCTACCTTGCCATTGCAAGAGTTTCCAATCCACAAGAAAGTTCCAATCCTTTTTCCAAGTCCAAGCAAGCACAATCCAACTCCAAGCTCCAAACAACACTCTCAAAGCAAGCTCCTCCAAAAGAAAAAGTCTCCAAATAAAACAAGTAACCCCAAATCCTCAAAAAATTAGAATAAATAGAAAAGAGAGGAGAGAGAGGTGATGTGGCTCCATGTAGGATTCCACATCATTTCTCCTCCATTCCACATAACAATGTCAAACCCAATCTCCAAATAACAATAAATTGGTGGTTGAGAGAATGAAAACCCTCTTACACACTCAAACCCAAACCCACACCCCTAAAGGAAACAATTAAAGACTCTTGTAAGAAAGGTGCAATTAATTGCTCTTTTTCTCCATTAAAACACACAAAAAGGCCTAAAATAATCCCCTCATCATAGGTATATAGGGTGGGTGAATTTAAGAGGTGTGGGACAAGCTTAACTTGTCCCACAAGCCTCCAAAATGGGATAGAAAGTAAAAATCCGAAATTTACATGCAAGGTTGAGTGCACAACACTCAAAAGTAATTAAATTCTTTCAAATCCAACACAAACCAAGACTACCAACTCACATTAATTACCCCCTTTTGTCACATCCTAAATTACACTAATTAATCAAGTTTAATTAACTTAAAAGGAGTACTTAACAATAATAATAAAAGTGACTCACAATACTAAAAAAATACAATTACTCACAAATAAATAAAATAAAAAAGGGAAAACCACAATTACCCAAGGTCACATTTGAGGCCACCCCCAATGGGGACCTCCTAACAAACTAACAACAATAACATCATACATTTACACTAGTTGCCAAGGTGACCTATTGCCAATACCCCAAATTCCTTCATTGTTGGTCTCCTATCCCCTTTTGTTTGTTGTGTTGCAAATTCCTGCAAAAATCAAAACAATACCTTTCTGGCCTTGTGGCCATATTAACGACATTGAGATAATAAAATGCACACATATACATATCAATTCACATCATCAATATCATAACTAAACCATCGCTAAAATTAAGTAATTCACCAATTGTTCACAATTCTAAATATTTCAATTTTATCAATTTATCAATTAGCAATAAGATCACAAAACCAACTAAATCATCTAGCAACATCTATATATCAAATCCAATGTGTCAATACAATAGTATCTCAAGATCGTCAAATACTAATATGTCGATCCATGCATATAATCCATCCTACAAAATTACATCATGTCGTAAATTTAAAACATCCATACTTCCTATCACGTATGCTAATCAAATATAACAATGTCCATCTATCAAAGTCTAAATATCAATATGATAATAATGTCTATGGATCTAATCCAAAATAAGAAAAATCGAGTAATATCAATGTCGAAGAGGAGTGGGCACTACACATAAAGATGCATCAAAATCTCTATAATGTATAAAAATTATTTCAAACATCAACTACTTGTTAGCTACTATTGCGTTTGCACTATTGACTACAAATGGATATAGTTAACTAGATATCAACATCAACCCATAATACTAATAATTTTGAAAACCGGTCATTGGTCCAATATGAAGAAGAAAAAAATCATGTCCATTTTAAAACAAACTTGAGATCCTCCCGCATCTCATTTGCTAATAATATTATAGAAAGGTACACCAATCTATGAAGAGGAAACACAACTTCGAAATGTATTAACCACATGTCCTTGTGCACCTTACAAGGGACATCTTGGATAGGTCTAGTAAAGAGATGAATGAAAATCACATTCAATTTTAAAACAATAAGCTCCTCTCTGAGCTCATCAATATACATAGATTATATATAAACACACACACACACACACACACACACACACACACAAATGTATGTATATATGTATGTATATATAGATGGTACACATGTTTTGGCAAATGTTTTGGTTGTTTATAATTAGGTAGATATATATGAAAATAGTGGAGGCATGAAATTGGCATGTGAACTCAATGATGGAGAGCATAATATATGATATTCACCTCATGAAATATCATAATTACAAATTACATAAGAAGTGCATCCTCACAAAACATTGACATTGTGTTAATCATCAAATGTAACCACCATGAGTCCAACATGACCTTTTAACCTATTGCAACATGCTCCTAGCCTCTACCAAAATGAGAGCATTGAAACAAGGTATCGACATCAACCAAAGCATGCAAACTATTATCAAATGTTGTAGTTGAAACTTCCCTAGACTGCAATGATTGTGGGATATACACAAAATGGGTTTGTTGAAAAGATATTGGAAGCTTTCAAAAAATACAACTTGTGGTGTAAAGTCAAAACCCAAAATGTTTTTGACAATCCTTTTGTCATATGTCATAATAGGATCTTTAGAATAGGGCATGCAAATTTATAGTAGCATGAATAGAAGATGGAATTGTTTGAAAAAGAAGTAATTTTTTTCAATATTATTTTGTGTTTTACTTATATGAAATTATATAATTTTACTCCATTGATGCTTTGGAGATTAGTAATATATCTAGAAAATGGAATCTTTTCCCATTTCTATTACATCTCATAGATTGATATGGGGTGTGCGACAATAAACAAAGTTACAATTAATTATATAACTCCTACCCACCATTACGTATAAAGAGTTGGACAAAAGTGTACTCCATCCTTTCTCCCAACCTATGCCAAACATGGTATGTACATTCACCAAAGCATAATTGATAAGGGACATTTATCATATGTTGTTGTAAGTGCCTTGATAGGTATATGTATAAAATGTGGAAGCATGCAAAAGATATATAAACAATTTGGTGGGGTGCAATGATTTCTAAAATTATATAAAATGTATTTGTTCAAAATGGCTTGCAAACTATCTAGAAAATGCAATCACACATTTTGTGAGTAGCCTTCCATCTTGTGGAAAAATGGGATCTTTGAATTACGACATTGACATTTATCAAACCATAATAAAAACATGATTTTTGTTAACTGTAGTTGTAGGTACCCTTGTAGACATGTATGGAATAAGTTGAATCATACATAGTACATGTAAAATATTCAGAAAAATGTCAAGGGATGCAATGTGATCTTATAAAATACATTTATTTTATTGACATCAAAATAAAATCATAATCTAGCTTCAACTTATATTACTTCCGACACACTTTGCAATTCATGTGCAATCGATAGTATATGATCAATATTAAATAAACATTCTTAGTTTCTTAATATCATCTTTTGGTAGAGTTTTCTCACTTTAGTTATGTGTCATTCTCTTATAAAGAATGGAAAGAATAAATCTAATGTTGTATACACTAGCAGTAAAATATAAATTAAAATGCATTTTTTTTTAAAGAAAAGGGATCTTATATTATATTAATGCAATAAGATACAAGATAAATTTCAACAAAAAGTGGGTTGTTTGAGAGCAAACCCTAGAACCAAAAAAAGCTAGGCCAAACCTAAAACAACAAAATTCAAACTAGGATGAGCCTAGGAGAGTACCACAAAACAAAATGCATCGCCCAAAAACACTTAAAGGGAACTATCAAGCAACAAGAATAAACATGCATGAGGTAAGAAGATCCCGATCATCCGGCCACCCCGAACCAGCCGAGTCCTTGTTAGCGTCCCGAATATCGAGCCAACAACAAGTTCTTCCTTCTCGTCCACTTCCTTGTGCGTAGGAACAAAAAGGTTGAGGCAAGGGAATTTTTCAGATGATGGCGGGGGTAGCGGTAGGTGCCAAGTGGCTCTGGTGTAAAGCAACAAAAAAAGGAGAGCCCTAGCATTACTATCGAGCTGATGAATGCGGCAGAGATCCCTACCCATGCTACCAAGGTGGAAAGCCCCAGCCCTACTAGCTAGCTAATGAATTCAGTGGGGATTCATGGCCATGGCGAAAATGATGTAACTATGCCGATGTAATGGACCTGAGAGAGCTGTGGGTATGAATGAAAGAACAATCCGAGACTGGTTGCACCACCGCCACCATGGGCTAAAGGCAAGGAGCTCTTTATGGGAGCCGGAGGCACTCAAGAAATTTCTCATAGGGATTCCCCTCGGTGGTGCATCAGGGTTTGGAGGTGGTCCACCTCCAGTGCCACCTTGTTTTCTTAAACTTGAATATGCAAAAGTACATTGGATATCACCATAGATTTATTATAAATCGAGAAAGATTGATTAATCAGAGAATTAACAAAGAAAAAATCAATTATTTCTTTCCATATCTAAAATAGAATCATCCTTCTAAAAATAGGCCAAATCTAGGTGAACATAGGCAAAAGTTTGGGATTATCTCCCAAGAGGATATGTTGCTAAGTGAAACAATGGGGTCATGAGGAAAAAAATAATGGATCCATTTCTAGGTAATTTGAGCTTTGGGACAGAACCAAAAGACATGCAAAAGAGTTTCCATATTCCCACAGAAGGGGTAGTTGGGAGGCAGAATCCTAATTTGAACAAGATGAGCCCCGATAGGAAGGCCTTGGTGTAGAATAAACTAAAGAAAATGAGCAATTTTGGGCTCCACACATATAGTCCAAATAGTCTCAAATCCTCTACCCTAGGTATACATAGTGGTGTGGATTCCCCAATGAGTATTACATTTTTCCGCCATGGGAAAATGTGGAAAGAGCCAATGATAGCCTTTGTTGGATTTGTAGTTAAAAAAAGAGTATTAGCATACCACTTCCAGTCTGTCCACCATGGGTGAGACGAATGCACAAAACTCTTATGCAACATGTGTTTAGGAATTGAATTGATCATAGTAGTGAAAGTATCTTGATCTTGGTTGGAAAGCTGAAACAGAGCTTTAAACTCTAGCCAAGATAATTAGGATTGAGTGTTCTTGTAGAAGAATCCCTCAATGGTGTGAATTCCGTGCTTGAAGAATTTGAGCGTGGAGATTCTCGGGACCTCTACTAAGCATTTATCTTGGGATTGAAAAATCAACGACCATTAGAAATATTATTGATTGAGAGAAAGCACATTACGAAAGCCATCCCCTTTCCATAACAGCCGTGGGTTTGACACATTCCCACGCTTTACAAATAATTTTAAGCACAAAGGTGCCAACAATTTTGATAGGCATAAGAGTGATGAGAAATTTGACAAACCCTAAGACTTTATATGTAGGGAGGCCATAAGGAGAGCCTTTCGCAATGCCATGCTATATGAGAACTTTCTAAGCTTCTTGGCCAATAATGATTCCGATAATCCACTTAATAAAAAGATCTTGCCCTTAGCGTTGAATGTGAATAAGCCCTCGGCCTCCAGAATTGTGAGGTAGACAACATATATCCAAGGTACCCGATGAAAACCTTTTCCAGTATAAGCATTAGCTAATAGGAAAGCTTTGAGAAGTTTTTCAAGCACCTAAATGGAGACTTCAGAAGGAACCCAATAAGATGAGTAGTAAACATGGGTGGCAGTAAGAACTTTAGAAAAAATTTGTAATTTACCAGCCAGAGATAAAGGCCTAGTAATCCAATATTCCATTTTTTTGCCACCCGTTAAATGACATAATGACATAATGCCATAGTTCATCCAGGGAGGCTTGAAAAGCAAAAGGAATACCTCAAAATTTGAAAATCTCACCATGTAGCATAATTTTCCAATCAAATGTGGCAAGCCAGTTAGGTGTAGGAAGGAAATATTACCGGTAACATTGGTTTTTTCACCATTGAATGGATGAGCTAAAAGCTAGGCAGAAAGTATCCAAACATTACATAGCATTGAAAATTTTGGTCTCATCCTTGATAAGCATAAGGAAGGAATCACTCGTAAAATTCCCATTGAGAAGATGAGAATTGTGCTCATCAGTAGCGAGATTCCATGAACAAGACCTTGTGCTTTGGCATGAGCTAAGAGATAACCAAAGCCTTCGACGACGAGAAAATACAAAGCAGGGGGCAAGAGGACATTATTTTCTCGATAGACCGAAAAATCCCAAATGGCTCCAAGCTGAGGCCATTGATAGAAATTTGAGTAGAAGCATCTGCAAAAAGTGTATTGACAGATTGAATAAAAATGGGTCCAAAGCCAAGGGCTCAAGCATAGCAAGAATGAATGGCCATTCAATCCAATTATAAGCCTTATCAAAACCAATCTTGATAAACATGGTGTCCTGATGAGATCTTCGAGCCCATTCCATGCCTTCCCACACCGTGATGATGTTATCCAGTATGAAACACCCCTGTATGAAGTCTCTGCTTTGCTCTTGTTGAATAATAACAAGAAAAAGATTGTGTAATTAAAGAGCTAACGCTTTGGAAATGATTTTGTAGGAGACATTAAACAGTGTAGTCAGCCACCAACAAGTGATTTTCTCAAGATCTCCTTTCTTAGGGATAAATTTAATGTTTCCCTTATTAATGCGTGGCCCTAAGGATTGGTTTTGAAGTCATTCAAGATAGACCTGAAAAAGGTCTTGCCTAACAAAATCCAAAAGATCTTTATAAAATTCACAAGTGAATCCATCGAAACCCGATGTTTTATCATTAGCCATTTACAGAGTGGATTCATGGAGGTCTTCAATGCTAATAATTCTTTTACAGATCACCTTCTAAACCTTTAAAATCTAGCACGACACAACACCCAAAAAGTGGTCAAGAGCAGCTCGACGAGCTGCTGATCTAAAAATAATCAAGTTATTACTATCTGATCTCGCACCCTTGTAGGCTTCAATTATTTGCTGGTGACAATTTACTCCTTTTAAGTAATCAATTTAAAATAAATGCAAGACATTAAATAAAATTACACAAAGATTGATTATGGAGTTCAGCAATTGCCTATGTCTCTGGGTTTGTGGTCAAACCGTTCCACTAGTCAAAACTTGTAAGTTACAATAGTACTTTCACAAGAAAAACTATTGGAATTTTACTTGCCTATTAGTACACTAGTTCTTTGAAAAATTATGATAATCAGTTGAATTTTTAATCACCTTCATGATGCATAATATCCTTTGGCTTCGATCGAATTTCCCGACACGATCAATGCGACACTAGCACTCCTGGTCGACAATCCAGGATTCACAAGTAATTGGTGTGGCTCAATGAGCCTATTGGGTAGTTTATAATTTACTCCTAAGCACAAATATTCTGTTTACTATTGCCTAAAATAATAGGCCAATAAACAATATTTGTCTATAGTAATTTTTAGGAATGTAATATAGTTTACAACACTATATTAAAATTTGCTTATTACTAATTCTGATGCATCTCACAAATAAGCTTAAAAATAATAAGCTTCTTGGGCTAATGTGTGTCCACCTTTCCACGCTTTAGCAATGATTTTCTCTTACACTGGTGTGTGTTTACAATGCAAATGGGTTCGCTATTTATACAATTTTAGGGCCCTTAAAAATGCAATTACAAATCATCCTTAGGCTATTTTTAAAACCTTAGCCCGTAGCAAATTGAATGGGATAGGCTTATCTCCATTTGGGCGGATTTCATTATTAAATGGGTTAAAAATCCCATAGTGGGCGCGACATGCATAGTTAAGTGGGTATATCCCACATTAGGTGGCCCCTTTATTTTTGCTAAGGTTTTAATTAAACCTTAGCCACCCCTTCATTCATGTGGATCTCCACGCATGGGTTAACCCCCCTACATTGCTTCACCTCCTTCCACGTGGAAGCTTCCATTGCTTATCCACTATATGGATCCTTGGCATGCTTGGTGATTGGCGGGTTTGTATGGTTTAATACTAATATATAAACATTAATATCGTGGATAATTTTAGCGGTGAATATTCGTAATATGGCGAAAATTTCATTTTAGGAAAATTTGAAAAGGTGAATTATTCGGAGTGGGTCGGTGTCCTGTTCGCCTAAAATATATAGTATATTTTTTTTGGGGGGTCGGCTTCGCCTTCATTTGAAAACATCTCCTATAAAAACCTAGCTGATTCGCTGGGTAGTATACCTCAAGTAGCTTAACAAATTACCAATACTGTGAAATTTGAACTCGCATACCCTTAAGCACCAGAGATTCAGATTACTGTTAGCCTGTGATTGTTGACGCGAAGAACAAATGCAGTGTTGATGCATGACAAGGGCATTGTTGACGCGCGACAACAGCTATACTGATGCGCGATAGAGGAAGTGTTGACATGTGACTTGGTTGAAGAAGTTGACGCGACGCGCAAGGGCAGTGTTGACACGCGACAAAGATATTCGCATAATGGACGCGCGACAGAAAAGGGTTGTTGAGGCGCGACAAGTGCAAAGTTGACACGTGACAAAGACCTCGATGGGGGGATGCACGACAAGACCCCGCACAATTGGACAGAGTCGCTACTTGGTTCTTTTGCTAACGCAGAATCTTTTCGAATAATGGAAGGTGCCACCAAAGAATACGAATAACCTAAAAGTAACTAAGAAATCTCAAATCACTCTTCAAGTATTTTGGAAACTCTATGGATACATATATTGTAAATACCAATCATATAGATGCCACCAAAAAGAATCGGAATCTGATCAGTGGAAGGTATTATTGAGGTGGACATGCATTCTCGCATGTATCAAAAGTCAAACAAATGAAACCTACTATAATATGCCGATCTTAAAGATATTGTTCCTCTTGGGTGCAACCGTAAGTGCAGCTAGATATCATAGATACAAACACTCAACAAAATGGAAGATAGAAATCAAAATCAAACTCCGGTCCAAGAAAGAGGAAACCAGTGTGATTGTGATATTGCTCAAAATTCTACTAAAAAAGTAAAGCATTGAAAACGAACAAGAATATGTGGACCATTGGCGGGACATACAAGTTTGATTGAGCAACTAAATTTCCATTTATTGAACTCCGCATACAATCATCTAATTCTCAAGAAATCCTAGACAATGTACATGTACAATATGTACGTGGAAATTGGGAAAGCAACAAAAATGTAATCTAAGTCGATTTCAGACTATAGAAAAACATTGTGGAAAACAATATTTAATCGTAACGGGGCGGATGGCTAGAAAATCAAAACACCAATAATGAATTTAGCATATAAAATGGTAAGCAACCACGGAAATTTTGCTAAATTAGAAGACCTTATAAGAGAACTTCATGCCTATATGCCATACAGCCCCAAGTGTTTTCTCGAGTTCCAAAATTTGCAATTGGAATTACAGATGGCAAAAACTTCAAGGATGTGGAGACTAGATGGATCTTTTGTATGATGAACCTCGGATGCGAGTTCGTGAGGAGTATCCTTCATTGGTTGGTTTCATGCACAAATACCGTCATGAATTTGATAGGGCAAGGGACTTGTTGTTCCGTTTAACTAATTTGAGACATTTCTTACATTGGTTGGTATTCTTCCAATGTTAAAGGAGATCAATACACTTTGATGAAGCATGCACATGGCAATACATCTGATTAATCTATATTTTGGATTTTATACGGATGAGAAAATGGCATGTCAAAGTCTTGATATATTGTACTGTTCCCAGGATAGTTTTGATGCACTTGTTTTTGAAAATTGGAAAGATTTATTAGATCTTAAAAATCCTAACACCTTTTTGAGATTTAATATCCATGATCACCTATGCATCACTGTTAATGGGAGGGAAATACCAATGCACATTTTGTAAAAACGTCAAGATATTACAGGATCGAAACGAGAAGATGTTCCCGTGACACGTAATTTGTTTGAGTCTGTTATAGTTGAAATAAGAATAAAGCTTAAAAAAATTTCAGAAACCTTGTCATCAGAAATTAGGGAACGTTTCTGTAAAGATAAAATTCTGGAAGCCATGGGTGTGATGAATCCTAATTTTTGGAATACTGAAGGTGGCCATGCAGACTTTGTCAGAAAGCATTTCCATAAATCAATGGGTACAATAATGGAACAATTTACAAAGACGTCAGAGCTCAAGGGTATGGAAATCAAAGGTATACTGAATGCCGATTTATTAAAGTTTCAATCAATAAATTTTGTAACAACAATGAGGAACCAATATAAGAATTTAGATCAACCTTCTGAAAGTGGTGCTATTACAAGGCTGTGGTGAGGAATCTATCAAAGTTCTATCTTACAAGAAGATATCAATGAATATTTTAGATTATATGAGTTATGCCAAAAATGATTTTGGGGTCTGTGGAGGATGAAAGGGTTTTCAGTGCATTGTCATTTATAAAATCAAAACTGAGAAACAGGTTGGATAAAAATATGGAAAGTTACATGAGGTGTTATGTTTCTCGATACTCCATCGAAACCTTTTCGCTCGACAGAGCAATTGCGCAAGACCGAATTCCCTTTGCAAAAGAAGAGGTGTGAATAATACAGCTACAAGTACAAATATTCCCAACCTTGAGAGTGTAATTGGCTCTTCGTCACATTCTACAGAAGACAACATCGAGTTTGATGAAGCTATTGATAATGGATTGTTTATCTTCTTTATCTATCTTTTATCTTTATCATTAAAGATGTTACAGTCTATATACTAAAAATTTCAGGCAATTCACCCATCTATCTACTAATACATTTCTCGTGTTGGGTTTTTTTAAAACACAGATCTAGCTCATTACTAGTGGCAGTGATGATTTCAACTTTAAGGAGGTATCTTTTTCCCCTTAATCTTATTGTTTGTTACTATTCATTTTTTTAAGCTCTGGTTATCATTAAAGATGTTACAGGTCTATGTATTTACATTTAGTTAAATACAATCTTTTTATTTTTGAAAATGTGGGTTGACATCCGTCCAAGGAAGTCACATTTCTTCTGGGACTAACAATGCCAGTGCAACTCACCCATCTATTTACTAATCCATTTTTGTGTTGAATTTTTTTAAGACAAAGATCTAGCACATTACCGGTGATGATTTCAATTTTAAATAGGTATCTTCTTCAACATAATCTTATTGTTTGTTACTTTACATTTTTTCAGCTCTTGTTATCATTAAAGATGTTACTAGGTCTAATTCTATAGATTTCTACTTCTTAGACTGACAACTCACCCTCTATCTACAATGTCGTAAAACAAACATCTAAAGACGTTACCCTTGATGATTTCACAGCAATCTAATACACAAGAGGTAAGCTAAACCCTATCATATTTGCAATTATGTTTAATTTCTTACCAGTGATGATTCTTTCTTGATTTCTTAGAATTATATTTAATTTATTTTTTATATGTGCAAAATCCTTTGATATATTTTTTTAACTGTGGGATAAACAATACATTATACAATTTTAAATATAAGTCCACATAAAATTCCTCATCATCCATATATATCATATCATCACCATATCATTATCATATCCTGAGTCCTGACACTACAATTATTATTAACACAATTATTTATCTAATTTAAATTTATTAAAACAATTCCGTTTTTTAAAATAATTCATAATCATATCATTACAATTCTATTTGTTCTAATGTCATCTATATCCATTCTAATCATTAATGTCATCTATATCCATTATAACACATTCCATTTATTTATCATCTATATCCATTCTAATGACATTATGATCATATCGTTACAAGTATAGAGAATAATTATCTTAAAACAAGTTCAAAAGTCTAGAGAAGAAGAATTACTATGTTGATGATAAATCTACGTCCACATTAAATTGATCATCGTCCATATATATCATATCATTATCGTCATTCATCATCTTTCATCATCATCTATCATTAATTATCAATTATCATCATTCATCATCTACGTCCACATACAATTCATGACAATGCAAGTAAACAAGAAACATACATATAATTCATGATAATCACCATCTAATGCAATCAAAATTAAATATTGTATATAAATCCATATAATTAAATTCAAATACCATAGTACATACTCAATAGTAGAAGTTTTCAAATTCAATATTTAAAGTTTCCTCAATAATAAAAGTTTCTAGTTTTCAAAACCCTCTTTTTCTTTATCCAATTCTACTCCTCTGCTCTCTTCCCCAATGGCTTCTTCCACTGTGGCTGTACCTCTTTCCCCAACACCAGAAATAACCCCTGAACTTATAAGATCTTCTGCAGCACTGTCCAGATTTTTTAAAATTCTTTCTTCTTGATTTGTCGCATCTCCATGCGACAACAAATTTGGATCAGCTGCAGCGTATAAACTATCCCGTTGCCAATAATTTTCATAACGACTAATAATCTCATTGATAAGAACCTTAGCCCTTCTCTCCCATTCTATAAGCTGATTGATATGAGGAAGAATAAACTCACTGACATGGGATTGACAATCATAACCAATTAAGTTCTCCAAAGGAAAAGGTGGCAACTGTTAACTTGTTAAAGGTGTTCATACCATTAGGAATGGATCTTCATTTTTTGCGCTGGGCAGCATACTCTCCAAAAATGTCTTGTAATCGTCCGTCCACTTGCGAACAGGTAACTCTGTAATCCTCAACGTGGTCTCATTAATCTGCTCTATAATGCCATTGATCGTATAGGTCACACCATTCTCCTTTGTAGCTGTTTTTTCAATTGTGCCCTGAAAGGATAAAAGGCAAAAAGGATAAAAACACTCTGACCAAATGCTTTAGTGTAAACAAACCAGCAAATACCTATACAGCATATGAAACGTGTCTTACCTTAAAACCCTTGTACCAAGGTTCCATTTGTTGGATAGGTTCATCATTAAGCAAGAGCCTTACATTTGCAATAATATCCCTTGGATTGTAATTTGGTACAAAGGTGCTCCATCCTGTTCCAATTCCTTCACATCCATTCACAAGCACCATTGGAATGATTGGTACATACCTGAACCACAAACAAAATAGCAACAAAAACCAAGTTTACAAATCAAAAACAAGATCAAATAGAAAGACAACAACATGACAATGGATTCTCCAAGCTTATATACAGAAACTCTTAACAAAGCAAGTTCCCATCATTCTGATGTTGTCGACGAAGTCTTAAAACATGGAAAGGATCCTAAGACAGGAATACAACAAATGATACCTAATCAGCAAGTGAACAAAACCAGAACTTAAAAACATATAAAGAGAAAACAAACTAGCATTACTTTGTAGTACTTTATGGTCCAGCCAGTTATCGATCCACTCAATGATTCTCTCCAAGCTTCATACTCAGGAATGGTGTAAAAAGATAACACATTTCCATTTTTGTGAGTTGCCTACATCAACATGTGCCAAAATTAGACATGGAGATACATAACCTCTGGAGGCTTAAAAACAAATATAAAGAGTCTCAATACACTCAACCAAATACAGGGGGAACATTTACCCTGACAATAGGAGTGATAAATTCCACAACAAATGAAGGAATTTTAAGCAGTGATGGCCAGTTATGGTGTATGAAATTGATCAGCAATCCTTTGATGTGGGAACCATCATGGTCCTTTAAGAGACAAAGGACAAGTCAAAAAGGATCTCACTAGAAAGGATGTGTCAGAATTAAGCAGAAACTAAACAACGCTAGACAAAGATCATGTACCTGGTCTGTCATTATCATCAGATGGCCATATCTTAAAGATTTAATGTTGTCATATATTTTATCTTCCTGTAGACCAAGGATTTTTTTTATATTTACTATCTCTTTATTCTCCATTTGTTGGTGAGTGGTAGCTTCCCTGACATTGAGCAGCTTACCTCTGAGAGGAAACACGCCATAATAATCTTGACCAACAACAGATATTCCTGCCACCTGATAGGATAAAGATAACTAAAATAACAAAAAATTAAATTGGAAAGTGATGTCGAAACATGTCACAATACTACCCAATTCAGTATTCACATTTCCCTGATTCAAGGCACAAACACTTATAGCAAGAGCCTTGGCTGAGTCACCCTCCGTTAATATTAAAGTACATTGATCAGAATTCTTCCCCCCTGCTTGATTTGCATCATCAAGTTTGGGAACATCAATTAATTTCCCCTTCTTGGTTCCATTAGTTTTCTTAAGATCTTTTTTTGTTTAAACTCTCACGCATGCCAGTATACTTTCAAGTACACACTTTTCCACTGCACTCATCAGGTCAAACAAAGTTACAAAGCTCATCTTAGACCCTAGCATTGCAAAAATTACATGTACTCAGAAATGCTACATCTTAGACACCACGCCTGGATTTATTGACATGGGCTGCAAATGCGAAATAGTGAAAATTACTATAAATTTATAACAGCAAATTGTATCAGAATAAAAAATATGAATTAAAATGAATTATACTTACAATCAACATGGAAACCAAATGTTGATTCGAGAAATTTCTTGTCTTCTTCCACGAGTGTTGCCTTGGTTGTAACAATTGGTAAATTTTTGAATGGAAGGCCTGTAAACCGATGGATGTCATTTGCTTCGATATCAATTGGAACATTCGCCATCATTCGAGTCACATAAAAATGCCATCCTCTCAATTGTAGGATGACAAGGTAATTCAAAATATCCGGATCTATTTCAAAATGGGGCATATTAACGAGCCCTGTAAATTCACACGCATCCATCAAATATTTATATTTTGAAGACATATTTAAAACAATATGGATGTGAGGGCATAAGGGATTCCTGTAGTTGATCTTGGAAATCGATTGAATTGGATTCTCTTGATTTTTTTGCTAAACTTGCAGTTGGGAAGCATGTGAAGTTGACATTATAGTTGTACTTACGTCTTTGACAACGATTGAGACTTGCAAAAATTCAAGAGCGGGAAGGTGAAAATGAGAAAATGACCGGTGAAGGGTATTTATAGGCTAAATCAAATCCAATGTTCTTCACCGACGCTTACGCCAAAGGTCTTAGCTGATGTGCGATAATAGTCCTAGCTGACGCGCATCAATAGGAGCCGATGATGCGCGTTAATAGGAGCCAGTGACACATGTCAATAGAGCCGATGACGCGCGTCCAATAGGAGCTAGTGACGCACGTCAATAAGAGCCGCGACGACGTGTCGGTGGAGCGAGCCGCGACGCGTCGCAGGGAGCCGATGGCGGCGCGTCAATAGGAGCCAATGACGCGCATCAATAGGAGCCGCGACGACGCCAATCGGGATCGACGCCGCTCATAGGATCCAGTGACGCGCGTCAATAGGATCCAGTGACGCACGTCAATAGGAGACGCGATGACGCGTCATCAAGACCATTGACGCCCATCGACGCCGCATCGTCGAGTGATTATTGACGTCTTGTTGTCGCACGTCGATTGATGGAGCCATGAAAAACTAGGTGAAATTTTTGTTTTGGAATACTGTCAAATTCACCTTTCACTGAAACTGGTTACGGGGATATTCGCCAGGTATTTTCCACCTACAATTTTATATAAAATGAACCTTGATTAATATATATTGTGGTTTGGAATATATGCATGGCATTTAGAAAGTGAACTTACCGAGATAATATAATATCGACCCATGTAATGTGGTATGGAAATAATTAACTCGGTCCATAGCATTTATTCCACTTCTTGTCTCCCAAAAGGAAAATCGAGTGAATTCGATTCGTGGTGGCAAGCCAAGTGTCATAATGCGATTGGTCCAATATTGACTAGTTGACCAGAGTTGACTTTCCCGCTGATCGAACTTTGACCGGACATATCTAGAGCTCCTGATGTCTATTTTTCATGTTCTCACGGTCAATGGAAAGATCTTGCACAATCTTCGCATTGACACCATTTAGGGATGTGGGAACTTTTGAAAATGATCCCTTGATCACACCTCCCCACTGAGAAAGGATTTTTGTCCCAAAAAGCTTATATTGGAACATTTTTCTATGCCATCCCAAATTTGAAACTCTATTGCCACCTCGAAAGTGCTTCTGTAGTAGACTCTTGGGTCTATTCCTTTGCAACCTTCTCTCTTTGACAATTTTTCTCTTATCATGGACCTATGGGTTATGGGCCCACCACACTTCCACTATACCACTTTGATATCTAAAGAAGACCTCCATGCCTCCGTTGTATGGTGCTAAGTTTCTGAATGAAACCTCAACGCTCCTTCTATGCGGTGCTAAGATTCTTGATATTTGACAACAAGGATCTTCTTTTACTCTATAACACAGCTCCTGGCTCCGAGTTAATTCTGTAGAAGTTCCTGAACTAGTTTGAAGGAACTCCATGTTACATATAGCTATGATTGATCCGATGTCGATGATGGACAATGAATTGTCCTTTTTCAGACCTCAATGCTTCGATGCACGATGTTAAGCCTCTTTCAAGACCTAAAGCCTCTAATGCATGATGCTAAGTCTCTATAGACCTCAAAACCTCTGATGCATGATACTAAGCCTCTTTTAAGACCTCAAGCCTCCAATGCATGATCGTAAGTCTGCATTACTCCTCAACGAATCCAATACATGATGCTAAGCCTCTTTCAATACCTTGAGCCTCCAATGCACAATGCTAAGTTTGTTAATCAGCTACCATTCGTATGTGCGGTCAGTAATGCCTTGACACTCAAAAATCGTTTTGAGCCGATCCTTTTAGAGCTCCTTTGTTGAAAAATTATATCAAATACCATTCTACTAGATGCCCATGATGGCTTCTCCACAGAATGAAGTTCCAACTTGATGTCAATGCCCACATTGATTCAGCTACCATTTTGTTGCACACCCACAATACATCTACACAGTAATGAATTTCGAGTGACCTTTGGGAACTCTATTGTCTGCACAAATGGTAGATCAATCTCCAAGCTTTATATGAGTCAAATCCTATATCCAAAATGTAACAAGTATTCACACGCTAATTAGGAGTTATTCTTGGAGCATTAATCAAATTTTCTAAGTAAGAAAATCCACTAAGTATTGTAAACCTTTCTCTCAAAGATTTCCTCACAAATTTGATCTCCAAACTTAATACTCATACTATTCATTAGTTTGAATTATGCAATATATAATTGAAAAGCTATTGACTTACCCATTTTAAGGGACTTTCACTTTCGGTATTTCTGGTCCTGGGTTGACTTGTCAACTGGTGGTGGAGTAGAAATTTCCTTTGCCTTTGTAATAGGCCTCCATTCCATATTTGGCTTGCCATTACTCTGATGGCGAGATGGATGCAGTTTCCAGCAATTTTCCACCCGATGCCCATTCCTTTGGAAATGAGCACAAAAATTCCTCTTAATCTCCTTCTTCTGGGATGAGGAACTCTTTCTTCCATTTCTCGACTCTACATGATGAGATTGGTCTTTCTGATTTGCCTTGTTCCTACAAATGGCATCAACTTCTTCATCAATTTCCTTCTCTTCCAGCATCTAGCCACTAAATGATTATGTAATCCACAAAAAGTACATGGAAAGGAATTCCACATCTTCTAAAAATCATAACCATACTTCTTAAGCTGAAAAAGTGGATCATAAGGTTTATTGTGCTTCTGATTATGGTAAGAAACTAGACATGGAATCTCATTACCTCTTCGCTAATTTCTCTTACCACATCCTACCTGTGACGATGAAGCACAACTTTCCTACTCATAATATTCTTGCAGGACTAGTGGGGTAATCACTTTACTTTTGGAAGCTTGTCTCCGTCAGTGTTCTTGGAGCATTCTCCAATTTCCATCCCCGCACTAGAAAAACCCAAACCTGCAAAACGAGGATGATCCTTGACCTATATTAGGTTAGATATGCCTTGGCCATTTTTACCAAGGCCTCTTCCATCAAATCCCATTTTATCTAGTAACTTAGATCAAATGCCTCCCGTATGCTTTTCAAACAAACCAAAGACTTCATTACCTGAATCCGAAACCGAATGGGAGGAAGAAGAAGATTCTAGTGGTGAACAACTTACAGTGCAATCATCTGCCATGGTCACTGCATCTGAAGTTGAAGGTATTTCCTTTCTCTGATCACCACACTGCAACCTTGCCAAGAGCTCATCCTTGGTTTACAGTTCTGATTTCAAACAAGCATTCTTCTCTTCCAAGGAGTAATACATTAATCACATGAGAGAGTTCTCTTCATGGATCTAGTGATTATAAGATTTAATTTCCTTGAGCTTCACCTGTTGAGACATCTTTCCCATAGTGCACTTGTACCTTGTTCCCACAAACTAAACCAACTGCACGAATCTTGAAGTAATCACTCTGTTAATCTGATTCTTGAAAAACAAATATGGAGCAAAACCAGCTCGATACCAAACATGATCCGAAAATAATCAAGTTATTACTACCTGATCTCAGACCCTTGTAGGCTTAAATTATTTGCCGAAAATTTTCTCCTTTTAAGTAATCAATTTAAAATAAATGCAAGACATTAAAGACAACTACACAAAGATTGATTACGGAGTTCGAAATTGCCTACGTCTTCGGTTCGTGGTCGAACCGTTCCACTAGTCAAAACTTGTAAGTTACAATAGTACTTTCACAAGAAAACCTAATGGAATTTTACTTGCCTATCAGTACACCAGTTCTTCGAAAACTTCCGATGATCAATTGAATTTTTCTTCACCTTCCTGATGCACAATCTCCTTTGGCTTCGATCGGCCTTCCCGACACTATCAATGCGACGCTAGCACTCCGGTTGATAATCCAGGATTTGTAAGTAATTGGTGTGGCTCAATGGGCCTATTGGGTAGTTTATAATTTACTCCCAATCACAAATATTCCATCTACTATTGCCTAAAATAATAGGCCAATAAACAATATTTGTCTATAGTAATTTTTAGGAATTTAATATAGTTTACAACACTATATTAAAATTTCCTTATTACTGATTCTGACACATCCCACAAATAAGCTTAAAAAATAATAAGCTTCTCAAGCTAATGTGTGTCCACCTTTCCGCGCTCTAGCAATGATTTTCTCTATTGTGCTGGTGTGTGTTTACAATGCAAATGGGTTCCCTATTTATACAATTTTAGGGCCCTTAAAAATGTAATTACAAATCATCCTTAGGTTATTTTTAAAATCTTATCCCGTAGAAAATTGAATGGGATAGGCTTATCTCCTTTGGGTGTATTTCATTATTAAATGGGTGAAAAATCCCATAGTGGGCGCGGCATGCATAGTTAAGTGGGTATATCCCACATTAGGTGGCCCCTTTATTTTTTCTAAGGTTTTAATTAAACCTTAGCCACCCCTTCATTCATGTGGATCTCCACACATGGGTTAGCCCCCCTACACCGCTTCACCTCCTTCCACGTGGAAGCTTCCACCGCTTATCCACTACATGGATCCTTGGCATGTTTGGCGGTTGGCGGGTTTGTATGGTTTAATACTAATGTATAAACATTAATATATATAGTGGTTTGGCATATATGTGTGGCATTTGGAAAGTGGACTTACCAAGATAATATAATTTTGACATGTAATGTGGTATGGAAATAATTAACTCGGTCCATAGCATTTAGTCCAATTTTTTCCTCCCAAAAGGCAAACTAAGTGAATTCAATTCGTGGTGGCAAGCCAAGTGTCACAATGCGATTGGTCCAATATTGACTAGTTGACTAGAGTTGACTTTCCCGTTGTCTGAACTTTGACCAGACATATCTAGAGCTCCCGATGTCCATTTTTCACGTTCTCATAGTCGATGGAAAGCTCTTGACATGATATTTTGCACTAACACCATTTAGGGATGTTTAGGGAACTTTTGAAAATGATCCTCCGATAAGCTATAAAGGGTGGTTGAGATTGAAAGATGAGCTTGTAATGACATACAAAGGATTGCAACATAAGTTATGGGTTAGTAATTTGAGCTCCATTTTCCATGATATCTTGGATCTGTTGAAAAGGATTTCTAGCTTAGAGAGAAAGAAAGAATTCTTTCAAAACCCCATATCCAATCTTGAGCCAATGCATCTCGAGCCCAAATTTGAGAGTCTCTGGAATTATAGTTATCCACAATCTAGATTTGATGTTGGAGCGTTGTAACTTGCAATCAGAGCATCGAGAATTGATCACCTTGAAGTGCCACCGCTTGCTGGATGAGAGCTCAAGTGTTAGTGGTGTATGAGCAACACAAATTTTTTAGCATGGGCCATAGATTTTAAGAAATCGGTAGTTTGAGTTAGCGAATCTTCCCACCATTGTATCCAGTTGGTTTTCATAGGTAGATGAAACTGCTAATAGTGACTGGGTCATAGAGCTAAATTCCAAACTTGATTGATATGATTGACAGTGGAGCCATGTTACATCAAGGCAGTATTAAGAAATAATTGGCCTTTATGAAAAATGGGCACGCATCATGCCAACAGATAAAAAATCGTATATGAGAGTGGTATGAAAGGACAAAGTCGACATGGCCTCCATTGGCATAGAAGAAATGCTATAAAATCAAATAATTTTTTAGCCGACAGCATGGCCTTGTCAAGCCATTTAAGGATGCGATCAGTCCCTCCTCAAATAATAGTCCACGTGTACCAAGTTGTAGAGGTGGGAAAGCGAGATGCGTTAGGATAAAAAAATCCTAATTTATTTCACATGAAGTACCACGCTTCTTTCACTAGGTGTCCACCTCATAGGCAAGTGGCCACATTTATAATTAGGGGATTCAACCATATTAAAATATCCACTTATTTCCCAAAGAGGCATCGGGAATGGAGTTAGCTATCCACCACCACAGATTGGCCCTTTCGATTGCATCATTTGAGGCGTAAATATTTATGAGCCCAAAAGGGAAACCATCAATATTAAAGAAGACCCATATGACACGGTTGGTGGGGTTGATTCCATGGTAAATTAATAAGGGCCACCATTTATGAGTAAAAATCAAAATTAATCCCCCATGCCCCACTTCATGATTGCTACAGAAAGTCAATCTATCATGCTAGGTGGATTTGCATACCATATGTAATTGAAAACATGTAATTTTTACTTCCTGCAAAAACAAAACGTCCATTTGCACATTGTTGTCAAGTTTCATGGACCACATATTTATGACAAGAGTTTGTAAGACCCCTAACATTCCAAGATAAAAAATTCATGGGAAACATTGGTCAAGATCCATATTCCCATCCTCTAAGACATAATGGTCATCATATTGATTGTGAAAGAAATGAGCAAAATTGTGCTGCAAAAAATCCTACAGATCAACATTTTTCCGGATGGAGTACTCAATGTTTTATTCGATTTGGTGGAATCCACACTCCGTGCTGGGCTATGGTCCCGAGAGATGTGAGAAGGAATTAAGGGTCATTTGGAAGGACCTTGTGAGTTTTTTTGGTAGTAATAGTGGAATTGATCGCTGATGGTGATGTGAGAAACAAAATTTTTCTGGTCCATGAGAACCGACCCAGTAAGGGGCGTGCTAGAATACTTTGGCAATAGGGTAGTTGAGATAGCAGCAGTAGTTGGTTCTTTAACAACAAATTTAGGTTCCTTAGCTGGGATATTGAGAGATTGTTCCTTAACAGTTGGTTCCTGATGGCCATGGGAGCCAGAGACTTTGGATTTCGGGCTTTTTCTTTTTCTCTAGCCTCGACAACTTGAAAACCTTCCTCCTGTTGGGGTTTGATTGGATTGGGAGTTGTTTTGGCCACAAGACAGTTATGGGGTACATAAAGCGGACAATCCTTGATCTTGTGATCAGATGCTTGCCAACAATCTAAACAAACTATTGGGTAGATTGATATATATGACTCACTGGGAATAATGTTTTTCTCCCATTTGAATATCCAAAATTTCTTTGAGATCCTGTGAGAGATCAATCTCAACGCATACTCACTTCTGAGGACAAGCATAGTAAAACTTATCGGCTTCCAGGAAGACTACCCACACAAGCAAAGTAGTAATTTGTGGTAGAAAAGACACACATGGCAGAGGAAGACCAGAAATTTAATCCATATAGGAAATTTAAGGGTAGTATATTTAGATACCACAAAGTCTTTGTGCCAGGGTATTAACACGAGAATCAATTTACAGACATACCAAGTGTCTTGCTTAGCCAAAATATTGGGTGCATTAGCAGGGTTATAGAAATGAAAAAGAAATAAACCCTTGGTCATGTTTTAAATGCTATCCAAGTGGACCCCATGAGGGGTCTAGACTGTGTTAACCTAGGATTTGAGCATGCTTTTAGAGGGGATTCGACACAAAAATACCCAATGAGGTAAAACTATTCTAACCATTGACAAGTAGCATTAAATTCAGGAATGGGAAGAACTACATCGAGGAGAAATATTACCTTGTGAAAAACCTTCGGGACAAACTTCCTAGGTCACTTTGCCGATGGTGTCATTTCTTGCTCCACTATGTCCTACCATGGTTGAAAACTTGAGTTTGAAGATGGTGAGGTCATTATATAGGGGACACCTAGAGGGTGAGAAACCCTAGGAGAGACTATAGCACCAAATTCCCGTAGCACCCAAAAAGGCCACGTTATGATGGTTAGGAAGGGGAAACCTTAGAAGAGACGACTCCAATTTTGTGCCAGAGTTGTAGAGAATTTTTTTCCTTTTCCTATCTTGTCATTAAAATTCATTATGGCTATATGTATTTATACACTTTGAAAGACCCATTTACCATGAAAAAACTTTTAAAAAATCCATTTTCTTCTTCTTCATTTCGAAATTTACCATACTTAGTAGATATTTTCTAGCCCTATGAAAAATGTTGTAAATGACCCACCATGCCATGTGGCACATATGTTTCGTAACCACTCTATTCTCCACATTCACATTGGATTCCATGCCTGTACCATTTCCGTGGACCGGAATAGAAATCAATATTATTGATTCATCTACCGCACTCTCGAAAGCACTCGAGCCATCAATTCATTAGAATGTTGCAGCCGTAGATGCTGAAAGGAAAATAATCCCATGGCTTATCATTTTCCATATGACCTTGGCATATCGGAAATAAAGTACTGAAACAAGCCCTGTAGACACTAAAATTAGGTCACACTCCCCTTTGGTCCCTCGACAAATAAATACCTTCATCACATTCACCTAGCCATGGCCCCCTTCACCCCACTAATATTAATTTAATTAAATTAATTCGTTAGCCTCACAATATTTATTATTTAAATCTCCTAATTTAAATAATGCCCACACTTACACCTCACCTAGACACCTCACCAAGCCAACTCACCCTAAGACCTATTCTTAGTAAGTTGCCATAACTAACTAAGACTTACCCAAACCCTAAAAATCAATGCCTACATTCCCTCTAACCACATTCCCACATGTTGACAAGAAGCTTCTAGTCTGATCCACGAGTAAATGACAGAGATCCTAGAAAATCAAGGGGATCTTGCCTAGTTTAGTAAACCTAAGAAATCTCGCCTTGACCGACGCCAGCCTACCCCTAATCTGTCATTGGTTAATCTAGAACTACCGTTGGTCACCTTTTAATCCCCAAAAAACCTTATTTTTGAGGTTTGCAAACATTGGGAATTTTCCTAGAGATAACACATCTTTTTAGAGCAAGTTTCCGCAATAACATGCATGCAAGGAAGGAGATCAAGCATTTTCTCTTACACAGTGCATCCAACAATCACCCAACAATCATCCAGCACTCACCCTAGCATAGATTTGATCTAACCAAGCAAAAGGGAAGGCACATGCAGCCCATACAGGATCTTTCCAATGTTTGGTGATCCTCAACAACATTCAACCTCTTACCGACACCTTCATCCAGCACTCACAAGCACCTAGAAACCAGATTTCAAGTAAGTAGAATAGTTTACTCCTCTGGTTCATTCATTTCATCATTGTATTGTCATCCTTTTGTTCTCTTAGCCACCCATTGACCTCCTTTAATACTTACCCCTCCATATACCCGTTAAAACCCTGCCAAACCCCATCCAAATAGCCTAATACCTCGTTCCGGCCAACCAAGTCCTTTGTGCAATCACAAGGGAGACCCAAAGCTCATTCTGTGGCATTCTCAGTTTTCCACAGGAATAACCAAGACTGTTCTCTACAACTGATGTTGGTCACCCTTAACCGGTGTCGGTCTATGTATTGACCAATAAAGAATCCGAATACAGCTGACCTATCCACCTATTCCCACATTACCTTTGTTCATCTCGTGAACCGCCCGAGACCTCTCGCGACTCCGCAAAGACCCAAAACTAGTTATTTGACCTTCGGATCTTATTTTAACCTAGCTTTGTTAGATTAAATCTTTCTTATTGTGTTTTTAATAAGATACCTAAATCATTTCAATTACAATAGGACTTACTTCATTACCAACATTAAATTGTCTTAAACAGTGGATTGACAGCGTCTAGGAAGTATCACACTTCCCGGATCTAGCACATGCTAGGTAGTTCACTGCACATATTGTTTAAATTTTATTTGGTGGTCTTGTGTTCCATTTTAGGTAGTTCCTCCTAGCCAAAAGGAATCTCTCATGATTAGCTGTGGATTCAGAAGTCATACGTGCGCAACAACCCAACAACCAACATTCCAACAAGTATTCCTCCTATGCCCATTACCCTATCTATTTCGTCAATATTTCAAAGAAACATCTAAGAATCAGGTGAAACATTTTGACACGTCAGTGGGACCCATCCGGGTTCTTTTCATTTTATTCATTCCTAGGAAAAGTTGTGTGTTTGTTTCCCTTCTGAAAAGCATACACATTAATTTTCTTCCTTGGTAACCCTCTTTTTCTTTCTATTTGCTCTAAAAGAAACCTTTCTTTTGGTGTACTTAAAAAGAATCATTTCTTCTTGTTTTCTGCATTTTAGTGAAAGAGCATCCCTCTTCCTATTCATCCATTTGTGTCATCGAACTTCATATTTCGATTTGGGCTTAAAATAAGTGCATTGCATTCTGATTTATCACATTAGCTCACATTAATTGAGGGAAACCTATATGCTAGAAGTCATTCCTAGCTGATGGTTGACAAATGAATCATAGAAAGCACATCTCTCTCTCTTTGAGTCTTGCCACATTGCACAAATTCAAAACAAATACATATTCTTAAACAACATCTTTCCTGGGAACGCTGTCAACGATCGCACTGATATGAGGATTGGTAGGTACTCCCCAGCTCGTTGCTCTGTCGAGTCATACTTGAGTGAAGCTTGCCCCGCCATACCTCGAAACCTCACCTTTTAGATATCCTTCTTTATATGAAGCCATCCTCACCAAAAATTCTATTCTATAGTTCATGAGTCAGTTCTTAAATAGCATAAGCTAAAAAAACATAATAGAAAATGCACTCTTAGGATCACATTTTTCTTAGTGTTTCTACTTGGCTTGCATTTTGAGGTGAGAGGTCACATTCTTCATTCTTCTTGTTTATCCTTGCATGCTCCTCATCATAGTTGGTGTATTTCAGCTTCATCTGAGGGTGCCTAGACCATATTCTCATCATTCCCATAATTTTGGGTTTGATTCCACATCAGATTTTAATTCACAACCATTTTCCTTTCATCACTGTTTCAATTTCACAGTGACCGGTGTCGGTCCAGGACCATCGTCGGTTATACCCAACCGGTGTCGGTTCACTATCATTTTGGTTAACCTACCCAAAAGGACATTTATTCACCTTCTTCAACTTTTCAGAGTCCCTGTCACTATTACCATTCCCATTGACCTTGTAAAACTCATCAGGTTTGGCATACCTATCAGATTTGACCTTACACCTTGTTTTTGACTCACTATCCATTTCCCACGTGACCGCCGCAGTTACTTGTGACCGGCATTGGTTTACCCTAACCGGCATCGGTTAGCCTGTGTCATTTTCCAGTCAACATTTGGTACCTAGTCCACTTTTTACCACCTGTTTCACCTGTTCCTGTTGTTTTTCTGTGTCATTTATAGAGAAGCGGCCTAACCTGATCAGTACTGGTTCACATGGTGCTGACCCAAAGACAAGCAAGTGCACTCATATTCCACGTAAGTTTTCAACTAATCCCACCTAGTCCTTCACCACCTCCCATTTTATCACCCGCCATGAATCCTATCCAACCTATCACTATCGCTACCGAGATGAGGAGTTCACATGAATCCTTAACTGTAACCCCTGCCGCCTCAAGTTTTATCTTTCCCACTCGTCTACCCGAGATGGCTCGGGTTAGTTGATATACAACATGCCCATATCTATCCCCCCAACTCTCACTCCCACTCCTGCACCAGCCCCGGTTGCTTCGCTCAAGTTGGCCGCATCTACCTTACCCCTAGTCATTTCGTAGTTAGGGCCTATACCGCTATGACTACCACGTCTGCTATATCTGTGACACCCGCCACATCCACCATACCTTTGGAAACCACCCAAAATGCAACCTCATCCACCCCTAATGTCTCGCATATACCCGTAGCTACACTACCACCTCCACTGTCGGTGACCTCTACCCCTTTTCAGAATGTGGTCCTTTCCATTCCACAATCTTTAGCCCCCATTTCCACTAGGGTTACCATGACCCTTCCACCTCCATATATGTACTACCAACAGCCTCCCGTTTCATCTATTATTCACTCTGGGTATGTACCCCCTATTTCACTACCTTCTTCTCAATCAACCTACACGGCAATGCCATATATTGGAATGCCACCCTCATTATATGCCCAAAACCAACCCTCGCACGCTACAGAGGCACCCAATCATCACAACCTACCAATGACCTAATCAAATTGATGATGGACAAGATGCAAACATTAGAGGCATTGGTTTCGTCTCCCACAATACTCTCACCTATGATGAAATTTTCAACAAGCCCATCCACCCATCCATTCCTATATGTCCATACCCCGTGCATTGGGAGATACCTAAATTCAACCACTTCAATAGTAAGGAAGACTCACAAAAAAATTTGCGGTCGTTCAAACATGGGTGCTACTTAATCACTCACGATGATGCTTTACTCTTAAGGACCTTTCCCATGTCTCTGACTGGACCTGTGTTAGATTGGTATAGTGGGTTACCTAGACACTCTATATTTTCATTTAATCAGGTAGCCCAAGCCTTCTTGGATCACTTCTCCATCAATATCGTCAAGAAGGTTACCATGACTGACCTATACTCCATGCGTCAGTATGAGGATGAATCTATCACATATTTTGTTGCTCACTAGCATAGCCTGATCAATCAACTCAGCTTCTAACTGCCACAAATAGAACTCATCGAGCTCTTCACACGGGATTACACTAGACACATCTCTCTCGACCTTAAAGGTTTAGACTTTTGAACATTTGATGAAGCATTCACCATGACATGAAAGTTAAAGATCGAAGAGAAGAAAATCCAATTATGCAATAAAAATTTGACATTCAAGTCAAATGATACTTCTTCTTCTTCCAAACCACAGAAAAATTATTCAAAGGCTAAGTGCACCGCTGACGTAGTGGTACTCAAATCTGGTCCAACTCATCCATCAAATCAGGATACCCCCTCATCTAATCTCTCACCCGTCTAGAATTTTCAATTCAGATGAGAACAATAGAAATACACCCCAATTGGGGAGCCTTACTCTTCTATCTTAGAAAAGCTTATCAAAGCTAGGGCCATCACCCTTCCACCTATAAAACCACACACTAGTTTTGACCCTACTCACCCCATGCCTGCATGGTATAAAGAACATGACTTTTGTAACTATCATCGAGTAAAGGGTCATAGTGATGGTAATTGCATCACTTTCAAAAATTGTCCAAGAAATGCTCGAGAAAGGTGAGTTAATCATGGATAATCCTAACACACTTGCCAACCAAAACCTACACATCTTCAAGAAACCATTTCCCAATCATGCCCCTTCATCTGATCAAACCGGTGAGACCTCAACTCATGATACCCATACCCGTGAGGTCCATGCTATTTTCAGTGATGCACTTGTTGCTTCCCAATTACCCCATATTCCTTCCATAGAAGAGATTCTATCCTAAAATCCCCCTTCCACATCGGAACCAACCTCCCATGTTCCTTTACCCATAGAGGAACACCTTTCACCTCCTTCCTCACCTATGGAGGAGCCTTCCACTAACATCGAGACCATTTCACCTTTGGCTTCTCCACCTAGGGAACCGACACCCACAATACTTCTTCAGTTCATGGAGGATACTTGTTTGCCTCCTCCACCCACAGAGGAGCTCCCACCATCTCCTCCACCTATAGAGGAGCACCCATCATCTCCTCCCCTATCACAAACCCAATAGAGATACCTTTTCCTCTAGGCAAGCATTCTCCTTCAGCTACCCAAGATCCTGCAGACCTACTTTTGGCTCTCTTACCCACGGAAGCTAAAGCTAACGAATTTCCCATCTCTAAGACACATTTTACGGGAATAGCCATTAGGTCCTCATCAACTCCACCTACAGACATGTCATTCTCACATTTGGCCGATCGCTTAGATTATGTGGATTGGGCCTTACTTTGGGGGCACCTTTTGCTTCCTGTCTCAACGTAGATGTAGATGTCACTTGTTGATACCTCCACTATCTACCCAAAAATATTTTGACCAATCCAACTGAACACAACCACCTCTATCACAACTTCTTCCATGACACCCATCATAACTCAACACGTACCCTTACCCATAACCCAACCTACATCTAAATCCAAACCCGCACATACATCATCTTCCTCAACTAAACCTATCACTACCTTAGGGGTCACCCCAACCACCAACCTTACTCATCCACCTATCAAACTGGATTTAGCTACATCTTCCAAAGTCAACACCACACCTACTCCATCACCCAAACAAAAGAACCAAATCCATAGAACTCATACTCCGCTACGCCAATCACACCTACACTGGTCCCATCCATCTTAGGACCTCAACTTCCCAACACGGTTAAGAAACTTCCACCCATCAATAAACCAAAAACACAATATCCCACTCCTTCCTCACAAACCTCTAACCTACCCAAGTGCCCAGACATGACTTACACCTACACCTGCAGCATCTTTACAACCCATACCCCTAATACTCTCCGCAACTTCTTCACTACCCACTACACTTCAGTCTTTGTCTCTCACACCCCTACATGACCCGCATCATCTACCTTCACAACACCTCCTTTACCCCCGGGTAACTCATCCTATTCCCCATCTCGCTTTACCTTCTAGATCTCATGCACCCATATCACCTTTACCCAAGAAGGTGCAACCTAAAGACAAAACTCCGCTACCTCCCAATAAGGTAGTCAAAATAGCCACACACCCTCATCCCGTTCATCTACCACACCCTACCTAGACAAACATGACCGACACCCAAGACCACGCCAGCATCCAAAACCATATCTCGACCTATTCCCCCTCTGCGAGGACTGTTCCTCAACATTCGGTCCATACCTACCTACACCCAAACCCACTTTCACCTCTCATTAGCAACCCACTAGCGGGGTCCTATGCAAAATTTTAACCAACCTCCTTGAGACTTCAAGCACATTACCTCCACTCAGACCTTACGAACCCCTCAAACCCAAGCCAAAAGGGTTTGATGACACTAAAATTTTTGCCTACCATCGTGTGCCCGGCCACGATGTGGAGAACTACAAGGCCTTGAAAACCATCCTTATCTAGTTGTGTCCTCTAGAAGCCAACTTTGATGATGATGACCTTCTCGATGAGGACACTACTTCACCGACACCCATTCCCATAGTCCTTCCTTCATTTCCCATTTGACAACCACGACCTCCACCACCACAGCTCCTAGAACCACCTCCAAGATTTGAAATTAACATGGTTCACATTAGAAAACTTGCCACACCATCACCCAAATGTCATTGCACTTGGCTCACCTCATAGGGTTTTTCTCCTCCGGTAGGTTTTTTTGTCATGTCGTTATACCACTCACCCTACACCTTCTCTATTTTCCAACTCCCCTCAGATCAACATGATCCATGTTACTACCTGTGCTTAGAAGGATAAAGGTAAGGAAAAGGCAACTGACCCACCAACCAATCCTATACCCAACATACCATCTACACACACACCTAAGATTACTATCTGCAGACCCACATACCCTATTTTTAAAGGGGTCACACATCACACCATGCTCAAACAATTACACCAATCTCCCCTCAAAATGTCCTTATATGACCTCATCCAAACCTTGGAATCCCATCATCAAGCTCTCACGAAGGCTCTTCAATCTATTGAGGTTTTACCCAATGACCCTACACCCGTAGCCTCCATTATCACACCCCATCATGTAGCCTCTCTCACCAAATTGCCACCTTTATCCACACCACACCCTACTCACCAAGTAGCCTCCCTTAGCTTCTTAGAGGAAGAGATCACACCACACCAAATAGATGACCCAGACCCAACCCTCTTCATCTCTGTCCACATTGATGATATACGTGTATGATGTGTAATGATTGATGGGGGCGCTAGTATTAATATCATTTCATCCCATGCATTCACTCAAATGTGCATACCTAACAATTACATGCATAAACATCCTGTCATGTTGTGTTCATTCAATGAAATTATCACCTCCACATTAGGAACTATCATCCTCCACATTTGTGTGGGACCCCGCACCATCCTGAATAATTTTATTTCTTGGAGGGGAATTCCAATATAACTTGTTACTTGGCAGACCCTAGATTCGTGTCATGGGTTGCATTCCTTCCACTTTGCATCGTTGTGTAAAGTTTGAACATGAAGGACACACCTATACCATTCCAGCTGATCCATCACCTTTTAAAACATGTAACATGATTTACCGACCTAATGACGTGCTTATACCCATTAAGGCATTTACCTCCACAACCACTTTGCTTCACCTATAATTCCACTTACCAATATAGTCACCACCTCCACCGCACATACCTCTTCCACTCCTACCACCACCACAACCTCCACGGCCAACCCATCAGTCTCCCAATCCATTAACTCCACCTCCACATCGACCTCCGACATATCATCTATTCCCGCTACCCACATACCAACCACCGATCCCTTGGAAGGTGTTTTTCAACACCTCACTCTAGGGGAATACCACCTATATAGTGTCAACACATTCCTTACTCCACAAGAGTATGGAAGTCTTCACCAAAACCCTCACTATGATCACCACATAGGAGAATTTCTCCTTTATGGTCCTCCTCATCTTCATACTAGTCTCACCTATGGGGGACTTGATACTACCACGTACACACCCAAACCACCGTCACAAACCCACCCATTTTCTGTTGACTTCCAGTCTCTCACCAATCACCATTTTTCCCACACCTTCTTGCACCGATGTGTATGGAAGGGTTTTGGTTTTGGATTTTATGAGCAAGGCCGCCATACCATTATTCCATGTACCACTCGTAAACATAACGACCATAGTGGTATCGGATTTTCTGAACCACTTACCAAACAGACCCACATTGAACTCATCGAGGACAACAACCCTTCTTCACCTTCTTCACCCACTCCACCTTCATCACCACCTTCGCCAACAGAGTCGATGGATCCTAAATCTATCCCTCTTAATTTTTTTTTCATAAACACCATTTCATTAGGGCCTTTGAATTATCAACGTGAGGGTGAGGCTCCTTCCTCTCTTCCCTTCCTATATACTAAAATGATCGATAACGATACACCTTCAACTAATGTCGTCTAATGTCAGGATGATGAATCTATGCTCACCTACCTTGGTGTAGAAGAATCATATATTCATTGGTCGTTACCTTCTGAGATGCAAACCATGTTGAATGAATCGACTATCGAAATCAACATTCATACTTAGGACGACTCGCACATCCTTAAGATCGGCCAATCTTTGGACGTTGCTTTGACAGAAGCCATCACTTCTTTTCTCAAAGATCATAACCATGCTTTTTCTTGGTATTATGCGAGACATGCCCAGAGTATTGACCCTACCATAGTGGCCCACAATATCGTAACCATTCCCAATGCCAAACCCATCAAACAAAAGCCGAGGAAAATGCACCCTCGCCTTGCCCTTCTCAAAAGAATAACTTCAGCGCCTTCTTTTCATTTCCTTCATATTACCTTTGATTATCCTCATTGGATTTCTAACATTGTCCCTGTCACTAAGGTGACAAGGGGAATCCACATTTACACGGATGTCTGTGACCTCAACCTAGCCTACCCAAAAGATGACTTCCCCTTACCCGGTATTGACTAATTGGTTGACCTTACCACTGGTCACGAGATGCTATCACTCATGGATGGCTTCTCGGGTTATAACCAAATCCTGCTTGCTCCAGTGGATCAACATAAAACCACATTCATCACCCTTTGGCGGACCTTCTGCTATCACATCATGCCTTTTGGGATTAAAAATGTTGGTGCCACATATAAACAGGCTATGACTTACATCTTCGATGATATCATGCATCATATATTGGAATATTGTGTGGATGATCTCTTGGCCAAATCTAAATGCCACTTCGAGCACCTTTCCGTCTTCAAAACCAATTTTGACCGTCTCATTAAATATCATGTTCACCTTGACCTAAGAAGTGCATCTTCACTGCCCTCTCAAAAACTCCTGGCTTTATCATTTCCCTACATGGTATAGAAGTTGACCTGCTAAAGTCAAGGCCATTCTCAAAATGCCTCCGCCCACAAACCTTAGACAACTTCATAGCTTGCAAGGCAAGTTACAGTCTATTCGCCGTTTCATTTCACAATTATCTGATCAGTGCTAACCATTTCATCATCTCGCTCAAGATGGATGTCTCCTTTAAATGTGATGATGACTGCCACAAAGATTTTTAGGCCCTAAAACAATACCTCCTCCAAGCACCCGTACTCATTCCACCTAAAGATGATCAACCTTTCTACTTATACATCTTAGCTATTGATCACTCCTTGGGAGCCATGCTCGCTCATCACAATGAATAACACAGGGAGTAGATGGTTTTTTACATAAGATGTACTCTTTTGGATTACAAAACCCATACACCCATCCCGAATTTTTTTTCTTAGCCTTAGTTTTCATTGCCACCAAACTCTGCCATTACCTACTCAACCACAAAACCTATGTTGTGACCAACACCGACCCCTTACACTTCATGTATGCCAAACCTTACCAAAATTAGCATGTCGCATGCTTTGGCTTATGCTTTTAGCTGACCTTGACCTCAAATTCATTCATCAAAAGTCCATCAAGGGCCAAGATATCACCGACCAATTGGCCAACGCACCTATTTCCAAGGATCAACCCTCTAATTTTGACTTTCCAGATGAGTCAATTGCTACCCTTTCCTTGGACAAACCCCCTTACCAAATGACACTCTTCTTCGATGGTTCCAAGTGTCAATGTGGGGGTGGGGCTGGCATTATCCTCATTCCGCTTGATGGTGAGCCCATGCCTTTGTCTTTCAAACTTGATTTTGAATGCACAAACAATATCACCGAATACGAAGCACTCGTATTAGGTCTCTAAGTCTGCCTATACCCTAGATGTCAAATCAATCAACATCTTTGGTGATTCTCAATTGGTCGTAAACCAAGTCAATGGTATATACCAATGTCATAATGAGATACTTCAAAAGTATAAACATCATGTAGACATACTTTTGACCACCTTTGACCATTATGCCCTGCAAACTGTCCCTCGTTTAACCAAAAAATTTATAGACACCATGGCCTAGCTTGGCTTCTCAAATACCCGATTCGCCCACCAATTCTAAAATATTTTTCACCATAAAATGACTACAATCACCCTATTACTTACCTCACAACGTTTACTCTATTAGAACTACTACCCCCGACCAAGTGACTGTGGTATAAACAATACTCCGATTATCTTTCTCTCTCCATTTTACCCCCTGATCTCACCCGTAATGGACAACATGCCTTCCTTAAAAAGGTCTCTCGTTATGTCATCCTGGGGTGCCTCCTCTATAAGCACATATTTGATGGTATTCTATTACGATGCCTCACGAGTTCTGAAATTCCTTATACCATTAAGGAAGTTCATGATGACATATGTGGAGGTCACTTCAGTGGCCTTACTTTGTTGCTAAGCGTATCCTTTGCCTAGGCTATTATTGGCCGACCCTTAACCTTGATTGTTGTAACTACATCAAATGTTGTATAAAATTCTAACAACATGCCAACCTTCATCATACACCCAATCATGCCTTACAGGTTACCCGTGACCTTTGGCCCTTCTCTCAATGGGGTTTATATCTTGTCGAGAGATTAACCCCCATTATTCCCAACGACATCGATGGATCATCACCACTACCTAATACTACAAAAATTGATGGAGGCCATACCACTCATCTCCACGAAAGCTAAGAAAATATGTGAGTTCATCAATCATCACATCATTTGTGTCTTTGGTGTTCCTCATGACCTCATCATTGAAAATGGAAAAAAATTTAAAAATAAAACATTGCGATGCCTTCGGCATTCAACTAGGTTTCTCCTCACCTTATTACCCACAAACCAATGGCCAAGCCAAATCCACCAACAAAACCTTAAACAACATTATGATGAAAGTGGTTAATGATATTGGGAAGGATTGGCATACGCACATTCCTTTTGCCCTATGGGCATACCGCACTAGTATTTGCACTTCCACTACCGCCACACCATTTTCTCTGGTCTACGGTACCGAGGTTGTTCTACCTCTCAAAGTCCAGATTCCCTCACTCCACATTTCTCTCCATGACATGCTTAATGATGATGAATTTCATCAAGACCGTTTAGCACAGCTTGAGTTATTAGACAAACATCGTCTTAACGCTCTTGATCACCTTCAAGTTTACCAAAAATGTATCAAACGTGCCTATGAAAAACATGTCCATGAATGAACCTTCTAAGTTGGTGACCTTGTCCTGAAAGAAAATCAACGTGTAACCAAAGTAGAAAAGAATAAACGGGCAAATTTGCTCCTAATTGGCTTGGACCATACATGATGACTCATACTTATGGATCAGGTGCTTATTGTTTATCTTCACTTGATGGTAAACCCGAACCTAAGCCCCTTAATGCCTTGCATCTTCGACCGTTCTACTTTGTTGACCTATAGTCCTACCTCACCTTTTTCCTCTTTCCATGCTCATCCCTTGAGCGCTACCCACTTCCTACATCCTCACCAATGATTAAACAAGAATCATGTGAGTACCCATCACTTGTCATCTTCTCTTGAATATGTGTACCACGATGCTACACATAGCATGATTCTCATGGATACTTTTCATCCACCTTTAGATGAGATCCCATGGTCATTTCACCCTACTTTTTGAACAAGAGTCCTATTCTTCACCTTGGTCTTGTCCATGACTTCAAAGCCCTCACATGGGACCCAACTCCTTGAGTCAAACTTCTCACAAAAAGATGACTCCCTCAAAAGGACATCTTCCTCTTAGCAATCACTATTGTAAATAGACTGCTCCCTCGAAAGGACAACTATGTAAAGCTAAAAAAAGAGAAGAGAAAAGTGGAAGCTTCCCACATCGATCAGCTTCATGAAGACCTCAAGGAGTTCAATTCCTCATCCCATATAGACTTCCCACATCGATCAGTCTATCTCAAATACAAGTCAAAAGAAGAATTTTCATCATGGACTTGCCCATTGTGACCTCGGATCTCTTGCCCAAAGAGCATGCTACCACATATCATATAAAATTTAACCACCTTTCACTTTTCTCACCATTCCCACTCCCCTTTCCTACCGCCTCAAGGGACCTCTTGGAAACCAAGATATTTGGTGATCATGTGACTACTTTTCACCTTAGAACAATCAATCATGCAATGTCTTTAGGGTCTTACGTTCATCACCTCCTCCAAGGTATGATCTACTTGGTATGATCCTAACCAATCAGGTGGCTTTATTGCCTCCTCTTATCTTTTAAATGGCATTAATTATGTTTTGATTACCTTATACAGATTTGGTCCTTGACACTTACCTTTGGGGTAATATTCTTCTTTTGCCATAATCAACATCACCTAACAGACCTAAACCCACAACATGCCTAAAACCTACCAACTCATTTTCATACCCCCTCATATTCTTCCCTAGCTTATGGGAGAACTACATCGGCCTGAGGTCCCTTTTCACTAGGACTATGTAGGCAGCACTCGAGGGCATGGGGCCCTTGGAGGTTAGCTCGGCCACTCTCTACCCTAACCAATCCATCTTTTCATCTTCCTAAAATCACATTTTTCCCCTACGTAGTTTCCTTTTTATATCACAGAATTGGAAATTAAACCACACAAACAACAAGTTGCAACACATTTTTATCATCAACACAACATACATTTATTACGACTACCATTTCTCTACCATCATCATGTGTATATTATAACACATCTCACACATGAAACATTTTATCATTCATTGCACAAAATAATGAATCACAACTTCAACTACTTTAAACACAACCATGCCTAAACAAACCTGACTCAACCATGCCTAGACCACCAACCTGACTCGATCCATGCCTAAACCAACCTGACTCGATCCATGCCTATTACCTAACACAACCATGCCTAAACAAACCTGACTCAACCATGCCTAGACCACCAACCTGACTCGATCCATGCCTAAGACTTGACTCAATCCATGCCTAAACCAACCTGACTCGATCCATGCCTAAGACCTGACTTGATCCATACCTAAACCAACCTGACTCCATCATGCCTCACTCACCTAAGTTTCTATCCATATCACGACAAAAAAATTTAAAATTCTCATACAACACCAACAAATCATCAGGAATCTCATGTATCTCATCATATAAATAAATGTGTATCTCAATACAATATACATGGATATCCCATCATGTCTATCTCAAAATAAATCATCCACATGCAAGCCGATACTCAATACAAAATATCATCAACACGCAGTTGGTCTCATATACAATAAAATAATAAACCAATACAAAATCTCTTCAGTGCGCACCAGGTATATGCTCAAAATATACAAAAATCTCGTACATCCTCACTATCTTCGGCATGCAGGTCGGTATATATAAAAAAATGACTACCATACATCAAAAATCAGGAGCCATATATCAGGCATCTTGGTAGATATCCTCCATATCTATATCTCTTGTACCCTCTACCTCCTTGCCAATAGCTGAGATCGGCTAACATCTCCCCACCCATCAGAGGTGGTGGCTAGGTCCCTACTAGTGCCTCACCTAGAGCTAGTCTCCATGCGCTGGTAGCCTCTCCCTGATCTAGCCTCGGAGCTCGATGGCCCCTGTGCTCTCCACACTATGAGTGCGGGATCTAGTCCTCTCACTTGACACCTGCTGTGCCCGGTACTCTCCATAGGATAGAAAGTCTATCCTGGCTGCCATCAGCTAGTCCTGGTAGTATTTGGCCTCACCTAGGGCATCCCGTGTAACCTAGATATAGGCATGGTTTATGGTGGCCCTATAGGCCTCGACCCTTGTACTTGTCCTGCGGGACCCTGTCCTACTCTTGCCTACAAACCGGGACCCGGTCTCAGTCTCGGTGCCTGTGGTGATGCCCCTACCCCTGTGCATGTATTTGGGCCTATAAGGCCCCAATCTATGCTTAGGCTATGGCCAAATGGCCCTACAAACCTGCCACCTATGCCTATAAGGCCGCCACCTGACCATCACCCTCCCCTCCATCTCCATCCCCACCACCAGCCATCTAGGTCTGCAGACTAGCCACCTGTACATGTAGCTCTGCTACCTCTGCCTATGAGCTTGCACAACTGTGTCTACACCATACCCAACTAGGTAATCAAAGTAGCCACTTGCCCCCTGTCGGGTGTCTCTCTGCATCGTGATGGTGGCTAGATCCAGTTGCCCCGGTCTGAGTGATATAGCTTGTAAATATGCCACACACTAATGTACTGCACTGTTTGTGACCCCACCATCATCTATCTTCCGGTCCATTACCTGCTCCTCCTACCCTGTGGGCATTGTCGGCTATGGTAGAGGTAAGGGCCTCTCCACGTCGTCTCTCCGGTAATGTGGGAAGGGCAGAGGCATGTCCTATAATAGCTCAAACTCTGCTGACTTTGCCCACCAAATCATCTCATGCTCCCGGCACGGTGACCCGTATCCATCTCAATAGCTAGAGCTTAGCTAGCTCCTCATGCACATGCCTATATGAGGGGAATCCCACATACGACCTCTATATAATGTCCACTCCAGAAAAGCCCTCTAATAACCACCAAAAATAGGCCACATCATGTGTGGGCATGTCTAATCTCTGCTCTCCACTAGCATGCACCCATCACCTGTATCCCACCCACACCACTCTTGGTGAAAATACATCTACCCGGGGCATCCCTATTGGCTACACACAAACTATGTGCTCATAATCCCAACAATGTAGTAAGAAGGTACAACATAGGCTGAACCTGCAAAACCACCCATATGCCCATAACTCTCTATACAATGCAAAGCACACAGAATGCTTTGGCACCTAGGAAAAGCGGGTCTGATCTATCATCATGTTGTGGAGTACCCCCATTAACGATCAAGGAAAACGTCCACCCTCTGCATCTGGTAGTGTAAAGCAACACACTGCCTCCATCAATAGAACTACTAGCCTCGTCTCCTCCGGACGGGCTAGGTACATCTCTCCATAGTGAATGCTGGCACTATGGAATGTCATCTCGGCCATCCCCTGGACAAACACCATCAGCATCAGCTCCTCTGAGGCCTCGGAGGAGATAGAGTAGACCTGTGTACCCAATATGGGTAGTCTGTAGAATCCTGAACACGTCCTCTAGGGTGATAGTGATCTCACCCGTCGGCAGGTGGAATGTGTTGGTTGCGGAATCCCATCTATCGATGAGCGCGACCATAAAACTAGGCTACCGGATTACATGCCGATAGCGTGGAACCCCACTCAAGCCCACCACCTGCACATGTTGCAGCTCCTCAGGGATCACTGTGCCACGTACTATCATGAGCAGGACTGAACCTTGTCCCACTTACATAGCTGATCTCTCATCTACACCCAATACAAACAATACATTAATCTACATTTATCACACCCATACTTGCCCCCTATTGTTTCCCAACAACCTATTTTACCCCTACCCATCTTAATCACCCAACCTATGGCACTTTTGGCCCCTTATCCCCCAAAACCCGACTAGTGCCAGTTCTCTCTAACCGACCCCGGTCACCCCTTAACCGGCATTGGTCACTTGTTTAGTGACCGATACCGGTTACACACTACCGACGCCAGCCAAACCTGATTGACGCCGGTCACTGTCGCGGTGAAAACCCGCAACCCCCAAACCCCCCTTTCTCAAAACCTTCCCACCTTGTCCCTTTTACCCACCTAAACACACCTACACCTCCCTTATACCTCATCACCTCCCCTCCTCTCCCACTTATTTCTCTCCCCATTCCTATTTACCCTACTTTACCCTCCCATTTCCAAATTTTATTTTTCTTTTTCCCACCCAAAACAAAAACCACAAAACAATTTGCAAATCCTATAATCTATCTAACCGAATACAACTAGAGTTGGACACTTACCTCATCGTCTGTTTTCATCTCGGTGGCATGTCTAGTTCTTTGCTGATCGGTGGCTTTCTGCCGACCCTCTCCGACCTCTGCCATCACTAAATCTCCACCCACGTCTCCAACCAATCAAATCACACGCATCGATCCTATGGACCTGCCTCTCACCAACCAATCACCTGTCGTTCACACCGCTAACTCAATGCTCTATTCCGTCTGGACACTTTTCCCTCTTTTCTCTCTCTTTTTTCATTTTCTCAATTCACTAAATGACAAATGAATAACAAAAAAATAGATTTTTGTTTTTATAACAAACCCGACCTAACCAACGCTAGTTCACCTTCACCAACATCGGTCATGTGCCCTACCTTACCATGGTCAGTTTCCCTATACCAAATCAGTTACCCTTGACCGACATCGGTCACCCTCTCTTACACAAACCCAACATTTTACCCTATTACCCCGCCTATCCCTCCTTTTTTCCACACCTACCCTTTACCCTGATCATTTACCCCACCTCACCTTTACCCAACCCATTTACCTCACCTTCCTGACCTCCTCATTTACTACCTCCCTTTTTCCTCCTTTGGGGACTCCTTATTTTACCCCTCCCTCGGCCTTACCCATGTCGTGACCTAGATTTTTGGCCCTGGACCATCACTAGTGACCTTTGACCCCATGTGTTCACTATACCTTACGACACTGTATTACCTATGTTGATTGACCTAATGACCTTACCTTGTCTCTTTCGTGACCGTTTATCCTAACCCTACCTTAGGTGTACTGGAACATACCTAAACATTCTTGCACCTCACCTACGTTGTGCTTCCTGACCATATCCTATACCTTGGATACTAGAATCACTTTGACCTTGTTTGGATGCACCTCTCAACCTTAGACAATGTAGAGTTTTCCTACTCTTCAACCCAGTAATGTGCTACAATTTATACATGTGTGTGTGTTTGACTGTTCCTACCTTTGACCCTGACCCATTACCTATATTCCCGAGTTGACCTTTTTCTTTTTCCACCCACTCCCCACCTTTTTACCTTTTATCAAAGCACTCACCAATTATGCCTTCTTCCTTGTCATCGGTTCCTAGTTTGAGGGATCACCTTTACCCACACATGGGGCACCCACATCTTATTTTTGTTAGTGTCACTTACCAATACAAGCTAAGCAACAAAAAGGGAAAAATGTAGACACTAAAATTAGGCCACACTCCCTTTTGGTCTCTGACAAATAAATACCTTCATCACATTCACCTAGGCATGGCCCCCTTCACCCCACTAATATTAATTTAATTTAATTAATTCATTAGCCTCACAATATTTATTATTTAAATATCCTAATTTAAATAATGCCCACACTTACATCACCTAGACACCTCACCAAGCCAACTCACCCTAAGACCTATTCTTAGTAAGTTTCCATAACTAACTAAGACTTACCCAAACCCTAAAAATCAATGCCTACATTCCCTCTAAGCACATTGTTGTATGTTGACAAGAAGCTTCCAGTCGATCCACGAGTAAATGAGATGAGATCCTAAAAATCAAGGGGATCTGCTAGTTTAGAAAACCTAGGAAAGCCCACCTTGACCGACGCGTCGTTACCCCTAACCATTGTCGGTTAAGCCAAAACCATTTTCGGTCACCTTTTAATCCCCAAAAAAACATTATTTTCGAGGTTGGCAAACATTGGGAATTTTTCTGAGAGATAACACATATTTTTAGAGCAAGTTTCCGTGAGAACACGCATGCAAGGAAGGATATCAAGCATTTTCTCTTACATAGGTGTCCAACAATCACCCAAAGCAATCATCCAACACTCACCCCAGCACAAATTTGATCCAACCAAGCAAAAGGGAAGGCACATGCAGCCCATTCAGGAGATTTCCAATGTTTGGTGATCCTCAACAACATTCAACCTCTTACCGACACCTTCATCCAGCAGACCTGAGCACCCGAACTAGATTTCAAGTTAGTAGAATTGTTTACTCCTCTGGTTCATTGATTTCATCATTATATTGTCATCCTTTTGTTATCTTAGCCACCCATTGACCTCTATTAATACTTACCCCTCCATATAACCGTTAAAACCCTACCAAACCCCATCTAAACAACCTAATACCTCATTACGCCAACCAAGTCCTTTGTGTAATCACAGGGAGACCCAAAGCTCATTCTGTGGCATTCTCGCTTTTCATGGTAACTAGAATCGGTTCTCTCTCAACCGGCGTCGGTCACCCTTAACCAGCGTCGGTCTCTATTGACCAATAAAGTCCGAAACGTGACCTATCCACCTATTCCCACATTGCCTTTGTTCATCGTGATCTACCCGAGACCTCTCGTTAGACTGCGAGAGACCCAAAACTAGTTATTTAACCTTTCCTCCTACACCCATTACCCTATCTCTTTTCATAAATATTTCAAAGAAACGTCTAAGAATCAGGTGAAAAAAGCCACCTATCAATACACTCCACATAGAAAAATGGCTACACTTAGGAAAGACTTTCATCTTCACCCCTTCGCAAAATCTTTGAGATTTTTTTGTGTCAATCCCCATGTCTTCCATTATAACTCACATTAAATATATCATCTATAAAATAAATCCCCATATTTTTCACTTATCAAATTTAGTATTGCAAAAAAAGGCTTCATTGGAGATATAATCTAAGGAATGAATTCTCAACCATTGTACCAACAAGAAGTTTCTAAAGAACCCAATGTCAAATGCCTTGAAATATTTTCATTTATTTCTTCATCAAATTCAAAAAATTGTGTGATAATAAAGATGGGTCTCATAGTCTATTATAATCTCGCATAGCCCAAGAAGTCAAAAATATAAATATCTTATCAAAATTAAATGCTTTGAACATATAAGACATTGTAGCTTCCATCTTGATTAAGTCAACTTTTTCAACATTCCATTTCATTAAATTTAAATTGTTAGCTCATTGAGACATATTTTAATTTCTTATCAATATTTTGATTATGATTTGATGTGTTTGTGACTCAATCTCATGTTTATATGTTTACATGTTAATGTATTCTCTTGAGGGTCATGTGTGTATGTGATCTTCAATAAATGGCAGAGGGATTTGAGCTATTGGGGGCTTTCTATTGGGCTAACCAACTCCCTTGAATTTGTTTATTGAATTACTTTTGACTCCATTTTTATTGCACAATGTAGTACACAAATTTTCAAATACTACATCATCAAATATATCATTGTCTAATGTCATATATTAAAGACAACACGTCTCATGAATAGCCACAAAAATCATGAAAAATACATAAGTTCATAATATTAGAGTGATCGTATTCATATTGGTTTCTTCAAGAACTAATTTAATTTTTTAAAAATATAATGAAGATAATTGTTGACAATATTGTTCATGTTTTTAAAATTGATTACCCTTCCTATCATTAAATATATTTAATCTTAGAAAATAACATTTAATGAATCAACAATTAGTGCATTTAATTTGAAAAATTTACGTGTGGAATCGAGCCATGAGATGTTATCACGACTACACATAGGGATAAAGCCATGCGTGCCTATAGAGTGCAACTCATCCTTGACTAAGACTTCAATTTTTGTATTCATGTAAACTGTAAGCCATTTTAGTATCCTTGTCGGCTCGATCTCTGCATTGGCTCAACCTCAATTTAGTTTGAGACAACAGTCTCCTCTTCATAAGTCATCTCTATATTGGCATGGGTTGTTATTTCAAATATAAGTCAACAATATCTTGATAATTCATTGAATCATATATATGAATGTGTATAATATACACTAATACTTTTCAAATGTTATACAATATGTTTTAATAGTCCATAAAAGGACAATTTACATTTGTTATTACATGTGAAAAACATCAAATTTGTTTAGCTTTTTTAGCTTTTCAATCTATACTTTCTTCCTCACAAGATATTTTGCCTAATTTATTTTTCCAAATGTTGCATATATAATTTTCCACTATTTTTGTTGAAATGCATTGGCTTCCATAAGATCCTCCATATAATGGCCTTATTAATACAAGGACACTCCAAACTTATTTTTCTCGTAAGTGCTACAAAATATTGATGATTATCTTAATAGCTAGTGTCCACTTTTCTAAATGGTTGTTCAAGTTTCTTTAAAATTTTGGCATGTCAATTACTAGTGGAATCAATTTGGAAAAGATCATGTAATAAAATTTAGTGCATTAAGAATGATATTTAATTTCTATAATAGTATTAAGCATTATACATTTTTGAAATTAGTCCTCCAAATATCTCTTGATGTTGACATATATGTGCAATTTATTCATATTCTATGGCTACATTATGGCATACGAAAGATATTATTTATAAATGTGTGTTTAATAAATGTAAGGTAAAACAAGGTTACTTTGGGGTGATGCACACCTTCAAATTTATTTCTTCAATCTATAAAAAAATTTCCACTATTATTATATTGAGCATTGATCTCACTTATGTCGGATTTCCTCGCATCATAAATAATGTTTTGTAATTAGTTTAGAAGCTATTTGTTATGTATAAAAAGTTATTGTTTTCTACTAAAGGTGATATGGGGTACCACTATGCATGTGAATAAGTATTAAATTTGATAGCCACCTATGTCCGTTAATCAAATTTTTAATGTATATTCACCGAGCAGTGGATGGAAAAGAATAGTTTGACCATAAATGACAGCGGATGGACTAACATAATGTCAAATGCTTTGAGTCGGATGACATTGAGGATAAGGTGTTCTTTATGTATATAGGTTTCGTGCAACCCTAAGAAAAATTCATTCTTGGAAAATTAACACCCAAGAGTGCATTTACTGGCACTCAAGTCCTTTCAAATAATCGAGACTAAAACACAATTTTTTTAACTCAAATCATTTTCAACTAATTTTGAAAATTTAAATTAGTTTCAACTAATTTTTATGATGTTTATAAAGGTTGAAGAGTCTTTATTTACATTTGCTAATGTCATTGGATAAAAATCTAGAAGTTTTGTCAACAAGCCCATCTAATGTTTATCCAAAGAGTGAGTGTAGTGTCTAAAACCACAAAAACATTTTATTAAACAATTCACATGCCTTCTAAATATTGGCACATTTTCCATAAATGTCTATTGAGTTTTCACAAACACATCAGACATAAATCCAAATTACTATGCCCACAATGGGATACCTGAGTTGTATATGGTTGCTTCTCGAATGGAATGTTGAGTTCTTGGAAAAATGAATTGCACTTTAGCTACACCGAATAACATGTAATCCACTTGCTTCTTTCCCAACTCTTTCATGAACCACTGCATCCATATCATCTTCTTGCTTGCTTTTGTAGTAGCAACATACTCTACCTCTATAGTAGACAAGGAAACAATCTTCTGTAGTTTAGAAATCCAACTAATTTTTGTGCCACCAATAGTGAATACATAACCTGTGGTACTCCTCCTACCATCCAAATCTCTAGCCATGTCTACATCAACATATCCATGTAAAGAAACCTATGACCCTCCATAACACAACTTCCTGCTACTAGTCCCTCTCAAGTATTTGAGAATCCACTGGACTACATTCCAGTGCTCCTTTCTTGGATTACTCATGTATTTGCTAACAACTCCCACTGCATGGGAAATGTCACAAACTTCCAACTATTGAAGCATATGGAACTCTAGACATATATTCAATCTCTTCATGTGTTTTAGGACACTATTCTTTACTCAACTTGAAGTGCCTTGCCAATGGTGTACTTACTAGTTTTGCATCCTGCATCCTAAACATGTCCAACACCTTGTTCACATACTCTTCTTGAGACAAAGTCAATATTCTACTCTTCTTGTCTCTATTGATTCTCATGCCAAGAATTTTCTTTGTTGCACCTAAATCCTTCATGGAAAATGTATTTGCTAATTTTCTATTTATCTCTTCTATATCCTGCATGTTTGACCCTATCATAAGCATGCCATCCACATATAACAACAATATAATTGTTTCACCATTTTCTTTAAGTTTTGGATGAAACAGATAAGGGTATGGGACAAGGAGGAATACCTACGGTGATGGTCGGTTGGAGGTTGTTGCACGCGTTCTACTTCTTAATCCAATGTTGAATGTGAGAGATTCCTTTTGGCTAGGAGGAATTACCCGAATACACAAAAAGACCACAAAAGAGGATTAAATAATATATGTCAATGGGCTGCCTAGCTTGTCTAGCGTGTACTAGATCCAGAAGCGTGACATTTCCTCGGTGATAGTCAACGCACTATTTTAATACAATTTAATGCAAGAAATAATGTAAGTAAATAGAATCCTACTGTAGTTGATATGATTTAGGAATCTCATCTAAATAAAATAAGAAAATCTAACATAATAAGCTAGGCTATGATCATATTTGGAAATAAGGTAAACAACTAAGGTGCTTTAGAAAGTTAGGGTAAGACTCGGGTCACTTGAATCACATAAAAAGGTTCATAAGGATCTAGTATTGGCAGGACTACCAAATATAGAGACCGACGTCGATCTGGTATGACCGACGATGGTTTAGTAAGAATCAACGAGATTCTATGGGCTAGTAATAACTCAATAGTTCATGGTTTTGGGGATTTGTTTGAGACTAGATCAGTGATGGTGAGGAGTTGGTTTAGGTCTGGGGATGTTGGGAATATTCAAAGGTGCTCAGGGGTAGACAAAGGTGATTAAAAGGGGTAGGAGTGATGGGAATGGTCAGGTTCACAAGAAGGCAATAGTGGTAGGGTGAAAATATAGCTGATGATTGATAAAAAAGGTGAAGAAATTTATAAACTGAATGGAAATGAAGTGGTGTAGGTTAGAGACACACTTACTATTGTGCAGGTTCAATGGTTGGGTGGTGGTGATGGTTGATCAGTGAAATGGTGACCAATGTCATGGCAGTGCTTCCCTGGAGTGCTCCTGTGAATGTAAAAACCTCTTGATCAATGGTTGTGTTGGTTATGGTTACTGGATGTGCAAAAGATCTTTGGTTCTTGCTTGCATGTAGATCTCCTTTTACTCCAAAACTTGAGAATGTGTCTAACCTCTAAACAAGGTTTCTAGAATGGTTATATGGTAACCGATGACGATTTATGGTTACCAACGTCAGTTTGGCTTGACCGGCATCGATTAAGGTGGGATATCCTAGGTTGCCTAAAATAGTAGATCTTGGCTATCCTCTCCCATATTTTTCTCATTTTTCCGTAGGTCTAAATGAAATTTTGTGCTTAGATACGTGGGAAAGTGGTTAGAGGGAGAATAGGCATGTGCTTTTAGGGTTGTACTAAGTCTTAGTTCATTAAGGTAAGTAGGGCTAAGTCTTAGTTAGTTATGGAAGCATGCTATGAATAGGTCTATGGTGAGGTGTCTAGGTGAGGTGGTGGGGTGAGGTGGAAATTGGTTTTAATTGAGGTAATTAAATAATGAATGAAGTGAGGATGAGTATTAATTTAATTGTAAATAATTAAATTAATATTAATGTGGGGTATAAGGGTCATGGTTAGGTGAATGTGTTTAAGTTGGTTAGTCTAAAGGAGATCAAGGGGAGTGTGACCCAATTTTGGTGTCTACATTTTTCTCCTTTTTGTTGCGTAGCTTGTATTAATAAGAAACCTTGAAAAAAATAGGAAGTGATTTCCAAATGTGTGTATGAAGGTGATCCCCCTCAAACCGGGCACTGATGAGGTGCATGATGAAATCGGTGAGTGGTCTGATAAAGGTGTAAGCAGGGAAGATAGGTGGGGAAAGGTTTGAGTAGTGAGGGAAAGGGTGATGGTGAACTCGGGTAAGGGGTAGTAGGTCGTGGTCAAAATCGTATCATGGGTAAAGGAAATCAAACACACGCACATATATAGATTGCAACATAGTACTAGGTTGAAGAGCTTGCAAACTCTACATCATCCAAGGTCGATAGGTTTATCCAAACAAGGGTGAAGTGATTTAGGTATCTAAGGTATAGGATATGGTCGAGAAACAAAACGTAGGTTAGGTGCAGGAACATTTAGGTATGCTTTGGTACACAAAAGGTTTGGTCAGGGATAAACGACACAACAATAGGCAAGGTATGGTTGTTAGGCTAAAACAACATAGGTAATAACATCACAAGGTATAACGAGTACATAAGGTCAATGGTCACACCAAGTAGGTCAAGTTCAAGAAAATAGGTCATGGCACGGGTAAGGCCAAGGTACAGGTAAAATAACAACTCCTAAGATGTAGTAAAGGAAATGTAGGGGTAGGTTGGGTTTGTAGGTATGTTTCAATGGGTGGCTAGAATGATAAAAAGTGGGTGAGCATGAGTGGTGATAGGTGAAAAAGGGAGTGAGGTAAGGGAAACTAGTTGGAAGTGTGATGACTTCAGTTATATGTTGACCAACAAAGGTTGAATAGGGCACCAATATGACTGACTTCAGTCAGAGTGGATTGGGATTGAAAAGGAAAGTTCTACTTTTTGTGGAATCACTTTTCATTTGTCAATAGTAGAAAACAAAAAAAGAGTAGTGGACAAGTAGTATTGACAGAGTGAGATAGAGAGTTATGTTGGCTAGCCTCGGAGCGGGTGATCGATCATTTGATAGGCGGGTCCACGAGATCAATGTGAGTGATTTGATTGAGTGGAGGTGATTTGGGTCATGATGGAGGAAGGAGAAAGTTTGGGTGGGCCACCGATATAGACAAAGAACGAGACATACCACCGCATCGTTGGTAGTGAGATGAGGTAGGATCTGATCTGAGTTTACTTTTGTGGATTGAAAGAAATTGTATAAATGGGGGTGGGTAACAAAGTTTTGGGTAGGAATTAAATCTTCATTTGAAATAAAATGAATGAAATGGTCGGGGGGGGAGGTCTCGGGTAAGTGAAATGAGAGTGGGGATGAGGATAGGTGAGGGTTGGGTATGGTAAGGTAGGTTATTAGGTTATGTTTTGGTCAATGTTTGAAAAACAAATGGGGGTTTTAGGTTAGGGTGGCACGAAAAGAGATTGATGTTGGTCGGTCCTAGCCGGCATCGTCCAAAGAGTATGTGATTGATGTTGATCAAGGGTAAACGATGCCAATCAATCGTGATCGATGTCGGTCGTGTAAGAGAAAATGGGTCCATAAGAGAGACAAGGTGGTAGGAAAAGGTAGGCCATGAAGGGTCAGGGTAGGTCTATGGATAATAGGTAGGGTAAAAAGGTATATAGGTGAGAGGTTTGATAGGTGTAAGACTAGTATAGGGAAAAAGGGGTAATATTGAGAGTTTGGGTTGTGGAGGGGATATTGGGTATAGGGTTTTGGAAGAGGTGTGGTCGAGGTTGTAATAAGTTTTTGGTTTGTTGAATGTAGGTTCTTTGACTAATGCGTATGCGTGATAAGGTGCCACTGCTACTACTAGAGGTATGAGGTAGCGTGACTATGGTGGAGTGGCATCACGTGACGATGTAGGGTTGATTGGCATTTGATTTTATAGGCATACAACCTGAGATCGTAATATGATGGTCTCACTTATCGATAGATGGGATTTTGTAACCAATACCTTCCATTTTCTCGATGGGTGAAATCACTTTGTCACACTAGAGGATGTTTACGAGGATCTTACACTTGCGATCTTTGGGGACACAGTGTATGTGATCACCTCGGAGGCATCAGAGGAGCCCATAGTGGCAGTATTTGGAGAGGTGATGGTGGAGATGAGGTACCATAGTGCTAGCTTGAGCTATGGAGAGATGTATGCAGCCCATTGAGAGGAGATGAGGCTAGTGGTGTTGATTATGGAGGCAGTGTGTTATTTTGCACTACCTGATTCAGAGGGTGGGAGATTCCCACGGCACTGATGGGGGTCCTCTAGGACATGATGGAGGAGAGGATGTGTTTTGCATGGGTACCAACCTTTTTGGTGCAATTATATAGAGAGTTGTGGGCCTACAGGTGATTACGGAGGTTCAACTTATGTTGTACCTTCCTTCTTCATTACTAGGCATACGAGCACATCATATGCATATGCCCAGTAGGCCTACCCCGACTAGATGCATTTGAGGCAAGGTTGATTAGAGTAGGTTACCGGTGATGGGTAACTATTGGGGGGAGCACATGATAATAAGGGCTACACATGATGTAGCGTACTACAGGCATGTGCTAGAGGGTTTATCTAGTTTAGATATTATCTAGAGGTTGTATATTGGCTATCCGTCATATAGGCGGATGGCAGATGAGCTGGAGGGGCTACAAATTTTGAGATGGATAGAGAGGCGTCGTGCCGGCGAGCACAAGATGATCCCTATTGAGAGGGTCATACGATAGTTGGGATTTCCCAGATGTGCCACCTCTATTTCCACAGTATAGGAGGGATGACGTGGAGAGACCTATGTCTCCACCATGACCTACAATGTTGACTCGGGAAGGAGGAGTAGCCCATCGACCATCGATTGATGATGTAGGTTGTAGATATAGGTACGAGACAGGTGGTGGGCGAATAGCTACGGTAGTACCTCCAAGTCTAGGGCAACCCAACTTATCCACCATCACAGCTTCGGAGGGATGCCTTATAGGGGTAGGTGACTACCTTCACGACACGGTTGGGGATAGTGTAGGGGGTAGGCCGACGGGGTCGAGGCACGGTGGTCATGCTACAAGCATAGGTAATAGCCCTTCAGGCCTAGGTTACACAGGGACAGCCACCCGCACAGGTGGGGATGGAGATGGGGCATAGGTGGCTGCCCTACATGCACATGTAGTAGGTTTACAGGCCGAGTTGGCCACTTCACAGGTGCAGATTGTGGCCCTTTAGGCCTGTGTACAGAGAACAAGCTCCTACACGACTTAGGGACATGCCCCCATTTTACAGGTAGTGGCGGGATAGGGTCCCATGGTATAGGTACAAGGTCAGAGGCCAATGACACCATTGCAGACAATACCTATGGCCAAGTTCATGGATTCCCTAGGTGAGGTGAGATATTATTAGGATCACTTGATGGCCGCAAGGATAGATGTCCCTACCTATGTAGAGTACATAGCACATCAGGTCTCACACTCATAGTGTGGAGAGTACATGGGGTTGGAAAGCCCCAAGATAGGGTTAGGGCAAGGCCACTAGTTCACGAGGCCGGCTCCGGTGTGAGGTACCGGTGTAGGTCGGGACGAGGCCCATGGAGGGTGGTAAGATGCTTAGTGGGATGCTTTGCACAGAGCAGATGAGGAGGAGGAGATAGGTGAGACATGCATGGAGGGTATCCAATGATTGATATTTGTGTGGACCTCCATTTTTGTTATTTTTGATATATATCGGCATGTATGCCAAAGAGAGTGAGGATGTACATGAGATTTTTAATTATACACCGGCTTGCATGCCAAAGATGGTGAGGATGTATCTAAGCGATTTGAGATATTTGTATTTATTTGTATCTATGTACATATGTATGTATACACAAACTTTCTCATTTATATAGATGATGATATTTATAGTATGGATGGTGTACTTGTTTTAATTTCCATTATTATTTGTGTATGTGATGGAAACTAGGTGAATTAGGCATGATTGAGTCGAGGTATTGTAGGCATGGTTGAGTCTAGGTAATTTTAGGTATGGTTGGGTTTAGGTCAGTTAGGAATGTTCGAGTTAGGTCGTAGGCATGATGGAGTTAGGTCATAGGCATGTTGGAGTCGGTCGTAGGCATGATGGAGTCGGGTCATGATGGAGTCAGGTCATAGGCATGATGGAGTCAGGTTATAGGCATGATGGAGTCAGGTTATAATTTTGATTTTAATGTCCAAGTCATTGGTAACATGGGAAATAAATGATGATGTATATGCATGTTATGGTTTAAGTTTCCAAATATTTTCTATAGTGGAAATGTGAAAATGATAAATGAACGATGTGATGATGTGGTAAAAATGTTTATCAATTGTTGCTTGTTTGGTTTAATTTCCAATTGTTGATATAAAATGGAAATGAACTAAGGTAGGATGTGAATAGGGAAATGAAGGGAAAAATAGGTTAGGGTGAAGAGTGGCCGAGCTAACCTTCAAGGGAACATGCCCTCGAAGTTCTCGCCTAGATAGCCCCAACAAAAAGAACCTCAACCCGATGTAGTTATCCCATAAGCTAGGGAAGAATATGAGGAATGAGTTGGTAGATCTTAGGCATGATTGAATGTAGGTCATAGGCATGGTTTAGTTTAGGTCATAGGCATGGTTGAGTCATTTTAAAATTTAGGCATCGATGATTTAGTCCTGTATAGGATAATCAATAAGTAATGAGGAAGGTGAATGATAAGTGATAGTAAAAGAGCTGCTTAATTGATAAGAACCCTAATGAGTCTACAATACCCAAGATGGACTATTCTAAAGGTGAGGAAAGTCACATGATCATGAAATGTTGCAGTTTCAGCAAGTCCCTTGAGTAGAGAGAAAACTAGGGCACAAAAGGCAAAGAGGTGAAAGTGGATGGTTGAGCATAACCTAGTATACGACTACATGTTTACTTGGCAAGAGACCCAAGATCAAAATAGGAAAGTCCATGATGAAAAAGTTAATCTTTTTATTTTTTTCTTTTACTTTTGTTTTTGTTTTGATAGACTGATCGATGCAGGAAGTCTATGTGGGATGAGTAGTGTTGATTAGAGGACACTTGAAAGAACTCACACAAGAAGTCTGCATGGGAAAACAGGCCAGGTTTAAGGGCACGAATGGACAGGAAGAACCCGTATGTGGAGGGAAAGTTCAAAATTCAAGAATTAGTCGATTTTGAGAATGAAAACCTATTTTTAGAAGATGGCGTGTGGAACACACCAACAATGTAGAGACATGCGTGCCACACATTGTCTATCTTTGGAGGATCGATTGAAGTGTTTTACATGGAGACGAGCTAAGAATAGGATTGTCACTTTAGTTAACTATAAGAGGTCTATAGATAGCACACTTGCATGTGTGGCTATGCTTGTAAATGGTGCGTGGCTATTAATAGCATGCAACCTATTTTTGGAATAGATAAGTGGTGAAGGGAAATTCCCCACCCTATATAAATGATGTGAATCACTTAGTAAGATATATAGATATACAAAGATAGAGAAGAGAGATATGTGCATATGATTGGATTACTATATCAGATCCATGCGCGCATTGGTATAGAATGCCATTATTGTAAGGAGATTTTGTGGTTATTAATAGATAGAAGTTATTGGCTGAATCTAAGTGTCATTTCGTGTGTAATTGAGTAGTGCATGTTCTTGATTCAATCATGATTATCATTTAAGATTGTTCTTTCTTAGATCTGAATATGACATGCCTTGTAGAATGAGGGATTAGTTATGGATCTATATGTTTTTACCTTCATCATGCTAACATCCTGCTATAACAACCCTAAAGGACTTTGTACCTTTACGCGCTTCGGTGAGTGCTCAATATAGGCCGAGTGATGTGCCGGTGAGTCTCAGGGTGTTATCTGGTAAATTCTAGGAATCTTCGGGTGAGATATAATGCTTAAAAGAGTAGAAGAAAGCATCGAGACAGTCAAACTGATATTGATGAGCTGAGAGAAGTGTGTAAAATGTTATGCTAGGAGAACATCATTCCACTATTGGGAATTTTGTTAAAAGGGAACACTCACGCACAAGTATTGAGACTGGATGAAATATCCTACATGTGAATCTTCCCCCCGATAGCATTGACTATGATAAAGATATCACTCTGAATGTTGTTGTAGATGGATGGTTGTTGAGCAATATTTTGATTGACACAGTGTGAAAGTGAATGTGCTTACATTAGATGCATGGGTACAAATGGGGAGGCCTCCATTGCAGCCATCATCTAATGTGTTTTTTATGGCAAACCAAACTAAGGCCACTCCCATAGGAGTTTTGAAGGATGCATCTATAACCATACAAGGGGCCAAATTCACTGGGATTTTGAGGTATTAGCACTTGCGTAAGCAAATAGTTTTCGGCCATGCTTGGGTGCCCTTGGTGTTATGTGAATAATGATGACTTGACATTCAATAAGGGGTATATCAGCTTTGAGAAGGAGGAAAGGGTTGTGATACCTTTGACAGATGGGAATTCTACACCATATGTTGAGCCTCTAAGTGAGGACTTAAACAGAATCTATGTACGTGCTATTCAGGACCCAAAGGTCAATGAGCCATCAAAGGAAGGCATCGTACAGTGGGAGGATTCTCACTCTATTAGTTATACTATGAGTATTACTTGTGACAATTGGGCTCATCGTACATATGAACTAGTAGGATGTGAGGTAAAGAGCATAGTTGCTCACAAGAATGGACTTCGTTCTGTTCGATGGATAGGTAGTGTAAAGACCTTGGTATACAGGGAGCATAGGATCTTCCTATATTCTTACAAGCCATGGAGGCACAATGGATAGACCAGGTCAGGAGAAGAGACATGTTAGCATATGTTTTTCCCGAGACAAGTAGTGCACCGGTGGTGGGTAGATCATAAATATAATCTTAAAGAATGGAATAAGATCAGAGTTGCCCTATCTACTAGGTTTGTAAGAAGAAATGTACCTACATAGATCTACACTTATAATGGTGATCAACTTTCTCAACATCGCATTCGGTAGTGTGTGAGACTCGGACAATGAGATAGGAAGCATTACCACCGTCACTCTGGGTGCATATATTGTACTCTACTCTACAAGGATACACACGTGCCTAGTATGTATACACCAAACTACACCGAGAGACTAGGAATTAGCAAAATTTTACTGTAAGAATGATCCAAACCTTTGACTACTTTTCTTCCCAACCTCCAATAGAAGAGGCATTAAAATTTTTTAAGTGGTTAACCGTGGGAGATAGTGAAAAGGCGGAGGAAATCATACAAGAATTATTTGGAAAAACAAAATTAGACACGTGTTTTGAAGAAGAAGGAGAAGAATTCATATTGCTTAAACGAGTCTGTCTTGAGAAAGAAAAAGGAAATATGGTTTACATCGTGGATGATGAGGAAGTTGAGAACCTGGATATTGAACATTTAAAAGGGTACGTGAGGTCTTGGTCAACACATAAAATGATACACACGCCTATCACGAACCTATGAAGATAAAGAAGGTCAATATAGGATCGAGGCTGAGCCTAAGGAGGCCATAATTGGAGACTACTAGTAAGAATTGGAGGTGGAAAATATTATTGAGTTACTACAGGATTACCAAGACTTATTCCCTTGAGGGTATCATGAACTTAAAGGTGTGCATGAATCACTTGGGGAAATGAAGATAAAAATTAAGGAAGGTGCGCATCCAGTGAGAAAGAGACCTTAAAAATGAATCCTAATTTGCGTAAAAAGGTAAAAGAAGAAATTGATAAAATGTTGAAGTCTGAATCATTCGACCTTTGGATGAGTCAGAATGGGTTAGTCCAATGGTGATCAGTATCAAGAAGGATGGTAGAATTCGAATATGTGTGGACTACAGGGAGCTAAATGTTGCATGTGTAATAGACCCATTCCCTACGCCATTTATTGAGGAAATACTAGAGGGATTTGCAGGGCACGAAATCTATTCCTTTATAGATGGGTTTTTTGGGTATCATCAGGTTAGGATTTCTCAGGAGGATCAAGAAAAGACAACTTTTACTACTGAATGGGGAAGTTTTTCCTATACTATGATGCCTTTTGGATTGAAAAACATGCCTACTATATTCTCACGGATAGTTGTTCAGGAATTCAAAGATTTTATTCACATTTTCTTATAGGTCTACCTCAATGATTAGATAGTATATGGGCTTGTTAAGGATCACCGTGACAATCAAGCTTAATGTTTGACCTAAGTGCAGTAATTAAGTATCTCTTTGAACATCAAGAAGTGCATATTTGCTACACCTTTTGGAATACTGTTAGGATGCATAATCTGCAAGGAGGGATTGCTTATTGATCTAGCTAAGGTTGCAGTCATTTTAGGGTTGGAAGCACCTACCAGTTAGAGCGAGGTGCACAAATTTTTAGGTCACACATGATATTATAGAAAATTCATCAAGGGATATGCCAAAGTTGCCACACCTCTGGAGGAGTTACTGAAAGGAAGAGGTACATTCTATTGGGGAGAATTGTAGCAACGCGTGTTCGAAACATTGAAAGAGAAACTTACTACCACGCCTATCCTATGTTTTCCTTCATGGGAAAAACCATTTCATGTACATGTGGATGCCTCTAGCATGGCCATTGGCGGTGTGTTAGCTCAACCTGGAGAAGGTACTTTCGATCATCCTATCTGATTTGCCAGTAGGAAGCTGACTCCTGCTGAAAAAAATTATACAACTACAAAGTGCGAAGCTTTGTCCATGATCTATGCATTGCACAAGTTTCAATAGTATTTTCTAGCTACACCATTTGTATTCTATACGGATCACATGGCATTGAAGTATTTGGTGAACAAACCCATCTTACAAGGGCACATCTACAGATGGGTACTCCTATTTCAAGAGTTTGATTTCATAGTTGTGGTGAAGCCAAGGAAGAGTAACTCAGGACCAGACCACTTATCTAGAATTAACTTAGGGAGGAAGCACAGAAAATTGAAGAAACCATGCTAGATACATAGTTATATAGGTTACAATGCATGCCATCAGAATTAGAAGACATTGTTGTCTTTCTATGGACTAGTGTGGCACCAGAAGGAATGAAGGCATTAGAAAAGAAATAACTTGTTATACGCGTGGCACCATTTATGTTGATTAGTGGTGACCTATACAAGTTAGGCATAGATGAAGTATTATGTCGTTGTGTATTAGAGCATGAGCGCAAGGAAATTATGGAAGAATCCCATGGTGGTATTGCAGGAGGCCATTATGTAGGTGATGCGATTTCCCAGAAGATCCTACTCACTGGATTATGGTGGGAGACAATGTATAAAGATTGTAAAGAATATTGTAAGGTGTGTGACCATTTTCAATGCCTAGGAAAACCAGACAAAGAGATGAAATTCCATTGAGACCTATTATTAGTGCTAAACCATTTGAGAAATGGGCCATCGACTTTGTAGGACCTATTTTGTCAGCCGTGTGCGTAGGACTAGATCGCACTATATCATTACTTACACAAATTATCTCACACGATGGGCCAAAGCAACACCTATGAAGGACTGTACAACAACTACAATAGCTAGGTTTCTATGGGAGAATGTTCTTACAAGATATGGATGTCCTTTAAGTTTGACAAGTGATAGGGGTACACACTTTTTAAATGAAACCATAAGGATCCTATTAGATGAGTTTATGGTTTCCCACCATAAGACTACACCTTACCACCCTCGGAAAATGGAACTGTTGAGGCTTTCAACAAGATTTTGAGCTAGACATTGACAAAAATTTGTGATGTTGGAAGAAAGGATTGGGATGATAAAGTGTCAGCTATTCTTTGGGCATATAGAACAACTTATAAGAGATTGAATAAAGCCACACCATTTCAGTTGGTGTTTGGCAATGAAGCTATTATCCTTATATAATTTATGTTACCTTATTTACACATTGCGTGCACTGGAGGTCTAGATGATGAGCAGGCTTTAGAAGAGCATATTGAGAAGATGATTCAACTGGATGAGTGATGAGCCATAGCATGATGGATTCAAAAGTAGGAAAAGGCCAGACAGAAAGCATGGCATGACATAAACATAAGGGATAAGAAGTTTGATATTAGACAAATGGTACTTCTTTATGAATCTAAGTTCTTGTGCCATCCAAGAAAACTTAAAGTACATTATTTGGGGTTGTATGTCATCACTTACATACTTGAATCGGGTTCTTGTTAGTTAGAAGCACTTGATGAAACACGATCGCTAGTTACTTTAATGGGAGTAGGTTGAAGCCCTACTATAAATAAGTCTTCTTGGTGTTTGTAATAAGGCAACATTGCCATTTAGATTAGGTTTCCATTATGTATTTCCTTAATGTATTTCCTTCATTGTCACTATGCTTTGTCAATTTAGTTGTTATTGTGTAATAAGTGTATTTGTGTGCATGAAGCTGATTACTATGTGAAGAATGTTTATGCACAAAGGACTGCACATACTTTTAGTGTGGGGTGGCTGTAGTTATCCAAGAACAAGACTGTGGGAATTGAAAGGTGAAAGGAATAAGCTACTACGGGTGTGCTTTAAGTCAAAAGAAGATTGCTTCTCAAAAGTGACCAAGGATGGAGATGAATGAAAGGACAATATAATGCGAGGTAAGTAGAGGCCATGATAACTACCAGGAGAAGGTACAATGATGAGGTACTCAGCTGCAAGGGTGTGCAATGAAGAGAATTCTGTGACCAGAGGGTAGGAAGGTGTGCTAGAAGGTTATAGTTGGGGCGTGAAGATGTACCGCATGGAACGAACAAATTTGGTCAATGAATGAGAGGATATTTGGTAGGTGAAGGAGCAATAAATGCATCAAAATTTGAAAATTATATAGGGATGGGATGTGAATTCATTTTTCTATTGCGACTAGGAGTATTTGAGGAAAGAGCTAAGTGCAAAGAGCCGAGTGATCCAATTAAAGTGCAAAGGGTGTGAAACCAAGCATGACAAAAAAATCTATGTGAAAAGAAGCTTGCATCCCTAATGGTGAAGGGTTTGAGTGAAACAAGGTGATAGAGAGGAGTAGGGCATGAAGTTTCCACCTAGGGCATGATTGAATCAAGTTAGGGTTTGATTTGAAAATTGTATAGTTAAAGAGGAGACAATTGCAAGGTAAAAATGGCACCCAAGTATGCAGTTACAATAAGAGCAAAAGGAAAGAAGAAGTTGGTTGTTGAGGAGGAAGAGATGGCACCAAAAGTGATTTTACGAAATGCAATATCCGTATGAGGAGTCATCCTCGGTTAGGAATGGATTCACACATTAGAAAGAGAAAATTATGCGAATACAATCACAAAAATTCGTGAGAATAAGAAGGATCTCAATTCCTTCTTCATTACAAGGACGAACAAATGTACGGCGGATGACATGCTAGTTTATGACGATGTAGGTGAGAAGCTTCTGAAGAAAATTGGGGTCTACCAATTATATGAGCTTCCATATTTTGGGAAGTATGAGCCCTTATACTAGTGGCTCATGAGCAGAGTGCATGAGGACTTCTTCTACTTTGTAGGACGCAGAGTTAGAATCTCATCCATGCTTATCTCATTAGTGACAGGTTTGAAGGCCATAGGGGAGGATATAAAGAATGATCTCATAGATAAATCTGCAATCTTAAAGACCAGACAGGATTTGGGGTACCTGAAGGGTCTGTGGTATGCATATAGACAAATTGAAGAACTGTCTAGTTATGCAAGCAGCAACACACCTTGTTACAAAGTTGAATGATCAAGAGCGGTGGTCATAGGTAAATACTATGTGGTTACATGTTGCACACAAAATGTCAGAAGGAGTAGTCTATAATATTGCAGGCTACATTACAGAGTAGATAGTCGAGGAAGCGCACATAGGAGGGAAGATCAGCTTTGGGGTTGTTCTATTATCACTAGTATTCATGGAAATTGGAGTACCAGACGGATGAAGGAAAAGGTATGGGAATACCCCATGGAGAATAAGTCATCAGCTGAAAGGTTCAACAAGTAATTATGTAAAGGGTCCATAACAGATGACATCAAGCATAGGGCAAAGAAATGGTATGATAGGATCCACGCGGTATTTGGAGAAGAGTGGCACATCCCAAAGGACCTACCATCAGTAGTGGGGAAACAAGTAAAGTTTACTGTATATTAGAATTTATGTATAGTGCACTTCCCAATGAGAGATGGAGTCTGGAGCCCTTGGTGAAAATTTCCTTATGCATTGATCAAGGTATTTCCAAGCATCTATTCACAGATTCACAGACACACGTGATTGGTATTCAATGTAGATAAGGTAGATTATGACTACCACATGTTGAGGAAGAAGTATGTGTATCCAGGAAGAAGTGCCTATGATGAGAAGCTCTTTTGAGAGTGTTGAATATTAAGCCAATAAGTCTAGTTGTAGTAGATGTAGGGGAAACATTAGTATATCTTCAGCTAAAGCCCAAGATGGAGAACAATAAGTATGTGGAGAATGAATTCGTGCTCCCAGGGCCACCGAAGGGTAAGCACACAATGGAAAACATACCCGCACAAAGGCCAATAGAAATCTGTTGAGGTAGAGGATGAAGAAGAGGAGCGTGAAGATAGTGGAGGCTTGGAGCATAGAAGAAAGCAACCATATGATAGAGAAGAGTCACAAGCAGTGTGACCACTCCACCTCAGGGACAAGATGAAAAGGAAGATATGGAGGTTGAGCAAGGGGAGCACATATTTAAGAGAGTATTCAGATGCACAAGGAATCAAGGTGGAACCCCACATATGGTAAGGAAATCACCTTGTCTCTCTCCACACAAGGAGACCGTTGAGCCAAAAAGGAGAAGAAATTTGAAGTTAGATGAAGAAGCGGAGGAATTAGGGGAGAGCTAGCATGCATCTCCTACCCCATTCGAGCAAGAAGATGAGTCACAGAATGACCAAGAGTAGAAAGATGAAGAGGTGAAGGACAAAGAAGAAAGAGAGAATGAAACGTCCGGATCCATGCATGTGATTGCTCAAGGTGTAATGGGGTAGATGTCGGTGTGTGTATTTTCCACATCATTAGGTGAGTCATCTCACTTAGGTGAGATCATAGGTCCACGTGTCATTTAGGGGTCATTATGAGATTCCCTTATGTGTCAAGTGCGTCATCGCATTGGTGCATTAAGCGCGTCGTCAAAGCCAGTCGAGTGTGTCATATGCATCATTGGGAGTTACACTTCTATTCTGGGAATGTAACTCCCCCTCTCTACTCGAGTTGTCATGATTACATCAATGGGGTTTCTCAACACCTCCTATATGTACACCCCATTTGATCTATGAGATAGAGGAGAGTTTTATGGCTTAACCAAGTTCTGTCTGTGTTTCAAATCTTTACATGCACATTCGGTTGATGCTCACTCCTCTCGAGATCTCTTCACGCTGCCGTTCACACGTCTGTTGATGTGCACATCATCCCTCGTGATCCTCGCTTGCAGGTTTTAAACCCTCTTTCATGGTATCAGAGTGATCTTGTGGATCTGTGCACTCATTAGTGTTTTTGTGCATGTTTTCTAGCTTCGGATGTGATATCCAGATCTCGTGCATGTGTCATAATGGAAATTTCGACCGTGCTCTACTTACATTGATTTCGGTGTTTATACCTCTCTTCGGGTTTATTTGTAGTTCATTTGGTCATGTTCGAGTTTTTGGGTGTTTCCATTTTCTAGTTTTTTGAGTTCTCCACCATTGCACGCATCTTCCGAAGGCATTTTCGTAGGATTGGGCTTCAAATTTGAGTTTTTTCCGTGCTATTTTGAGAGTTTTAGAGGTGTGTCTATTGTCTTCAAGAACTAAGCTTCCCTAGCTCACCTTCTCCAACTCGCCCTACACCATTTTCAGCTCGGTCTACCCTTGTTTTCAACTTGGCTTGAGTTTACTTCTATGGTGTTCTTTATGTGAACATGTTTTCTTGAACTCGAAGGATCTGGTTTTACCGTCAGTGCATTGTTTTTCTTGGTTGAGCTTGTTCTTGGCCTTCGATCTCAAACCGATTTGGTAGCTCAGGTTTTGTTTCCAAGTGAACTTGGGCCTTTGGTGATCAACTTTGGACTATGTATTGGTATTGCAAACCTTCCACTACTCGTGTATTAACCTGCATTTTGACCACTCGGATCCTGGTTTGATTGAACTGATTGTGGACTCCAAGGCTGCAAGCTTTGACTGTCGCTCCTCAACAAACCCGCATTTATATCTCGGTTGTGATAGTTGTGGAGCTCTACCTCCTTACCTTCATCGTGGGTCATCTGGTCTAGTTTCTATTCAACGTATCCCTTCTCTCTACAAGTGTGGCCATGGTCAAGCTTTTGCACTCTACTCATAACATCAACCGCTTTTGCCCAACCATTTTTTTCGCACGTGGATCGGTTCCAAAGCAGTGGTGCAAAGCATGTTCCGGCGTGGTGCGAATGGGTTGGTAGGAGGCTAGGTATGTTCTTGCAGTGGGACCATCTCCTCCATGCACATCTCCAATGGTCCTTTTACCAACAAACACCACCTCCTCTCGCCACTTGGGCTTTAATAGCTCCAAACAGCTCTCTCCGCCACGCTTCCAACAATTCAAGCTCGTGCCAATGTTTCAATCTACACATGGACCCCACACACTCCCTCTCATCACCTTATTTTTTAATGTTTTAGGGTGATTATTAAAAAAAAAAAAATCATTCATGGCATTGTAAATTTTAGAAGGTCGTATTTTGGCTTGATTAATCAACCTTCTATGCTTGTCGAAGACGGAGGGCGAGGTCCGGGGTTGGCAGGAGGCTAACCCCCCCATGTAGTCAAAACAAACCCCTGTTAAAATTCTGTGCCATTTCTAATGAGTACTCACATGATACCCTTTGCACTCATTCTGAGCACTTTTTTAATGCGATTTGCAGATTTAGTGACATTTTCCATTAGTTGCGGGAATCATTTTAATGCCATAACTTTTGACTCACAGCTCATTTTTGAGTGCTTCTTTAGTCAAATTTGCATGATTTTTCACACATTACATGATGACATTTTCAGTTTTTAAATGCACTACTTTATAAAGTGCCACATTTTGGGGGTTGATTATATTATTAGGCTTTCACTTGCAGACGCATTATCACCCGAGTCCGATGTCTTGCTTTTGTGCATCTTGCATTTTTCATCATGGAGAGTGCTCTTTCTAGACTTGAGCACCATAGGATTTATTTATATCCTCCACCACTTCTCACCGGAGAGGGAACTATTTAGCCCCGGCGTGCTTCCATGGAATGTTACTTCACTCACGAGGGTCTTTTACCCTTCTTGCTTGGGCCGCCTCGCACTCGCTGATTATCGTCATCTTGAGGACTTCTCGACACTTGTGACCATGTTTTTGGTCACATGATGATGCATGTCTCTCATTCTCTCTCGGTTTCATGTGGCGACTAAGATCCACCCCACCACGTATGGAGCATTCTTCGGTCCTTCTATGAGACCCTTCACATATTGCCGCCATTGTTGCTGCTTGCTTCGATTAAACTATATCCTCCATTTCTTTGTGTGATGAAATTTCCACCGACATAGACTCACTTGGTTTTCTTCGATGATGAGGATTATACACCCGGCCTCGATGCAGAGAGCATTACAGAGGACTTCTCTCCTCTTTCTCTCACTATTCCATATATTGTTGTCACCCCCCACATCTCATCAGATATCAAGCAGTCTCATACTCAGCCTCACACCATCATTACACCAGCCTCCTTTCCACTTCTAGTGTGCGAGGCCCACTTCACTCCTCTACCTTCATTGGATGACTCATACCTATCTGACATCGCTCTTATGTTTGTTGAGCCCCCTCATTGGGATGAGTATCTACCTGACCTTAGTTGTCTTTTCGTAGAGTCTACTTGTGATGCACTACAAGTCCCTCATCCATCTACAGTGTTTCAGAGGAGTTCATAATCTCTATTTGTTGGGAGTACCCCTTCCAGGAATCATGTCACTTCCACATTTCTAGAGACCTTCATTGATCCACCCTCAGCTATGGATCCATTTTCTATTGTGGAGGATGTTTTGTTCCCTTCACATCACTTGGACATCCTTTCTGTGGTGTTCCTCTTCACTCTAACAGTTCTATGCACGTGGCATTACCTTTGGTTCCTTGGCACTCACTCGCTAGACCTATGTCACACTTCCATGCACTAGACTCAGAGTTCTTCATGTTGCTACCTTTAGTTTCCTTTATGGAGTGGGTGGACTTCTAGCACGTCATTTCTGTCCTTCCTAAGGGCAAGCACATAGTTCATTATGGGTGGCTCTTCTTCAGTCCAGAGGCAGAGGATCTCGTCATCGACATTCTTCTGGGAGACCTCCTAGAGCTGTAGAGTTCAGATCCATCCATGGCATATTCTGCATTCCTTTTGTCTCCCTCTTCTTCTCTTCTTCTTCTTTCTGAGAGATTGCCTCTTTGTACATGGGTACCTTTTCAGGCTCATCTAGAGTTGGGACCCATCTTTGGCATCTTTCTTAGATTAGAGAGTGTTTTGTTCTCTTGTGGTGGATGTTTTTCCCATTGGGTTTTCCTTCACTGCTTGGGACCTTTTTCTTATGCATGGGTACCTCATTAGGCTTTGTGTCGGGACCCATTTCTCATGTTTCTGACTTGCCGCCTCATCCTAAGTTATGATGAAGGGGGCTGTTGGTGTGTGTATTTTCCACATCATTAGGTGAGTCATCTCACTTAGGTGAGATCATAGGTCCATGTGTCATTTAGGGGTCATTATGAGATTCCCTTATGCATCAAGGTCAAGGCATCAAGATGCGTCGGTGCATTAGCATGTCGCATGGGAGTTACACTTCTATTCTAGGAATGTAACTCCCCCTCTCTACTCGAGTTGTCATGATTGCAGCACGGGGGGTTACTCAGCACCTTCTATATGTACACCCCATTTGATCTATGAGATAGAGGAGAGTTTTATGGCTTAACCAGTTTTTCCCATGTTTCAAATCTTTGCATGCACATTCGGTTGATGTTTGATCCTCCCGAGATCTCTTCACATTGTTGTTCGCACGTCCGTTGATGTGCATGTCATCCCTCGTGATCCTCACTTGTGGGTTTTAAACCCTCTTTCAATAGACTACTAACTCTTGAAGCTATAGTTCCCAAGGGACCTAGATTGAAGAGGTGAGTGGGGAACATAGTGCACCAATCATGGGCTATGTTGAGGACATTGGAAAAATCATCCGTGCACGGTTCCAAAGCACTGTAGAAAAAAAGGATTTATTTGGCTAGGAACTAATGGATGGGGATATGGTGACTGTGCACACTTGAAAGAAACTCTCATGGTCAATGCATACCCACATGGATGAGCCTAAATTTGATGTATCTAAAGAGTCATGTGTTTCAAGATGGATGAAGAATGCACCCTAAGCTAGACATAGGATAGTAAAGCCTACTGTCATGCCAGATGAGCAAGTTAGTAACGCATTGGTGAAGGTTTCTACTGAAGTTGTAAGAAGAAATGTGGAAAATTCCACAACAATCAGAGCAATCGCACAAGGAGTTAATGACAAAGGATGTAGTGATATCACACCTAACCTAAGAGAGGGACTTAGCGTAGAAGAAGAAAGAAGTATTTATCAAAGATCATAGAGGAGATTGGAGACAATGTTATAAGAGCTAGGCCACACTTGGAGCCCAAGGTACCACAAATTTTTCCCTCAGTGATACATTATGTAGGAAAGTTGGTGGACCTGGTGCTTAAAGATGAACCTCTCACATGTCGCGCAAGGAATCATGAAAAAGAGGTAGAAAGGGCTAAGGATGCAGTATCTAGAAAGATTGCATCATACAAAGGCTTAATATAAGTGCTTCAAGAATAATTGAAGAAGGTGGATCATGCCTTAAATATATGCACAACTCTAGAGGTGTTGATCAAGGTAAAGACTCTAGAAGAAGATGATGCAGTCCAGAAGGTTATGAAGGATGATACCTTGGGCCGAGAAGAGCGGTTAACACTCATAAATAAAATCACATGGCCCTAGCAAGAGACAAGAGCCACACAAGGAATGATTAGATGAGCTTGGGAAACTCATCATACAAAAGATAGATACTTTAGAAAGACAATATATCAGTAATGTCCAACATTATGTTGGTATTGTAGAATGAGAAAGGTGAAGTTACCTAAGATGAACTAGAGTCTATTATTGTGGACGTACCAGAGTAGGCAGAGAAAGCATTCACCGAGTGGCAAGATTTGGAGGCTGCAATAAAGGAAGAGTATCCAGAGTTGATCCTTCAAACTGATATAATGGAGGTTGCCTCATAAAACATTCTTTCTTCATCTACATTCTTTCTTATTCTTTCCATTCAAAATTATTTACTTCATTTTTGGAGATACCCATTGTCGGGGGAAACAATGAGATTAGTGTGGGGTAATGTTAATCGTGAGGACACTTGACATAACTCACATAAAAATTCCACACGGGAAAATAGGCCAAGTTTAAGGGTGCAAATAGATAGGAAGAACCCGTGCGCAGAGGGCAAGTTCAACATTTAGGAATTAGTCAATTTTGAGCATGAAGACTTATTTTTAGAAGATGGCGTGCAAAACACACCAACAATGTAGAGATGTTCACGCCACACATTGTCTATCTTTGGAGGATCGGATCAAAGTGTTTTACATGGAGACAAGCTAAGAATAGGATTATCACTTTAGTTAACTGTAAGAGGTCTATAGATAGCACACTTGCATGTGTGGCTATTCCTGTAAATGGTGTGTGGTTATTAATAGCATGCAACCTATTTTTGGAATAGATAAGCGGTGAAGGGAAATTCCCCACCCTATATAAATGATGTGAAGCACTTAGTAAGATATATAGATATACAGAGATAGAGAAGAGAGATATGTGCATATGACTAGATTACTATATCAGATCCATGCGCGCATTGGTATAGAATGCCATTATTGTAAGGAGCTTCTATGGTTATTAATAGATAGAAGTTATTGGCTGAATCTAAGTGTCATTTTTGTGTGTAATTGAGTAGTGCATGTTCTTGATTCAATCATGATTATCGTTTAAGCTTGTTCTTTCTTAGATCTGAATATGACATGCCTTGTAGAATGAGGGATTAGTTATGGATCTATATGTTTCTACCTTCATCACGCTAACATCCTACTACAACAACCCTAAAGAGGGACTTGGTACCTTTGTGCGCTTTGGGTGAGTGCTTAGTTTAGGCTGAGTGACGTGATAGTGCGTATGGGGTGTTATTTGGTAAATTCTAGGCTGCATCAAGTAGATTTTATCCTTAAGGTATTCGTGAAGCTGATCGATGCAGGAAGCTTTAGAACATTTATTATATTTTGGCTATGACTTTAAATTGTTTTCCTTCAAGGAGCACTCTATTTATAGCAGCAGATGGAGAGAAGAGATGTCCCTTTTTAAGGGAGTCATCTTTTGCTAGAAGTTTGACTCAAGGAGTTGAATCCCATTTTTTTGTTTTTTGTTTTTGGACATTTTAAGTCATGGAAAATACTATAGAGGAGGATTAGGTTCTTTCTTAGAAGAAAAACCATAGCACACAGATGTTAACTATGAAAGAGGTAGTTTCGATTGATGAACTAAAATTGGATTCCATATTTTTAAAAGATACAAAGTATCTATGAGAATCCTACCATGAGTAGAGTTGTGGTACTCATATTGAAGATAGGGCTGAAAGGTGATGGGTAATCACATGATTCTTGTTTAGTCATGGATCCTTAAAAATGAGTAACATGGAAGGTGGATGATGCTCAAGGGATGAGCGATCAATTGACAGAAGGTGATATAGGACTTGATGTCAACAATAAAATGGTCAAAGATGGAAGGCGTTGAGGGGCTTAAGATCGGGTTTACCTTCAAGTGAAGAAAAATGATAAGCACCTGATCCACAAACATGGGTAACAATATAGGGTCTAAGCCAATTAGGAGCAAATTTTCCCTGTTTACTTTTCTCTTCTTTGGTTACATGTTGATTTTCCTTCAGAAAAGGTCTTTGACTTGAAAGGTTCATTCGTGGAAACATTTTCATAGGCATATTTGATACGTTTTGGTAGATTTGGATATGGTCAAGAGCATTGAGATGATGTTCATCTAATAACTCAAGTTGTGCCAAATGATCCTGGAAAAATTCATCATCATTGAGCATGTCTTGTAGTGAGATGCAAAGAGATGGAATTTGGACTTCGAGAGGCAAGATAGCCTCGGTACCATAGACCAGAGAAAAAGGTGTGGTAGCAGTCAAAGTGTAAATACTAGTGTGATAAGCCCACAAGGTGAAAGGAATGTGTTAATGCCAATCCTTGCACAAAGATCGTCATCTACTTTAATAAGAATTTTGATCAAAGTTTTATTGGTTGATTTTGCTTGGCCATTGGTTTGTGGGTAATAAGGTGATGAGAAACTGAGTTGGATGCCAAAAGTGTCACACAATTTATGTAGGGTTTTGTTTTTGAATTTCTATCCATTATTAGTGATGATATGGTGAGGAACACCAAAGCGACAAATGATGTGGTGGTTGATGAATTCACATATTTTCTCATCATTTGTAGAAATGAGGGGAATGGATTCTACCCATTTAGTATAATATTCAATCGTGGTTATAATCCATTGATGGCATTTTGAAGAATGGGGATTGATCTCACTGAAAAGATCTAAGCCCCATTGAGAAAAGGGCCAAAGGTCTTATGTTACCTATAAGGCATGACTAGGTGTGTGGTGAAGATTAGTATGTTGCTGGAATTTTATACAATGTTTGACATAATCACAACAGTCATGGTTTAGGGTTGGCCAATAATAGCCAAGGAAAAGAATTCCTTTTACGATAGCTAAACCACTAAAGTGACCTTCACAAATTCCATCGTGAACTTGCTTAATAGTGCAGGGAATTTCAGAACTTGTAAAGCATCGTAAGAGAATACCATCAAAGTCATGCTTATAAAGGAGACCACCCATGATGACATAATGAGAGACACTTTTAAGAAAGGAACGTTGTTCATTATTAGTGAGATCAGTGGGTAGAATGGAAAGGAAAGGTCATGTGGGTCGTGTGTAATGGTTCGATGGAGTAGACCGTATACAAGGTAAATAAGAGGGTGATTACAACCTTTGTTTGTGATAAAGATTTTAGAGTCAAAGAGGCTAAGTGAGTATCCGAGAAACCAAATAGGCCATGGTATCCATAAACTTATTGGTAGAATGTGGGGTGGTTTGAAGTTCGTAATGGTCGAAGGTAGTCAAAAGTAGTCTACGTGATCTTTATACTTTTGAATTATTTCATTACGACACTTGAATATACCATTGACTTTGTTTATGACTAGATAGGAATCCCAAATATATTGATTGACTTAACATCTAAGGCATAAGTAGACTGGAGACCCAATACAAGTGCTTCGTATTCAAAAATATTGTTTGTACAATCAAAATCGAGTTTGAAAGACAAAGAAAAAGGTTCACCATGAAGAGAAATGAGAACAACACCAGCCCCACCTCAACGTTGACACTTGGAGCCATCAAAGAAGAGTGTCATTTGGTAAGTGGGTTTGTCTAAGGAGAGGGTATCTATAGATTCATTTGGGAAATCAAAGTTAGAAGGTTGATTCCTGGAAAGAGGTGTGTCTACTAGTTGGTTAGCGATAACTTGGCCCTTGATGTACTTTGATGAATGAATTAGAGGTTGAGGTCAGCAAGAAGCATAAGCCAACATGTGACATGTTAAAGTTGATAGGGTTTGGCGTACATATAGTGTAGGGGGTTAGTATTGGTAAAAAGAAGGTTTTGTGGTTGAGTAGGAAATGGCGAGTTTGGTGGTGATGAAAACTAAGGCTAAAGATATTTTTTCAAAGGCATGTGTGTATCTAGTTTTGTAGTCCGTAGAAAGGGTACAACTTATTTAGTAGACCAATTTCTCTCTATGTTGCTCATCAGATGAGAAAGCATGACCCCTAAAGAATGGTTAGTGGTTGAAATGTATAGGTAAAAGGGTTGGTCATCCTTAGGAGGAATGATCACTGGTGGTTGAAGAAGGTATTGTTTTAAGGTGTCAAATACTTTATGGCATTCATCATCCCATTTGAATGAAACATTATTCTTTAGAAGATGATGAAATGGTTGAAAACAGTCAGAAAGATGTGAGATAAAATGATGAATGGATTACAACTTACCTTGCAGGCTTCAAAGTTGATGGAGATTAGTAGGTAGAGGCATTTATGGAATAGACTTTACCTTGGCAGATTGAATTCTATGCCACACAAATAAACAATGAAACCAAGGAGTTTTTCCTGAAAGTACCGCAAAGATGCACTTCTTTGGTTGAAGATGAACACAATACTTGATGAGATGGTCAAATATGACCTTAAGGACGGTTAGGTGTTTGGTTCGATGTTTGGATTTGGAAATAAGATCATCTACGTAATCTTCCAATATGTGATGCATGATGTCATGGAAGATGTAAGTCATGGCTCGCTAATATGTAGCACCAACATTTTTAAGGCCAAAAGTCATGACTCAATAATAAAAGGTCCCCCAAGGAGTGATGAAGGAAATTTTGTGTTGATATTCTGGAGCAAGTAATATTTGATTATAACCCAAGAAACCATCCATGAGTGATAGCATTTCATGGCTGGTGGTGAGATCAACTAGTTGGTCAATGCCTGGTAGGGGAAAATCGTCTTTGGGACAAGCTAGGTGTATGTCACGGAAGTCTATGTAAATATGGAATACTCCTATTACCTTTGTGACATGAATGATGTTAGAAAGTCATTGGGGATAGTTAATGGATAGGATGAATGAAACAAAGAGTAGGCGTTGAAGTTCTTCTTTGACCGACATTTGCAATGCAGGATACATTTTCCACAGCTTTTGTTTGATGGGTTTGGCATTAGGAATGGTTACGATATTGTGGAACATATTTTTGGGTCAATATCGGGCATATCAAAGATAGACCAAGCAAAAGCATTGCTATGGTCCTAGAGGAAAGAGGTAAATTCTTCTTGTTCAACAAAATTTAAAGACTCGACCTATTTTAAGGATGTGCGGGTCATCTTGAGTATTAATGTTGATTTCAATAGTCAATTCATTCAACATGGTTTATGTCTTAGAGGGTAATGACCGGTGAATATAAGAGTCTTCCGCACCAAGGTAGGTGAGGATGGACTCATCATCCTGACATTAAACAACATTAATAGAAGGTGTATTGTCATCAATCATGTTAGGATACAGAATGGGAGATAAGAGGAAGCCTCTCCATCACGTTGATAGGTTAGAGGTCCTAGAGAAATTGTGTTTATAAAAAAAAATTAGGAGGAATAGATTCAGGATCTATGGACTCCATGGGTGAAGATGGTGATGTGGGTGAATGAGGTGGAGAAGGTTTTTCTTCCTTAATGAGGTCAACATGAGCCTTCTTGGGAGGTGGTGCAGAAAATCCAATGCCACTATGGTCATTGTGTTTACGGGTGGTATAGGAAATGACAATGAATGCGGACTTATTCATGAAAACCGAATCCAAAACCTTTCCATGCGTAACGATGGAGGAAAGTGTGGGCAAAACAACGATTAGTAAGGGAATGTAGGAAAGATGAAAATGGTCATGTGTGGGATGGAGGTTCGGGTGAATAAGTGTTAATATCAAATCCCCATACGTTAGATTAGTGCGAAGGTGGGGAGGACTATAAGGAAAAACCTCACCTACGTGGTATTCATAACTAGGGTGCTGATGCAGGTTCCCATACTCTTGGAGTGAGGAATGTGTCGATATTGTATAGGTGGTACTCCCCAGAGTGAGGCGTTGAAAAAAACCTTGTAAGGGATCGTATTTAATATGTGGGTAGCGGAGATAGATGACTCACTAGATGATTAGGAAGCAGATGAGTTAGTTGTAGAGGCTACAGAGTCAATAGGAATAACAGGGTTAGATGTGGGAGACATGGTGGTAACATTGGTGGGTGGTTTGTGGGTGAAGGTAAAGTGGGGGTAGTGGAAGATGCCTTAACCGGTACAAGCACATCATTGGGCCGATCTGAATATGTTATAGGTCTTGAATGGCAATGGGTCGGCAAGGATGGTGTAGTTATATCCCTCATGCTTGAATTTTACATAGCGGTGTAAATTTGAACGAACAAAACCCATGACATTAATGGGTTCTACTGAGCAATAGGTTATACTGGAATTCCCCCTCTAAGACATAGAATAGTTTTGTGATAGTGTGAGGGCCTACGCAAACATGAAGGATAATAGTGGCAAGGGTGGATGTGATGGTGTCGTTAAAAGAGTGCAACATAATCAAGTTATTATGCATATAATTAGAAGGAATACACATTTTATTGTATGCGTGGGAGGAGATGATGTTAATGCTAGCACCACCATAAATCATGACACATTGTATGCATATGTTATCGATATAAACATAAATGAATAGGGTGGGATCAGGGTCATCTCGACCGAGAGGTACAAATATAATCTCCTTATTAAAGAAGTTGAGGGAGGTGACATGAGGAGTGGTCATGGGGGTAGAAGGAGGATTTGATTTGGTTAGCGAGGCCACATGGTGAGGGGTGATAATCAAGGCCACTGGTGTGGGGTCATTGGGTAGAACTTCAATGGATTGTAAAACCTCGATAAGGGCTTGTCTGTGGGATTCGAAGTCTAGACGAGATCATACAAAGACATCTTTAGAGGAGACTAATGTAATTGTTTTATCATTGTGCGATGGGTGACCCCATCAGAGATAGGGTATGTAGGTCCGTGGATGGTGATTTTGGGAGTAGGTGTAGATGGTATATAGGGTATAGGGTTGGTTGATGGGATAGTTGCTTTTTCTTTGCCTTTGTCTTTCTAAGTGTGGGTAGCAACGTGAACCATGTTAATATGAGGGGAGGTGGATGGAGAGGGTGTGTCATGAAAGGTATAATGACATGAGGGAAAAAATCCTAGTGGTGGATAAGAGCCTTGTGAAATGAGTAGGCGTATTGACATTTGGGTGGTAGTTTGGCCAACTCTCTTATATGAACCATGTTTATCTGGAATTTATGAGGTGGGAAAAATGGTTGCGAGGGTGGAGATACGGATCAATGAATGGGTAAAGGATGATGATGTATGGTGACATGTGATAGTGGAGCATGGTCCTCATCAAGAAGGTTGTCATCGTCGAATTTTTGTTCAGGAGGAAAAAGTTGAAGAAGAATGGTCTTCAGAGCCTTACAATTTTCAACATCATGTCTTGGCACATGATGATAGGCACAAATCTTGGTTTCATTAAACCCTTTTGGTTTGGGTTTGAGAGGATCATAAGGTCAAAGCGGTGGTAATGTGATGATGGAAGTCTCCAAGAGATTGGTTAAAATGTTGGCGTAGGACCCCGCTAATGGATCACAATGGGAGGTGAGTGTGGGTTTGGGTACAAGTGTGGCTGATTGTGAAGGAAGAGGATTTATAGGAGGGGGAATGGGTTGGTCTACTAGTTTGGTATGTGGAGTGGTCTTAGGTCTTGCTGGCATCTGTTTGGGTAAAGGTGGGGTAGAAGAGCTAGCGATGGAAGGTTTGGTTGGTTTGACTACCTTAGTGGAGGGTAGCAGATTCTTAGCTTTGAGTTGCACCTTCTTGGGTAAAGGTGACATGGGAGTATGGGATGAAGAAGAAAAAATAGATGGTGGAAGAGGATGGTTTACCAATGGGGAAACCAAGTTGCGGTGGAGGTGATTGGTAGAGGTGGGGTAGGTGGCATTGGTTGGAGTTGTATAGGAAAGGTTGGGGTTATAGTAATTGGTGGAGGTATAGGTGGCAAGAAGTGCATGGGTGAGGGTGAGGGAGTTTGGTTTTTTGGTGAATGAGGTGTAACAACTTGGCTCGTGATGTTGTAGTAGGTTGTTTAGCTTTTTAATGGCCTTGGGTATGAGATTGTTTGGTCAAGGTTGATGGATGAGGTCCTAGGATGGATGAAAGGAGGGAAGGTGACAAGGGTGTAGTAGGTAAGACCGGTGTGTGTGGCCCCGTGAGGGTTGGTTTTTTTTTTTATCTGGGAGGATAATGCTATTGCAGAATTTGGAAGATGCGGATAAGTCCAATTTAACAGGGTGAGTAAGGATTGATGTCGGCATAACACCCAAAGTAGTGATGGGTCTAGATATGGGTGGGGGATAAGTGTGGGTAGGTTTTTAGGTTTGGGAATAGTTGTAGTGATGGGTAGAAGTTTGGATGGAAGTAGGGATGATGAAGAGGAAGTTGTTTCAATCGGCATGGTCAATGTAGTTTTGGTTGTTGAAAATACCTTTGGGTAGATTGTGGAAGTATCTTTAGGAAAAAATTGTATTTGGTTCGAAACTAGGAGTCAAGACGTCCTTAGAGCATGGAATGATCAACATAATCCAAATGATTGACCAACCATGAAAACGGGACTACTAAAGAAGAGGATGGAATGGGTTAGGTGGCAATCCCTGTAAAATATGTCTCGTGAGATAGGGAATTGGCTGGCCTCATATTCTGTAGGTAAGAGAGTCGAGATCATGTTAATAGGGTCCTGGGATGCTAGGGGAGAACTGTCCCCGATAGGTAGTGACATGTCTGAAGAATCTCCCATGGGTAGGAGAGATAATAGGTTGGGAGAAGTAGACATATTTCTCGGTGGAGGAGATGGTGATGATGATTCTCTTGTGGATGGGAGAATAACAAGTGTTGACGGTTTAGAAGGTTGGGAAGTAGATGATGAAATGAAATCGGTAGAAAGTGTGGGTTCCTCCATGAGAGCAAGGGGAGATGAGGGGGAATCCTCTATGGGTGGAGGAGTAGAAGAGGTATGCTCCTCTATGGGTGGAGGAGCTTGTGCCAAGATTTCCTTAATAGATGAAGTAGGTAGGTTTTGAGGAATAGTTGGCATGATATCAAAAATTCGTGAACCTCATGGATGTTGTTATCACTGGATGAAGGTTTGCTATTTTTATTAGATGATGGTTTATGATTAGGGAATGTATTTTTAAAGATGTGTAAATTTTTATTTTCTAACATGTTCAGGTTGTCTACGACAAGGTCTCCATTGTCTATCATCTCTTGAACAATGTTTTTAAAATTTATGTAGTTACCATCACTATGTCCTTTAACATGATGATAATTACAGTAGTTGTGTTATTTATACCATGCGGGCATAGGACGAGTGGGATCAAAACTTGTATGAGGTTTTATGGGAGGAATTGTAATGGCTCCAGATTTAAGAAGTTTTTCCAAGACCAAAGAATAGGGCTCTCCGATCGAAGTGTACTTCCATTGCTCCCGTTGGAGAGGAAAGGCCTAGACAGGAGAAAGATTGGAAGAAGGTTGGGCCTTGTTGATGGACATCCACGGTGGATAGAGCCCTCGAGTCATGGGAATCCTTAGGTTGGTGGGACGTGTGTCCTAAGGAGACCTCCGTGCCTTTTAAAGAAGTTGGCTCTTCTTTGTGGGGTGAGATAGGGGTCGAAAAATTGGGAAGAAAGAACATAAAACGAACTAAGGCGATTGTTAGGAAATAATTATATTAGTGCTCCATTATTAATCATTATTATTTGTTAGGTTTGTTATTATATTTGTTTATATGTGAAGTTGTTAATAAACAACTCACGTGAATAGGAGTTTGGTGAGAGAATTAAGGAGTGTTGTTATATCAGATTCCTATTTTATAGGAATGACTTATTCCTATATATTTGTAAGAGTTCTCGTTTGAATAATTGAGTGAAGAATATTATTCTGTGATATAATATATTGAAGTTCTATAACTGTGTATTCATTGTATAATCTGGTTGTGTGCTTACATTTGGTACCAGAGCGACGTTAAATCTGTGGAAATCAAAAATATGGATTGATTTTGGTCATGTCGTGGATCTGGATTCAAATATCAGCCACATTACCTCAAGTTTGCATCGTTCATGAGCTCTCTGTGTCATTGCATCTGAGAACGGAATAAATCTGTGGCACGGTGACAGTGGCATGGTTGATGCCAGAAGGGTCTGAAATTCTTAATCGTGGCAGAGGCTTGTTGATATCGACCATGCACTATGAACGTCTGACCATATCATTTTAACAGTCTGTACGACAGTCACTATCATCTATCAGCCTGTCATTGAGAAATAAGGTTTGACTGCTCCAAATCACGTTATGTAGCATATGGTACAGGTCTGCCTTGCACAATTGATGATTCATCGGTGTTTGAGAAAGTTAAGGAGGCAACGTATCTCCTACATGTGAAGGTGCATTCTGCCAGTTTTGACAGTCGATCCACTTGTCTTGCCTCTCACGCACTTATTGATAATGAAGCCCGATAACTGCTGTTAGGCATTATCCAACCTATACAAAACTTTGATTGGTCGATATCTTCTGGTGTTTGGACATCACAATTAGAAGTTTGCATTTCTTAATACTTGTGCGCTCATGTCAGATCAACATTGGTGGCTTTGATGCAGTTCCTGCAGATTCTTGTTTTGACAGAAACTTCTAAATTCAGTTGATTTAGCACGTTTGGCTCTTGATCCATGCAAATCCGAGCTCCTGCCGACTTCTATGCACCATTTTTTTCTCCAAGTTTGAAACGTGTCTCCATATTTCCATGCGCAGATATGCCACGTATGTTGTTGCTGTCAAATTACCTTCAGATTCATTACATAGTCCGTGTAATTTGATTTTATTTGTCCATATGTAATTTGTCTTTTATTTCATTGTCTCTCTATGTTTGTAAAGTGTCATAACTGAATACTTTAGGTTATTTGATAATGTGTCATGTATGTCCATCAAGATTTGGTATAATATTATAATATTATAATATGTACCATAGTTATAATATTATTTTTTGTGTGTCACTCAATGTTTGTTTTGAGTCGAGTCTATGAGTGTCTACTCAGTCAAGTCAAAATTAATATATTTTTCATCATTATATCGTCAAAATATGTTTAGGTGATTTTAGGATTTTTTTATCGAAAGTAATCAAAAGAATCAAAGTTGTTATCATTTTTTCAAGTTATTATTGTCTTGTCAAACGTCAAAAGTGTTGTTAGAAGTTTTTATTTTTTTCTCCATCTCACAATGGTCAAGAAAAGAAGAAAACAATGTATTCTCATGGAACCAATTACCATGGAGAGAGACATAAAAAATATACAAGATCAAGAAAATTCAGCTATGCTAAATTTAGAAGAAGGATATGAAGGTGACAGTGAATTTGAACCACCTAGATCTCTAAAAAGAAAAAGGTTGACAGCTAAAGAATACAAAGACCATCTTTTACGAAAAATGAGAAGTTCGGAAAAGAAGTCTGAGCACATTTCTCTGACCTAAGCGGTATGTACAACCGGAGGCAGGAGGAATCGGAGGTTGGAGGTCATTCAGCGACCTCTCGTCAGTTGCCAACGACGGGGCCGCATATCAGCTTTGGTGACATGTGTGTGTGAAGTTTGATTTTAGTGCTTCCAGTGTGGTGTGCCTCAGTTTGCAGTGATCCTGTTTTCAATAAGTGGAAATTTCACATCATGGGGGGAACATGATCCAATGTTCCATTTCCAAAGATGTCACTTTCGCTATGTATGTATGAGCAATAGATTTCAAAGAGAATTCCTATGTTATTCCCTGTAGTGAGATAGTGATGAGAGTTGTTGATACTACTGCATCATCATGATATCGTGGTTGTTAGTTATCCAGAAAAACTATCCAGAGGTTGTTGGTACTGTCCTCAAAAACCATCTGTTGTGTGGTTGTTGGTTAACCACGTGGAAAACCATCCAGATCATGAGCATGCTACGTAGCGGCATGTTGCAGTACAAAGGCAGGTTTTTCCCATGTTCGCACTAAGGGGGGGAATGTTAGGAAATAATTATATTAGTGCTCCATTATTAATCATTATTATTTGTTAGGTCTGTTATTATATTTGTTTATATGTGAAGTTGTTAATAAACAACTCACGTGAATAGGAGTTTGGTGAGAGAATTAAGGAGTGTTGTTATATCAGATTCCTATTTTATAGGAATGACTTATTCCTATATATTTGTAAGAGTTCTCGTTTGAATAATTGAGTGAAGAATATTATTCTGTGATATAATATATTGAAGTTCTATAACTGTGTATTCATTGTATAATCTGGTTGTGTGCTTACAAATGATGCACCAAAAATAATACACCATGAAGCCAATCGAATACACAATCGTCTCAACTACTTAAGTACATCAAAAAATATTGCAACAACACCCAAAGATGTATAATTTATAAATGAAAATAAAGGAAATCATAGACAATAAAGATATGCGAATGATGAACTGAAAACACCACAAAACATATATATTACTCCAATGGTTGTGCACAATATTACATTAGAAAGAGGCAAGACTACTATTACAAACTCGGGAAGAAGGCTAGAGTTTCAAGATATTCTTTTCCTGAAAAAAGAGAAGCTTCGTGATGGAGAGGAAAAGATTAAGACTCTTAGCACCTAACTAAAATTATCCTCTAAAAGTATATCTTCCTTTGAACTTCGATTACAATTTATAGGGTGAGGAGGAGGTAAGAAAAAATTTCAAACTCCTTCCCATCTGCCCCTTAATTATGATAAATGATATGAAGTGACAAAAACATATTTCCTCAAATCTTTCTCATAATTTGACCCCTTTGGAAAAGTGAGAGCCATGCCTATTTAATGCATCTTAATTATCTTGCAACCGACTCCCTTGAGATGGACTCACCTTTTGAGAAGAAACTCTCTCACTATTTATTACATAACTAGATATTTTGACCCTTTATGCATTGGTTCCCACTTGATTCAAATGACGTGTATTTTGTAATGAAATGACCCTTTGCCTCCAATCTTTTGAAAAAGTCCTTGAGCATTAAATCTTATAGATCAGACCCAAAATCACTTATACGTGATGGTTGGCTTATCATCTTTTATGGCCTACTTTAAGATGAAGTCCATTTGTTTGCAAGATCCACGTGGAAGGTTCACGCATCCACTAGACTATTCTTTCCTTAAGGTTCCTAGAAAGCACTTTGGGTGGACAAATTGGCACCATCTCGGGCTCACCGTCCTACTCCTTTCCGGATCTACATGTTAGTCTCATTGGATTTTGAGACCTTGCTACCTTTTTACTTATGAAGTTTCACTTGCTTGACACTTGGCAACGTCTCGTGAGCCATTCGGTTCTCATTATAATTTGGTTAAGTCCCCTCTCCTTGGTGAATATTTGGCTTCAAATGGGTTTCTTTTAGCAGTGAAAATTCATAATAATAGTATGGTGACTCATTGGGACCATTTATCTTGCTAAATGAAAAGAACCCATGACCTTTCACTATCAATCAGTCTGGTACTATGTTTCAAGCTACTCCAAATCGGAGCTTGTGGTCCTTTAAGCTTTCTATGGAGTATTCATGATTTCTGCCTGACTCTAGCTCCTTCCCACTCTCATAATGAAACTCAATAAGATTTTATTTTTTTGAGAGTAGAAAATTGAAAGGGTGGCCAATGGCAACCTTTGGCTGATTTTAGTTTCTCTGTATTTGATCGGAGTGAAGTTTGCAACTGTCTTGGTGATGGTGATTTCCTTAATCGAGCCGAGTCTTCATTAGATCAGTACCTTCCTAATAGAGTAATATAAGCATGGGCCTATAAAAAAATAAAATGTACATGTCTCAAATGAGATATCTAGTGCATGCCTAAGCACTTATTCTCCTAAAAGTAAATCTACTCCTACTCCTAGTCTAACAAGCTTAATGCATGCTATACAAAACTTAAAATAGGCAAGGAAAAATAGCTTCCCTTCCTTATAAAACATGGCCATGAAATCACTTTAGCTATTGATATGGCCTGTAGTAAGAGTGAAAAATTCACCTTAACTATGATACACGTGATATCTGTGAACAATATGAACACCTCCTATTGCTTATCTTATGGTTGGAGGTGCTGCAACTGACCCTCAGGGTCTTGAAGATCATCCTCATGTTCTGAAATGAACATGACTGTTGCTGGCATTTTTCACGATAAGATATAGCCTAAGTGGGGCATGGTCCTACCTCCTACTTATATCCATTGCTCTGGCTCATATGTTTTGGATCAAGGCTCCCTTGTGGATCGCTTTGAAGGGCTTCATCTTGTTCATCTTCTTTCTACTCTCCTTTTTAGTAGCTTCACCTGTGAATTTAGGCTCTTTGATTGAAATAAAAATCTCCCAATGATACTTTCTTCTAGAGCCTCTGAATTAGGTTCGGTGAAAAGGTCATGAGAAATAGGTGGCCTTTGTCATTAGACTGATGAAGTGAGAGAATATGTGATTTCAACAGGCTCCTCTTCATCGAGACATTCCCTAGATTTGATAAGCACTCGAGCTTATCTCCTTCCTCCTCTGGCAAAGCTTTATGCTTTGATGTGATGGTTTTTGAATCTGCAAATTCTCCATCATGTGTGGCTTCATTTTGTAGAATGAAGCCCATTGATAAGGATCCTTTCAGGGAGTTTCTTTGTGGGGAGGACAAACAGAGGCAACCTTTGTAACCTCTCCTCTGTTGGACTGGTGATGCAAACCTTGTGAGCACGTATCACTTCCTACCATATGCTCCTCTTCTTTTGGATTTGGAGCCTTTGTTTGCTAGTGTGTGAGGTATAGCTACTCGAAGATGGTGGTAGTGCAGAAATTGTGGTTTGGAGATAAAAAGGAAGGATCCCTTGGTGGTAATGAAGTCATGATTGCATGACCTCATTGGATGAAGAGAAATGGGAGGCGTGGAAAGGAAGATGAATGAAAATGGATGAGAGGGAGATCTACGAGCCTTTGTAATGATTTGGTTGGACCCTAGGGAGTTCTTGGGTGTACTCTGCAACCATCTTTATGGAAGTCCGATTTTTTTAGAATTGAACAAGCTGATGCCATAATAAAGTATCACTCTGAGTAGTCCCACAAGGTGTGCCAAGAAAAATTTGATGGACATCCTTGGCAGATAGAGCCGTCATAGTCATGGGAATCCTTAGGTTTGTGGGACGTGTGTCCTAAGGAGACCTCTAGGTTTTAAAGAAGTTGGCTCTTCTCTTTGGGGTGAGATAGGGGTCAGAAAAAATGGGAAGAAAGAACATAAAACAAACTAAGGCGATGTGCCGAAAAGAATACACCAAGAAGCCAATCGAATACACAATCATCTCAAATACTTAAGCACAACACCAAAGATTGCAACAACACCCAAAGATGCACAATTTCTAAATGAAAATAAAGGAAATCAGAGACAATAAAGATATGCGAATGATGAACCGAAATACCAAAAATAATATATATTACTCCAATGGTTGTGCATATTATTACATTAGAAAGAGGCAAGACTATTATTACAAACTCAGGCAAAAGGATAGAGTTTCAAGATCTCCTTTTCCTAACAAAAGAGAAGCTTGGTGACAGAGAGGAAAAGATTAAGACTCCTAGCACCTAACTAAAATTATCCTCTAAAATATATCTTCCTTTGAACTTTGATTACAATTTATAGGGTGAGGAGGAGGTAAGAAAGAACTTTCAAACTCCTTCCCATCTGCCCCTTAATTATGATAAATGATATGAAGTGACAAAAACATATTTCCTCAAATATTTCTCACAATTTGACCCCTTTGGAAAAGTGAGAACCATGCCTATTTAATGCATCTTAATTATCCTATGCAATCAATCCCTTGAGATGGACTCACCTTTTGAGAAGAGATTCTCTTAGCTATTTATTACATGACTAGATATTTCGACCCTTTATGCATTGGTTCCCATCCCCTTGATTCAAATGACATATATCTTGTAATGAAATGACTCTTTGCCTCAAATCTTCTCGAAAATTCCTTGAGCATTAAATCTTATAGATCAGACCCAAAATCACTTATACGTGATGGCTGGCTTGTCATCTTTTATGGCCTGCTTTGAAGATGGAGTCCATTTGTTGCGAGATCCACGTGGAAGGTTCACGCATCCTCTAGACTCTTCTTTCCTTAAGGTTCTGAAAAAGCACTAGGTGGATACTTGGGTCCATCCATAGGCTTATTTTCCTACTCCTTTTCGCATCTATGTGTTAGTCCCATAGGAGTTTGAGACCTCGCCCCCTTATTGACTTCTGAAGTTGTGCCTGCTTGACACTTGGCAGCGTTTTGAGCCGTTCGGTTCTTCTTATAATTTTGTTAAGTCCCCTCTCTCTCGGCAAATATTTGGCTTCAAATGGGTTTCTTTTAGTCGTGAAAATTTAAAATAACAAGCCCGATTAGAAGGATGAGTTAGACCCTCCTTGAGGATTACTGTGTTGGCAGATCCTTTAGGCTTTGAATAGTTATTTTGGGGTTTTGAAGATGAAGAAGAATCATTTTATTTGAATGGGGTGTTCTTGTTCCGTAATTGGATTTTCTTTTCTTTAATGGCATGAATTTCCAATTTTCGTGCCATGGTGAACACTTCATCAAAGGTTTGGAAGGTTTGGACTTGCAGAGTTGGTGAGATGTATCTGGCACAAGATCTAGTGAACAACTAAATAAGTTTAGTATGAGGTAGTTGGAACGTCAATTGGTTAATAAGACTCCACCAACGGGCAACGAAATCTATGATAGATTCATCTTTGTACTGCCGAGTTGAATAGAGATCGGTCATGGTGACTTTCTTAGTAACATTGATTGAAAAATGATCTAGGAAAGCTTGGGCTACTTGATTAAAGGAATAGATAGAATGTCAAGGTAGTCCATTGTACTAATCCAATGCTGGTCCTATCAGGGACATTGGGAAAGTTCATAGGAGTAAAGCGTCATTGTGGCGATTAGGTAACATCCATGTTTGAATGACCACAAGTGTTGTTGCGGGTCTTATTTACTATTGAAGAGATTAAATTTAGGAATTTCCCAATTTACTGGGTAAGGACGAATGGGAATAGATGGATGGATAGGCTCGTTACAGATTTCATCATATGTTAAAGAATTACAGGTGCCAGAAACAGATGCTTCTAAGGTCTACATCTTCTCCATAATCATTTTAATGAGGGCGTTAGTAGGTTGGGATGAATGGGTTCCCCTTGCGAGAAAAAGGGGGTTACTTCTTTGAATGTATGAAGTGGATGATATACTGGTGTTTAATGGCGCTGAGTATGAGAACTTCGCAAAAGGAATAGATGTAGGTGACACATAGACAACATAAGTGATAGATGAGGTCGGGGGTTGTTGGTAGTACATGTAAGTGGGTGGGGTAGTCATAATGACTCTAGTGGCGATTGGGGGTAAGGATTATGCGATAAAAAATATGAGGTTTTGGAAAGGGGTGTCGCTTTCTTACATCGGAGGTGGTTGCGATGCAATGTGTATATGAGAAGTGTTAGGTGCGGATGGAGCTATACTCATAAAGGTTTTCGGAGGGAAAATCAATGTCACGGGTGTGATCGATGACATAAATGTTGTAGCTATAACGGCTATGGGATTAAGATGAGACACCATAGGTGATAAAGTGGATGATGGTAGCCTTGAACTAGTGCTAGCTACTACTGTATGTGGGGCTAGAGTAGGGGGGATAGATACAGGCATGATGTATATTAAATGTTCTGAGGAATCCCAGGTGGAAGAATGAGAAAGCTAGTACTGGAGAGCAGTGGGATTTTGGTCGAGGAGTCTTGCAAACTCCTCGTCGCTAGTGGTGATGGGGATAAGATGAATCAGATCCATAAGTGATAGAATTAATGGTGGTGATGGACTAGGTGGGAGTGGCTGATGGCTAGCGTGAAACATGAGGGCGTTAGTTTGGCTGTGAGTCAACACCATGTGAATCAACGTAAATTAGGTGAATTGTACTCTGTAAATGACACAGGGGACAACAAAGATGGGACAAAATAGATTTCGAGAGGAAAATTGGGTAAATATTTTGATAAAAATCAAAACAAGGTGACTGATGCCAGTTGCAAGAACCGATGTTTGGTTAAGGTGTGACCGATGCTGGTCACAAGATGACTAATGATGGTTATTGTGAAGAATAATAGTTTCAACAAATAAAGTAAAACCGGTGATCATAGACTGGGGAGAGGCATGTATTGGAGGACTATGATCAGAATACAGAGAGTATGGTGACACACAGAAAAACTTTTAGATAGAAAATAAGGTGAGATGAATGTTCTTTGGGTAAACTAACCAACAAAACAAAGAACTGATGCCGGCTAGGTAAACTGATGTTGGTCAGGTGTAAATTGACGACGGTCAGGGGACCAATTCTGGTTACTGTGAAATCTAAGGAATGAAGAAAAAAGAGGTTTGTGAATTTAGATTGTATGAAGAATCAACCTAGAAGCCTTGGTATGATAGGATCATGTCCTGACACACTCAGAGAAAGTTAGAATACTTCAACTATGATGGCAGAGTGTGAAAGGAAAAATAAAGATGAATAAAACGTATCCTCTCACCTCAAAATGCAAGTCAAGCACAAAGCTATGAAAACACACAGTCCTAAAGTGAATTTTATATTTTTTTATAGCTTATGCTATTTATGACTGACACATGAATTTAGAACAGAGTTTTTGGTTGGGAAGGCGTCCTACGAAAAAGGAAATCTAAAGGGTGAGGTTTCAGGTTATGTTATGGTGGGGGTGGTCCTTCCTCTGATGGGGTACTGGATAGAGATAACCAACTGGGGATTACTTGTCAATCCTTTGATCGTGTGATCATTGACATGCATTCCCAGGTAAGATGTCATTTAAGAAGGTGTGTATATTCAAATTTTTGTGCAGTTTGGCAAGAGAGAGAGAGAGAGAAGCAAGTGCTTTCTACGGTTCAATTGTGTCAACCATCAGCTGGGCATGACTTCTAGTGTATAGGTTTCCCTCATTTTTAATGTGAGCTATAATGCACAAAATCGAATGCAATGCAAGTGTTTTAAACCCAAATTGAAATATGATATTTGATGTAGCAAATGATGAATAGGAAGAGGGATGATTTTTCACTAATGCAATGCAAGAAAGAAGAAGTGGTTCATTTTAAGCCCCAAATGACAAATGTCATTTAGACAATTAGAAGAAAGGAATATTACCAGGGAGAAGATTAAATGTGTAATTTTTGAAATGAAAGAAACACACAAAAATTTTTTCCCTATATGAAGAAAATGCAATGAACCCAAGAGAGGGTCCCACCAAGCGTGCCAAAATGTTTCACCGTTTTCTTTAAGTTTTGGATGAAACAGATAAGGGTGTGGGCCAAGGAGGAGGACCTATAGTGATGGTTAGTTGGAGGTTGTTGTGTGTGTTATGGATTCTTAATCCAATGCTGACTGTGAGAGCTTCCTTTTGGCTAGGAGGAACTACTTGAAATACACAACAAGACCACAAAAAGAGGATTAAATAATATATGTTAGTGGGCTGCCTAGTGTGTGCTAGATCCAAGAAGTGTGATACTTCCTCGGTGGCAGTCAACCCACTATTTTAATACAATTTAATGTAAGAAATAACGTAAGTAAATAGAATCCTATTGTAGTTGATATGATTTAGGTATCTCATCTAAATACAATAAGCAAATCTAACATAATAGGCTAGGCTATGATTAGATCTGGAAATAAGGTAAACAACTAAGGTATTGGAACAAGTCAGGGTCAGATTCTGGGTCACTTGAATCACTTAAAAAGGGTTATTGGGATCTGGTATTAGAAGGACTGCCAAATACAGAGACCGATGTTGGTCTGGTATGACCGACGACGGTTTAGTAAGAACCGACGACGATTACTGTGGGCTAGTAATAACTCAATAGTTCATAGTTTTGGGGATTTTTTAAGACTAGATCGGTGATGGTGAGGATTTATTTTAGTCCTGGGGAATGTTGGGAACAATCAAAGGTTACGAGGGTAGAAAAAGGTGATTAAAAGGGGTAGGAGTGATGGGAATGGTTGGGTTCACAAGAAGGCAATAATGGTAGGGTGAAAATATAGCTGATGATTGATAAACAAAGGTGAAGAAATTTATAAACTGAATGGAAATGAAGTGGTGCAGGTTAGAGACACACTTTTAACTCATCGCGGTGTTTCAATGGCCGGGTGGTGGTGATGGCTGATCTTTCTCCCATAGCTAAGATCAAAATGATCGGATGATCTTTGATCTAGATGCATAGTTTTGATGGAACGTCCATCGATGGACGTAAAAAGTGCCTTCTTGAATAGATATTTACAAGAAGAAGTCTACATGACTCAACCCGAGGGATATGTAGTACTTGGTTAAGAAGCAAAGATATACATACTCGTGGATGTCTCTTTATGGCCTCAAATAGGCACCCCGGGCTTGGTACATCAAGATTGATGAGCATCTCATACAACATGGATTTGTTAGAAATCCATACGACCCCAATCTCTACCTCAAAAAGTAAGGGGGAGATTGTTATTGTCATTTTCTATGTCAATGATCTAGTCATCACCGATAGTTCATTGAAGATGATTGATGCAACAAATAAAGATATTAATTGATCGCTCAAGATGACCAATCTCGGGATGATGCATTATTGTCTTGGATTGGAAGTATGTCGAAATAGAATCACATTTTTGTTTCCCAGATGAAATATACCAAGACAATGCTCAAGAAATTTAGGATGATGGATTGCACACCAATTTCTACACCTATGGAGAACATATTGCAGCTTATTGCGTTCGATCCATCTCCCGAGGTAAGTTCCACTCTCTATCGGAAGTTGATTGGGAGTCTTCTTTACCTAACCTACACTATACCGATATCAACTTTGCAGTGAGCTATATATCTAGGTTCATGTAAGAACCCAAAGTTTTTCATTGGAAATAAGAAAGGCACATCTTGATATATCTTAAAGGATCAATGGATCTTGGTCTAGAATACAAGAATAATGACAACTTCTTCTTATCGGGATATTTAGATTCGAGATCATGCGCAGTAAACATTGATGACATAAAATCCACTTAAGAATTTGTATTCTTCATGGGATCTGACCAATATCATGGGGAAGCAAGAAAAACACTTTTTTTCTCTTTCTTCCAGAGAAAGCCGAGTATCATTCTCGCAAAAGAAGCTATCTGTGAAAGCGATTTGGTTACGCCGCATACTAGAAGGACTTGGAATACCACAGACAAACTGAACACCATGTATATTGACAATGAAGGTGTTCTCAAACTTGTTTGCAATCTAGTGTTTCATGAAATAACAAATCACATTGAGGTACAAGTTCATTTCATTCACGAGCATGTGTTGAAGCACAACATCCAACTTTCAATTTTTTCCAACATTGAACAACGAGAAGATATATCCATGAAGTCACTTGCACGTGACAAGTTCAAGTTGTTTAGAGAATTCCTCCCCTCATCCCTCGAGACAATGCACAATTGAGACGATGCACAATTAAGGGGGAATGTTAGGTTAATTAATTATACATTATATAATTAATTATTTAATTAATGTTGTTACTTGTTTTATTAACCATATTTGTTTTATTTCTTCACAAGTATAATTGTTATGATTGTTATAACAACTATGTGCTTCCCGATGTAATATTGGAAGCTACTGTATTGGTTGTTGCATTGTTGCAAGTCCTCATTTGTTTGTATTCAGTTGTACAATACCTATAAGTATTGCAGCTCATTCATATGTAATTTTGTTGATTGAGTTTAATATAATTTATCAGGCTTCCGTCCCTATTGCTCAATCTACAATTTAATATTTTATTTGAGTACCAATATATAACCATAGTAAAATATTATCTTTAATTAAAAGATTAAAATATCCTAGATCACAATTTTAAAATTATTTATTATATAAAATAACAAATCTAAAATTAAAGAAAAAAAATTAAAATATGTTTTAAAAACATTCAAATACATTGATACTCAAACATGGATATTAGAAAATATTATAAAATAAGAATATACAATAAATTTGAATATTTTAAAACAATATTATAGTTGTTAAATATTTACAAAAGATTGGAAGTAAATATAAATATTTTAAAAAGATTTTTAATACAAAAATTTAAAAATATCATTTTATCGATAAAAAAATTTCAAAATATAAATTTTTGATATATATAAACAAATTTGCAATTGCAAAGTTTTCATTTCCCCATGTTGAATTATTATAAATTGAATAAGAGATTTATTTTTAAGAATATCATATTCCTCACTTTATTTGAATTCCTTCGCTCATTAACATTATCATAAATAAACGTGCTTTACACTATCCCGTCTACTTTGTACTTTGTTTTGAATATCCATCTCGCATCCAATGGGTTTCTTCCCTAGAGGAAGATCGACAAGCGCCAAGTGTTATTTTCATCACCGATTGAAATTCGAGTCCATGGCATCTTTCCAAGCTTTTGACCATAGGGCTTCCTGACTGTAGAGGGCTCATCAGACTCAATAAATCTACTCATCAAAGAAAAGTTAACTTCTCTTGCTTTACTATGAGTGTGTGGTCCAGGGTGGATGTATCTCGGTCGAGCATCTATTCTTACATCTCGTAATGTGCTAGTACACCACTTGGGCATACACCGAACTATTTATTCCCATGGATCGTGGTTTTATCATATCAACACCACCATCCCCATCCTCACTTTCATCATCCGAGGGAACATCAAATTCAATTTTTACAATTGGTGAAAAATATACATCCGATGAGTCTGAGGAGGAGTCTCTACTTCCTTCTTCTAAAAAAACTCAACATCTCTACTTTGGTGTAGACTTTTCTCGGTCTTTGAATCTATCAATGCACTGCAAAGAGTCTCTTCACTTATACCCAATGAAGATGAGTTTCTCTCGACTTCATGTCCAATTTATTTTTGTTCTACTTGGGTATGTGCATACTTTCTTTACACCCGAATACTCTAAGGTGTGCAATATATGGTTTCCCATTTGACCATGCTTCTTGTGGTGTTACTCCCTCAAGAGAAACTGTGGGCACTCTGTTCAAAAAAATATAATGTTGTGTTTGCTTGATTCTACCCAAAATGACTTTGTAAGTCTAGAATCATTGATCATGCATCGCACCATTTCAATGATAGTACGATTTCTTCTCTCAACAACACCATTCTGTTACGATGTGTGTGGAGGAGGCATTTGTTTACAAATACAGTGAGTTTGTAGGTAGTATTTGAACTCATTCGGTGAATTCCCCCTCGATCGAAGCAGAGAGTTCTCGATGTGATGACCAGCCTTCGTTTCTCAACTTCTATTTTGATCTTGAAAGTTTCAAAGATTCACTTTTCTTGTGAAGAAAAAAATCCACATTTTCCTCAAATAGTTTTCAACATATAGCATGAAGTACTGAAATCCAAAATAACTTAGTTACATCGGACCACAAAGATCAGTATGAACTAGATCAAGCTTACCATGAGCTCGATATGTACTCTTCTAGAATGAAGCTCTGTGTTGTTTTCCTACTAGGTAGTGAGGAGATGGTAGCCCATGTACCATATTATGCCGGCAAGTGTCTCGAGATACTTAAAACTAACATGACCAAATCTTTGATGCCACAATTATGTTAAGGTATAGTTCTTAGCCACAAGTGCATGATCATCTCTGTGAACAAAATCAAGTTAGAACATGCGTCACACATTGGAAGCTTTTGGAACTATTTTCGCGCCTCGTGATTTGTCTCGAATTAAACATGTTTTCTTGCCGGAATCACTATCAAAGTCAATTTTTAAGTTTTGATCTAGGATTTGGTACCTGACTGAAAGAAGATTATTTTTCAACTCAGGGATATATAAGACATCGGATAGTCTCCAGTCGCATGAACCAAGGGGTAGAGAAATGTTCCCAATCCCCTGAACTGTATATGAAGAATCATCTCCCAATGAAACATGATTTTTCGATGGCATGTCCCTCATTGAAATAAACAAGTCTCTTTGGCTGGTCATGTGTCGAGTGGCTCCCAAATAAACATACCAAACATCAATAGATGATGTGGATGGTTCACTTGATCGAGCAGTGTATAAGAAGTCTTCATTATCTAAATGTTCTTCTTGCTCAACAATATTTCCTTGTTGATGGGGTCTTCTTTTCCAGTTCCTCTTTTTCTGCCCTTGATTGTGGTTAGAATGTCCCTTGTAAGATTTTTTTGTTTAGGTCCGAGTTTCTTGATGAACCTTTCTTGTAAGTATTATACCAACAATATTTTAAGTCATGTCCTCTTTTACAAATTGGACATTGCTTCTTCTATTGTTTGTCCCCTTGATACTGATTTTGATTTTGGGAATTTTTATAGGAATTAGGTTTTCCTTTACCTTTTCCTTTCCATTTTTGATGTGAAGAAAGTACCTTCTTCTCTTCATCATCCTTATTATGTATGGCTTCCTCTTGTTGCAGTAAGTTTACCAATTTTTCAAAATGAACGGTCGTATCTGACACGTTTAGTGTTGTAACAAAAATGTGGTAAGAAGAGGGGAGTGATCTCAGAACAATGGGAATGATAGCATCATCTATGACGGATTCTCCTAGGGCTAGAAGTGAAGCCCTCAAATCTGTAACTCTTCTTAAGAAAGCTTCGATTTTATCATTCTGATTGAACTTCAATGTGTGTAACTGACTCTATAAATCCAGTATAACATTCTTTTTTTTTCCTCGTATACTATGCTCAACTTATCCCACACTTATTCAAAAGTTGTGGCATGTCGAATGTGGGGTTGAACATTGTTGGACACTCCAAACAAGATGATGAGTTTGGATTTCGATCTTTCTCTATCAAACTCTCATTATTGTGTTGTATCGGTAGTTGATTTGGTAGAGTCCCACCACAACAGGCTAGATCTCTTCAAATTCAAGTTGTGTCTTGATTTTTGTCTTCCAAGAAGCATAGTTGTTTCTCCGAGTAGTTGTGAATCGGAAGAAAATTTTTGGGGGCATTGGTGCCCATTTTGCAGAAATCACCGATAGGGGTTTGGCTGTTATCACTCAAGGTATAAGGTCTCCCAATCTATATAGTTTCGCTTTGATATACCGAACCTTTCTATATAGGTTCCTTATGATATAATCGGCGGTACATGGAAGAATCTTGCCCTTTCTATATACCCGGTGGTACATGAAAGAGGTGTTAACGCACGTGAAATAATTCAATACGTGGTACCAAAACAATACAAATGGGTCTGTGATTATTGACACTAAATCGTAGAAATATCCTTATATGTGTGCATAAATTCACTATATACTTGGATAATTTCTCGATGCCTGGATTTATGTCATATAATTGTTCACGAAGGATGGGATGGCTCATAATGTGTGCCTTTGTGACCTTATTATGCCTCGTCGATTTAATGGGTCGATGCCCGGATGACATTATTACAACTATATTAGGCATTAAGTGTAGTAGTAGTCATAATGGCTTTACCAATAAGTGCTTCCCGAGGCACTTGTATATACTTGAATTCTACGAATGAGATATAGGATCTCGTGAGTGTTTTAGAACCAATTTTTTTATTGTTCTTGATTACAACTTCCTACCGCTTACGAGCGATTACAATATTTGCGGTTGGCTATGGTAACCTAAAAATTAGTACAATATATGAATCATGTAATTACATTCAAAAATTTAGAAAAAATTGAATGGAAGGCAATTTTTTTGTTTTTGCGACCTAGTGGCCTCCAAAGCCCAATACGACCCTTAATGCAAAAATTATTAAAAAGTGGGCCAAAATGAAGTTTTTAGATAGTCTTCCTTTGGAAAATGTTGTCCAAAATTAAAAAAGGCCTAATAGGAGTTTATTTTTAACCCTAAATTAGGGTTTTTTTGGCTTAAAAAGTTTAGTAGCTTTGTTTAGTTGTAACTATCATTTAGAGGTGGTTTTTCCACCAAATCTACCTCCAACTATGGCGGTTTCTCCAAATTTTCCGCCAAATTTCAAAATTCAAAAAACTTGTGTTGTTTTGTGTGATTCGAACCATGCACTTCCCACTCCCAAATCGCTTCCACTTATCCAACTCGGCACTATGTGCGCTTGGCATATGAAAATGAGCAAATTGTATTTAAAGAAAATGAATTTTGAACTGACCTTTTAAAAAATGTGACTGGCTGAGTGGAGGCTTGCATGGAGCTTGCGTGGCATGTGCTTGGAGGAGAAATTTCCTGGAGGAGGTCTACGTGGAAAATAACTCAGTTTAGGGATTTTCACCAGGTCACATTCCTTTATTACGCCACTTTATAGCTAACATACGCTATTGTATTTGTAATTTTTTTAATTCTCTGCCGCCGTTTTAACGTTTTGATGCTTGATCGCTATAGTTGATCTCATAGTTTTCCTGCTTGTGCAAGGTTGCAAGGGTCGGATTTGGTAAATGATGTCACTATTTTTATCTTATACAGGTTGATTTCCACCCTTTTGATTGACCCACAATTTTTTTGTAATGCATGGAGCACAGATCGGTTCCACCGTATTGTTTTTCTCTTTTTAAAAAATTTCTTTGATCGCTTTGGTTTTCCTTGTGCGGGGTCGCTGTGGTTGTCATGGCTATGGCTATGACTACGAGTATGGAGGTTATACAGTAGACACCTATAATTACGCCCAAGCAATTTAAATACTTAAATTGCACTAATTATCCCCTTTCTCACAAATTGATGACGTATTGTCAAAAGCGCTCATGTTCTCTCTTGTTGTCGTTAATCAATTACAATATGCTAATTGATTAAGTCACCCATCCAGCTAACAACCTAGTTAATGACCTTCTCATTAATTAGTCACTTCCTCTATCTAAATTAATTAATTATTATTAATTAATTAATCTTCCCCTTCATTTAACTAGTAAATCAATATTAAATTGATTTAATCCCTTTCTAATAGCCTAAATCGCACTAATATTCTTCTAAATGGCTTCTATAAGCTTACACCTACCTATTAATTAATCACCTTTGATTAATTAAAATACCCCCCAACTCCCATGACTTGCTAAACATGTATTAAACCCTTCTAAAGTAAGGTTACCTTTAATAAAGCAACCTTATCCATTCCTAATCATGTTTTACCTTTATCCCACATTCATGAGGATGTGTTGCATCCTTTATCCTTTGGGCTATATAAAGAGCCCTCCACCTACCTTTTTACTTACACCTAAACTCCTTAAGAGAGAAAATGCAAAGCATATAACAAAGAGACTAAGAGCTTGCACTTTGTCCTCTTGAGAGTTCATCATCTTGAAGAGTTAAGCCTCTTCCTATTCTTTCTTAAAGTGCTTGGGTCATATGGGAGGTGTCAAAAGGGTCTTGTAGCCCAAATTTGACTAGCCCTCATTCTAGGTGCTTGGAACCTTAAGGACAACTATTTTGATAGCCATGGATCCTACCTAGGTTCTTTCATTTTTATGTTGTTAAATAATAGAGGTTATTTAGATACTTAACATTGTTGATTTCATAGTTTTATTGATAAATGTTAGATCTAACCCTTGATTAATTCTTATCATGATGGTGCTTAGAATGTTTGTTTAATTCTTGCTAATCAAGACTATTTAGGTGTTAGTCTTCCATTCATATCTAGCATTAGTTAGAAACAAACACCTATATTGTACGGTTATGCTGCACACATTCTTAACTATTCCTAGCTACACTTTGAGCTTGTTGGTTTGGTTTTATTATTACCTCAATTTCAAAAGGTGCTAGGCATTACCATTTTTGCGTGTTATATCAATAACATCTCGATATCAATACTTCACTTTCTTGCAAAGTGGGTTAACATATCTTGGCGATATTGTTGTTTCATTCGCAAATCATAATTGACACTTTTTGAGATATAGGTCTTAATCATATTTGAGCTTGCTTGTCATATATCTTGATTGGGAGATTGCATTTAACTCCATGTATTTACTTACATCTTGTTCATTCCTTTGAACTTGGCATAAGTGGAGACATCTTGTTAATCATCTAGCATAGTAAATTACTTTGAAACGTAGTCTAGGAGATACTTCATTTGATCAAGTTTTGATACCAAACGATCGTTTCATTGGTGACTTTATCACTCTATTACATTGGTATTCTCACACTATTAATTTACTCTTAACACGTACATCTTGTGTTTCACTTAGGGGTAGTCATTGAATTTTGAACAAATCTACAACTTACCCTAGTGAAACTTATCACGAAAACATGGCTCCCAAGATGCATCTAGGGTTAAAGAAACAAACATATGAGGAACAACAGTGCAAGCTTGGGAAACCTCTAACAGACAAGGATCAAACCCATTCATCGGACACGATCTAGGACCACTATTTTCTACAGAAAAGGAAACAGAAGAAATGGTCAACCATAGTGGAAACGAATTAGAGTCACCACGCGTGGACTTTGATTTTATCCCTACTCTGCTAGATGAATTTCTTCTTAGAAACAAAGACAGGTGTTGGCCCGAGTTGTCGAATTAGGGGCCAAATTGTCCATCGAGAATGAACCAATACTACAAACAAATGACACTACTGAGGAAGAATGCCCCCTTATCAATATGGAAGATATTTTAATAGGCGGGCATGCTTCCACTTCTTACGTAGAAAATGATAAAGTGGTAGGGCATAGAATACCCCTCGTCAAAGTGCCACAAAGAAACAAACTAGAACTTGAGACAGAGGAAGAACCTCCACAGTATGAAGAGGAGGAACCTTTAGAAGAAGAGGCTATAAACCAAGCCACAATCCAACAACAAATCAGCAGCCTAAGCTGACAACTTGCTTTTCTTACTTCCCATGTACTTGAAAGATGCAAACAAGAACATTCAAAAGGTGAGGCCTAGGGTTAAGATCAACGAACTCCATCAGGAAAAACAAGGAGAAGAAGAAATAGGGTACCATCGTGTTATATCCCCACTTCTCCCACTAAAGAACAATTTCTCGACAAAAGTGTAGTCTATGAAAGTGATGCTTGCGAGCTTACAAGAGAGCAATATAGGGAGCATCAAGAAATATCAATATGAAGAGTTGTGCCCCTATCCTTTTGACAAGACAATGACCCTTCAACCCTTTCCAAAGAAATTTGATATGCCAAAGTTTGACAAATACAAAGGAAAGGGAGATCCAAGGGATCATGTTAAATATTTTTACATGGCATGTCAAGAGGTGTCTTATAGTGATAATTACCTTATCGAATTTTTCCCAAGAGTCTTGGAGGTCAAGCATTGGAATGGTTTACACGCTTACCATGGGGATCAATTTCCACCTGGCCAGAATTGGTAGAAAGATTCGTGCATCACTTCTCGTATAACATAGAGAGTGACGTCACCATGGCAGACTTGTGTGGTGCCAAACAACACCCAAATGAGACCTTCACTAGCTTCCTCTAACGATGGAGAGGGATATCCAGTCGCTTCCCTTGTGCTTTCCCTGAAAAGCAACTGGTCAGTATCTTCATTCCCAATCTCAACCTAGATATCACCTTCCACCTCCAAATGCATTGTGTCCGTACTTTTGAGGAGGTTATCGAGAAAGGGATTTAGATAGAAAAGGCTCTCATTTCCAAAGGCACCCTTAAAAACCAATCTAAAGACAACCAAAGTGTCAAACCCGTGGAAAATCCCAAGATCTTCAACAAAAATAAAAACATGGTGGGAGACGGAATCACTGATTCCAAACGCGTTCAAACAGCTTTAAATCGTCAACCTTTTAAACTGACCAAGGGCCCAATTCAACCACCACCAAAACAATGAACATTCACCTCTCTCAATGAACCATTGTCATTCGTACTAAAATAGTTGGATGCGGCCCACATGTTACCTATCCTACAACACAATCGTTCGACGACAACACTCCTAAACCTTCATGGTATAAGGAGCATGAATATTGTGAAATGCACCATGTTAAATGTCATAAAATAGACAAATGTTTGCAACTTCACCACTATATTCAAGACCTCATTGACAATGGGGAGATAGAGGTGGATAACCCTGGCCACACATAAACACCTAATGAGAAAATGGGAATTTATAAGGAACCATTCCCAAAGCATGATAAGTCGGAAAAGGAAAAGCCGGATCAGGGAGAGTCATCCCAAACTTATAAAGCTGCAAATTACTTGTATACCAAGAGAGATAACAATCATTACGATTCACTTATCGATGTATTCACTCCCCTGCTGACCATGTCAACACTATCTAGATTAAGGGAAAGGACTACACTAGTGGTAACAAGGCGTGCCCGCCTCATAATTCTGGAACCCTCTTTGTCGACCCCGCATATTGGTAAGTATAACCTTTTAGAACAGCTCGAGAAGACGTCCGCTAAGATTTCGATCTTAGACCTTCTCAAGATTTCCCATGTGCATAAGGAAATCCTGTATCAAACTCTTCAGGGGTCGGGAGTGCCTTTAGAAGTCGATCCTGCACACCTTCAGCCGTGGTGGCAAACATCACACCAAGTGAGCATCTCACTTTCAACCATAGGGAGATCCCTGCCGAGAATCCTACACATAATCTTCCCTTGTACATCGAGGTAGTTGTCACCCACAGGAAAATCAAATGGGTGCTTGTGGACAACGGATCGGGATTGAACATCTGCACGCTTAAGCTAGTCAAACAATTGGGACATACAGAGGAAGATATTGAGTCCCATATTATCACTATCACCGCATACGACAACGCGAAAAGAGAGTTAGCAGGTACCATCACGCTTCCCATGAAGGTGGGCCCCACTTATTATCAGACGAAGTTTCACATCCTAGAGTTGGAACTTCCATATAATATGCTTCTAGGCGACCATGGATTCATGCCATGCAGGCCGTGCCATCAATGTTTCATCAATGCATCAAGTTGAAGCATGAGGGACATACGATAACAATACCAGGAGATTCAGAGCCCTTTGCTCATTGTAGAGCTCTCAATAGCTTTGCACGAAAGGGTACATATGCATGTCGCTCCGCAGATATAGTTGTTCCTCTTCAATCGAGGCTATGGAATCCCGCATGGATTTAGATTCACTTAGTTCTTGCACTCATGGGGTGTCTACTTTGATCTCTCCATTTGATTCATGGGAGATAAAAATCCTAGAATATGGTATGGGGGAGTATAATGTACAACAAGCACTCCTGGTGTCAGACCTCTCTTTGTCACCCAAGACTAGAGGACGACCCAACTACCACTTCAGGAGACCTAGAGAAGAACACACTATTGGGACGTTCCTACCTGGAGGCTTGTTGGTTGAGGAGAAATTGCTTGATCCACCTACTACTTGGGTCCCTGAGGACACCCAGCCATCCTGTTATCAAACCCTGGAATATGAAAAATATAGCAGAATGATGTACTCCATGGGCTACAAAGGCCTAGGATGTGGGAGGAATGAACAAGGACAACGAGAACCAATTCCTCTTCCACATTTCAAAACAGAAAGATACGGCATCGGGATTTTCGTTATGGAGTGCACCCCAACGATCAAGATGTAACTTGTTCTGAGTGTGAGGATAGTTCCGATTACCTAGACAGCGATACAGATTCCTGTTATAGCCAATATGAGGATCTGGCCTCCATGAACCTTTTCATGAATAATGCTATCCTGACCATCACCCCCACTGAACCAACCCTTGAACTTGTATACCCTTCCCTTGTTGAATGGGACCAACAATGCCACGTGCCACTAGATTTATTCAAGAATGACGAGGCTATTGCAAAGTTTATGGGCATAAGGGATACAATCCCCATTGGAGATCATAAGAAAGGTTTCTCTATCGACTTAGACACTGCCGCACTACTTCGCGAGGAGGCTAAACTTCATGGTTAGCAAAATTTGAAGAAAAGTGAGGGAAAAAGTTCTAAAGAAAAGCCTTGGCAAAAATCAAAGTCCAAGTCACATAGTGAAAACCTCTTTGAGGCACTGGCTAACAAACAAATAAGAAAATCAAAGGACAAACAAAGTGACCACGCCAAGGATGAAAATCTCGTGGAGACATCCTTGGATGAAGATCTCAACCTTCCTCCTGATCCTACGCGTATGGAGGATTTATCAAAATTGTTAGTTAAAGAAACCATTGATGTCAATATTGGTACCAAAGAAGATCCCAAGATAGTAAAATTGGGGGCATCACTCTCAGCTAGAGAACAAAATATGTTCACTATGTTGTTGCGAGAGTTCATTGATGTGTTTGCATGGTCTTACAAAGACATGCCCGGCCTAGATCCAAATTTGGTCATACACAACTTGGTCATGCACGCAGATGCCAAGCCTATCAAATAGAAACTCTGAAAGATGCATCCAAGAGTGGCCTTGTTGGTCAAGGAAGAGTTGGAAAGGTTACTTGCAGCAGGATTCATCCGACCAATTGACTATTCTGAATGGATATCAAACATTGTTCTGTCTGAAGAAACTGTCGATGTCTCGAATCTCATGACGGATTTTAGGGACATCAATAAGGATTGCCCTAAAGATGAATTTCTGTTACCCAACATTGATATGATTGTTGACTCAACAATAGGATACAAAATGCTATCACTCATGGATGGCTTTTCAGGTTATAATTAGATTAAAATCGCTGAGGAGGAGCAACAAAAAATATCTTTCACAACTCCTTGGGGCACCTTCTACTATCGGGTGATGCCATTTGGCCTTAAGAATGCGGGAGAAAATTATCAGCGGGCCATGATAGTAATATTTCACGATATGATTCATGACATCATGGAAGACTATGTAGATGACATCTTGGGAAAGTCCAAAACAAGAGAAGATCATCCTATCATTTTGCGGTGTATCTTTGAGCGCCTGTGGGAATACAAAGTCAAGTTGAATCCCAAGAAGTGTGTCTTCGGGGTGCTATCAGGGAAATTATTGGGCTTCATTGTGTCAAGATGAGGTATTGAGGTAGACCCTGCTAAAGTGTCTGCCATCACTGAAATGCCTCCACTGAAAATATCAAGCAACTGCGTAGCTTGCAGGGGAAAATTCAAGCCATTCACCGCTTTATCTCATAGCTTGTAGATAAATGTCACTCATTCACCCATTTTCTTAAAAGGACGTCGCTTTCATCTGGGACCCAAGCAACAACAAGCCTTTGCTTTGCTTAAACAAGACTGCGGCCAATCCACCTATCCTCATGCCTCCTACTTCGGGAGAACCACTATTGCTCTACATTTCTGCTACACAATACGCTATTGGTGCACTACTTACCCAATATGACATTAACCATAAGGAGAAAGCGGTGTACTATCTGAGTCACACCCTCATTGCCTATGAACTTAATTATCCTCAGATTGAAAAGGCTTGCTTGGCCTTTTTTTTTTTTACCTTTCAAAAACTTCGCCATTACCTACCGAATACTAGGACCAAGCTCATATCGAAGGTCAACCTACTCAAGTATTTGTTTTCCAAACCCACCCTTATAGGTAGAATGGCTAATTGGATCATTCTACTTAGTGAGTTTGATATAGAATTTTTCCATCAAAAATCAGTTAAAGGACAAGTACTTGTAGATCAGCTAGCGGAAGCACCTTTGCAAAGCACGAAGCCTTTGAGTCTGGAACTGCTAGATGCCTCTTTGCTCTACATTGAAGAATCTGTCATATGGCAGATACATTTTGATGGATCTTTTATGTTTCATGGTTCAAGTGTAGGAGTGGTCCTTATTACTCCTTCGGGTGATCCTATACCGCAGGCTTTCCGCTTGGCCTTCCCTTGCACGAACAACATTATAGAGTATGAAGCACTCATTGCAGGGATGAAGCTGGCCATCAAGTGGAATATTCATCATGTTAAGGTTGTAGGTGATTCACAGTTAATCATTAAACAAGTTAATGATGAGTATAAGGTTAAGGATGACAAAATCATACCTTACAAAAAGTTAGTGGAAACTCTAAAGGAGTATTTTGTGTGCATCACCTTTGAGCAGATCCCAAGAGCACAAAACAGATCAGCGGATGCTATGGAAATGGTGGGATCTATGCTTCGTATTCCTCAAGGAACAATGATATGCCATTCTTCGTAGAAAATCTACGCCAGCCCAGCATATGACATGCTAGAATCTTGCCTAGCTTGTGAGGTTGTTGGTCCCCATTCACCATGGTATGAACCCATTTTCACCTATCTTAAGGACAGTACATTCCCTCCCGATATCTCCCACTCTGAAAGGTAGAGCCTAATTCGCCGAGATAGCTCGTTACACCCTTTTAGGAGGTACACTTTATTGTCATGTGGCTACGACGGGAATCATTACGTTGTCTGGATGTGACAGAGTCAATCCAGAGATCAAGGAAGTGTACAAAGGAGTATACGAGTGCATACAAACGGAATGGTCTTGGCTAAGAAATTGTTGAGAGTAGGTTACTATTGGCCTACCATGGAAACTGATTGTTGTAATTACGTTAGAAAATGTGTGCTTTTCTAAAAGTATGGAAATTTTATCCATGCTCAAATCACAAACCATTGGAACCAATCACTACCCCATGGCCATTCTCTAAATGGGGACTCGATTTAATAGGGAAGATTACTTCTACCTCTTCTGATGGTCATACACATATCATCAAAGCCATTGAATATTTTACAAAATGGGTGGAGGCCATCCCGTTAACCTATGTCACAGGAGCAAAAATTTCTAAATTCATCATGAATCACATTATTTATCGGTATGACATTCTCAAGCCTGACCATTATGTACAGATAATGGGAAGTCATTTAAGAATAAAACTATGAAAAGCCTTTGCCAATGGTTCCAAATTAGATTAAAATGGTCCACACCATATTACCCTCAAGGTAATGGACAAGCTGAGGCAACAAACAAGACTTTGGTCAGGATAATGGAGAAGATGGTCAACAAAACAGGTCGCAACTAGCACCTACAAATTCATCCAGCCCTTTGGGCTTACCGAACATCCATTCGCACCCCTACAAGTGCGACACCATATTCCCTAGTGTTTGGGACAAAATATATCATCCCCTTAGAGATTGAACTTCCATCCCTGAGGATCTCTCTTTGAGACTATTTGATAAAGATGAGGATTATCGCGTGACAAGATTAGGCTGAGTTGAGCTCTTTGGATGAGAGGCGCATTCGTGCTCTTAATCACCTGAAAGTATATCAACACAGAGTCTCCGTAAACTATAACAAAGGAATCATCCTCGTCGGTTTGAGGTTGGTGATTTAGTCATGAAGGAGAACCAGTTCAACACTAGAGCAGAGCGAGAAAAGAAAGGGAAGTTTGAACCCCATTGGTTAGGACCCTATGTCATAGTTGCCAAGTATGGCATGGCAGAGGGCATAGAAGTTGGCTCACCCCAATGGTGATGAGCTCCGGGAGCCCATGAACACCATGCATCTTAAAGGTTTTATGCCCGAACATGGCACAAAGAAGTAATAAAAATAAAAACACAAAAAAATAAAATAACATTCGTAGAAAAGAAAAAGAGAAAATAGGTTGTCCACTAAGTGAAAACCACGCAATTGTGGAACTTTGGACAAATCCTTGTGTGAAAACTAGTTTCCGGCACCTTGGGAGGATTTTTTGTTCACAAGCATTCTGTATTAGAAGGGTAGTTGTCTTGGGCCTGGACCTGGTTTTGCCTTCGAGTTTCCTTGTGCACACCATTCTATCCAGCCTTGATCCGGCTTTTCCTTCTTCTAGTTAAATTCGTCTGTGAGGGATGTGGTCTTTCATTATTTCCCATCTTACGCTGGGGAAACTCAATGACTTCACCTTCTTGTTCATAAGTGTGTGGCTTCTACCCTTGTATATTCCCCACCTAACGCTGGGGCATCCACGCTTTCTTGGTTACTTGCACATAGCTTTGAAAACCATCAGAAAACAAAAAAACAATAGAAAATTGTTTCGAGAAAACACAAAAACAATAGAAAATCAAGCTTGAAAACGCAAAAACAATATAAATTTTTATAGAGAAAAACACAAAAACAATAGAAAATTGTTTCAGAAAACACAAAAACAATAGAAAATTGTTTCACAAAAACCTAAACAATAGAAAATCGGTGCATGAAAACATATCTTACAAAAACATTTACTTGCATTGTCTTGTTTCCTTTCTTTGCTTGTTGCTTGTATAGTGTTTTACATGCTTACTTTTGAGTTGTTTGTTGCTTGGGTGTACTTTTTCATGGTTCATCTTTTCTTGCTTAGGTTTAATCAGGATGTAATGTGTTCGTTCATTATGTTCTTTCTTAAGAATTTGGTTGTGTTTGTTACTTGTTAATAAGACATAGTGATTCAGGGTGTATTGCATTAATTCCTGGTGTTCTTTGTTAGCATTTGGCTATGTTTCTTGCATGTGCTCTATTTTGTTATCATTCACATCACACTACCATCACTATCATCACATCTAACATCATCTCTACATCATATATAAACAAAAATGCTAAGTGTTACATCATGCATGTATGCTAAGCTAATCATCACTTATCGTATCATCAATGGGGGCAAGAGGGGTTGTGCATAATAAAAAATCTATCCCCCCCCACCAATATCATCATATCATCCCATCCATATACATCAAAATAACACATGAAAACAACATTTGATATCATCTACAATCTATACAACACATGTATACATCATCATACATCGGAATCGATACATACAAAGTACAAAATTAGATAATACATCCATACGTGCTGAATCACAACGTGTGGCATGCAACGAGAATCAATTTATGCCCACTCGTGTCACAACGCATCCATAAGTGTTGAATTAAACAAATGCAACATGCAATACAAATCTACATATAGTAATTTATGAAAAGGGGTATTTCACATCATAGAATTATGCCCACTCAGGCCACATGCATCAAGGAACAACAACAATACAATGCATCATACGAAAACATCATAACAATATCCACAAATGCTGAATCAAGACAATAACATGCATCAAATCCATAAACATGATTCATGTCCCGTCATCAATTGGCTTCCCATATATTTACAGACAATGCAAAAACCATCCATATACATGTATCAACAAAAACAAAAGATGTGCCTCATATCATAATCATGTGAATCTGAGCCAAAAAAAAATGAGTCCTCATATATATATACATGTGTGTCAAAAATACATCTGTATCAAAAATGGATACATACAAATCTGTACTCTGTATCAAAAATGCCTTCAGCTGAGGCGTATAATAGGGATACATCAAAATGTCTGTATAATACACAATGTCCTGATCAGTGCTCAATATAAATACATCGGTGATACATAATGCCATAAAAAAGGGGCATGTATCTAAAAGAATCAAGCCTTCATCATGAGGCATCATCAACAAAAATACATGTCTACAATCACTGTACATCAAAATCAGCCTTCATAAGAGGCATACATACAAATAGAATCTATACAATACAAAAGTGGCTATCAACCACAACTCTCACCCTCACTGGGCTCCTAGGTCGGTCCTCTGGACGCTGACATCTATAGGCTAGGCTGGCGCTGGTCTCGCCGGCTGGTCTGGAAGGGGCTGTCTGACTGATCTAGTAGAATGACCAGACCTCTGTGAATGAGAGCTAGATGCACTTGATCCTAATAACTATGGCAATGCCACTCTCTAGCTCCGATGGCACCACTCTGTAGTATGTTGTCCTATAAAACAGTGCCTCCCCACCAAGCCTGGTGGCATCCCGAATCAAATCAGCATCTCCTGAGGTGAGCACTGCCTAAAGGCTAGTGTCTCACTCACTTGTAACCCAGCCCAGGTCTACCTTGGCTTGTCTAGAGGCGGAAGCCTCTCGATCTCTCTCCGTCATCATCACCTGTAGCTTGGCGCAGGCATGGTCCCTCTAGGGCTACTATTGTCTGATAACGTGTATACATGTGGTCTCTTTGTGCCATGATCATGCGTAGCTATGACTGGGATTGATGTAAGAGACTTAGTATTTGTGCCCCCATGCAGCTATCTCTCGATCTGGCTCTACCATGCTGCTCTATCATCTCCTAGCCTGGCCTAGGGCCTGAGCCTGATCCCACCCTGAAAGTAATGTAACAATATGGGCTCGGGCCTCATCTCTCTCTGTTGTGGCTATCACACACCAACCTCGAGCCTCATCTCTCTCTGCTCTCACCGCGTCTCTCTCGGCTAAGAGTTGCTGCACCTATACCTGTGTTGTGTGGATCACACTTACACCACCGGCCGTGAAGCTATACATACCTCAGGGACTAGTCCATGCGGCGCTCTGGAAGACTACCCCTGCTCAAATACTCTACCTCGGGGTGGAGGCATGGCTGCTTGTGTTAGGCCCTATGGCCTCGGTCCCTGTGCCTGTGTGGCACCCTATCCATCATGAGGGATCCCATCAAAAGGATCCTTGGGGTCTGGCCCCAATGCTACTACTCTAGCCCTACGCTCTGATCCATGCCATACCTCCACAGGAGGGAAAATACCTGCTACCCATGTTGCCTCTGGAATAGTCAGTTTGTGGGTACCACTGTAGCATACCACGCTGCATAATCAGTTGTGGTCCCCGGATCTCTAATCTGCCGCAATGGATCCCATGCCTGGGGGTCGCCTATAGGAAATTGGCCCTGGCTCGGGCTGCTACAATTTGAGGCCCCATAGTCTAGCCTCTCAGAGTCCCTATGAGCATGCCAGATATCTAGCTGCGGGACGCCCTATACTCGGCCTAGCCTACCGCTTAGAATCACAACGTGATACAACTCCATGATGTAGCTGTGGCTGCCGATCAAGAAGTGCTCCACCAAGCACACGCTAAGCTCTGTGGCATCCTCTGGCCACTGGAAGTGTCTATATGGACGCCAAATGATGTCTATCACTGCTAGCTCATCAAAATCTCATCTATATCTGAATAGGCTACCAAGGTGACCATGAATGTCTCGCCCAATGCTATCCAAGCCATGTATGATGGATCCTCGGGGTCTCGAACTCGGAATGGGCCGACAGGGAATCCAATGGCTATATGATCCCATGACCATATCTGTAACAGTGAGGCCAGCCCCATGGTCTTCTGACCATGGTATGTGATGAGATACAAGTCCTAGTATAAATGGGCCAGTATGCACTGACCCCAGCAATACCTCTCACCACTATAAATCCCATGTACTACTAGTAGCAATCCTCTCAGGAATGAAGTCCCTATCTTATCAGTGAGTAGAAACCCACTGATAAGTGCCATAATGTACAGCAGCCCCCAATGCAATGTCGGGTCTGAGATGCACTCGTGTAAGGCCACAATCATCCCGTCATGTGGGATGTCATCCACACCGAATAACGCACTGCATGCTGCTCTGATCAAACCTGCATCTGGGCTATACTCGATCAATGTACCCATCATGGGCACACGCAGATCTCGCCACACATCCTCTATCATCACTGTCATCTCACTTGTGGGCAGTCTAAAACACTGACTCTCGCTATGCCATCGCTCGGCAAGCGCAGTCAGGAGGCCATGATCCAGTACAATGGAGGGCATCCGAGCCACGGGGCCTAGCCCCACTGCCTCCAGTAATACAGCCATCTCTCGGTGGTCACGCCGGCACATGCTGCCCTCTAACTCGGCAATCTAAGAGTGACGCTCCCACATCTACAACACTGGTAGTCATCTCTACAAAATAACACACCACTCATTAGTTTCTAGCATTTCATCTAAAAATCTATCTCTGTTTTTTAGGTTAACCCAAAAATCCTAAAAATTCTTCTAAGTGTCACATTTTTGGACACTTTCCTATCTTTTTCACTGTTAGGGCACACCTACACGCCTTTTGGGCGTGTGTGCCACATTTATGGTGTCTCACTTGTGCGGGTGTTTTTACAGTGCGTGTGCCCTCTTTCAGTGCTTGACCCCCTTTTTGGCATGTGCGCCACCTAATTGGTGCTTGTGCGTGCATATGTGCACTTCTGCCTGTGTGTGCTTAACTACCCATGCATGCGCCACACTTTTTGCATGTGCGCCCCTTCCCGGTGGTGTGTGCACGTGTGTGCATGTGCACATGTGTGTGTGATACAATTTTTGCTTGCATGTGTGCACGCATAGCCACAGCGCTTGCGCCCTTAAATGGATGCCTGCGCCCCCAAAGTGGCACATGCACACCATAACCCACACTGCGCTCTACGCGCGGCGTGCCTATGTGTATTCTCCACATAAATACCCTAATTAATGCATTAATGACAAAAATTTAAGAGCAAGGTTGTGATACTCACAAATGGCCCCTCGTCCGCATGCCTCTGGTACCCTGGACTATGTCAACATGCCTCAAACGGTCTCATGTGATCACCATCTCTCCTGAGTGTCAGAGCCTCATGGTAAGTTTTCTAAACTGAGCGGTTAAAATGAACTGAATTACGATGTTTTTACTTCCGGGGATATTAGCCTGCTTTTTCACCATTCGATGGCTGGGACACCTGTTTCGATCACCATTTTCTCCTCTATTCACTGTGGAATAATTATTTTTCTCTTCTTTTTCACCGTATTGGGGCATTTTTGTCCAATACCCCTTTCTTCTCCCCCAAGACAATTTTATTGCTCCTTGGTGATTTTTATTCTTCTTCACACTCTCGTAAATAATTATTTTTCAAATAATTATTTTTTCTTAATTTTTCCACTAAACAAGGACATTATTTGTCGTTTGTTTCTCCTTTCTTCCACCTAGGGCACTTTCTGTTTCCCCTAGGCTCTTCATTTTCTTCTTCTCCTTTCTTCTATTGTTTACCATGGTTTAGAATGCTAAAACAATACAAACACTTAATATATCAAAAAATCCAAAAACAAGGAAACTTTTTTGAAAAATTCCTAAAAAGTAAAAACCCTACAAAATGGTAACTTGCTTCTTACGGCTGAAACTTTTGTCTTGTGCATGGTATTTTCTCCATATCCTATTTTTTTGTCTCACATCTTCCCTAATTAATACGACTCATGAGATCACCGGATTCACAACCATTCACAAAGCTAGGCTTGCTTGCTTCGTCTACTACTGGGGCACTTTTGGTTTCCCGGTGTTTTTTCGTTGCACAAAAATGCTTTTCATGGACCCCGTGTCCATTGTCATTTCCCTTGCATGTATCCTTGCTTGGGGCATCATTTTTAACCCTTGTCGTTAATCAAGAACTTGTGGATCTCTTCAAGACCGATAACAAAACATTTGTATAACTATCTTGATCATTGTTGGCTTGGATATATGCATTCGTACTTGTTTTCCCTATTAGATGAGCTTGTTTCCTTCTCATTACATTGCATTTTTGTATGTTGCGTGGAGTTGGTACTTTCAACAATGGATGATTGTTTGTAGTATGGCTTTTCATGTCATTCTACTTTTGTCGTATGCTTATATTTTTCATAAGGACCGATGATGTAGTTCCTATGGCAATATGATAACATCAAATTTGTTCCACATAAACAACGTGGCTAGAGGCTAAGCTCTTCTCTCCCCTCTTCCTTATTTCTTCTACACCACTTCCCTTTTCCCCCTAATTTTCTCTCTCATCGGGGCATTCTGCCTCTTCCCCATTCTTCTACCTATTTCTCATCTTTTTCAATCGTCGATCGGCTTCTTTCATCACCCCATCGACACTCGAGGGGGCATCTCTCCCTCCTACTAATTTTTCTTCTATCCCTTCAAAATTTCTTCCATCTACTATCTTTGAAGTGGTGTCACTTACGCCACCCCAAAGAGGGGAAAATGTAGACACCTATAATTACGCCCAAGCAATTTAAATACTTAAATTGCGCTAATTATCCCCTTTCTCGCAAATCGACGACGTATTGTCAAAAGCGCTCATGTTCTCTCTTGTTGTCGTTAATCAATTACAATACGCTAATTGATTAAGTTGCCCATCCAGCTAACAACCTAGTTAATGACCTTCCGTTAATTAGTCACTTCCTCTATCTAAATTAATTAATTATTATTAATTAATTAATCTTCCCCTTCATTTAACTAGTAAATCAATATTAAATTGATTTAATCCCTTTCTAATAGCCTAAATCGCACTAATATTCTTCTAAATGGCTTCTATAAACTTACACCTACCTATTAATTAATCACCTTTGATTAATTAAAATACCCCCCCAACTCCCATGACTTGCTAAACATGTATTAAACCCTTCTAAAGTAAGGTTACCTTTAATAAAGCAACCTTATCCATTCCTAATCATGTTTTACCTTTATCCCACATTCATGAGGATGTGTTGCATCCTTTATCCTTTGGGCTATATAAAGAGCCCTCCACCTACCTTTTTACTTACACCTAAACTCCTTAAGAGAGAAATGCAAGGCATATAACAAAGAGACTAAGAGCTTGCACTTTGTCCTCTTGAGAGTTCATCATCTTGAAGAGTTAAGCCTCTTCCTATTCTTTCTTAAAGTGCTTGGGTCATATGGGAGGTGTCAAAAGGGTCTTGTAGCCCAAATTTGACTAGCCCTCATTCCTAGGTGCTTGGAACCTTAAGGACAACTATTTTGATAGCCATGGAACCTACCTAGGTTCTTTCATTTGCATGTTGTTAAAGAATAGAGGTTATTTAGATACTTAACATTGTTGATTTCATAGTTTTATTGATAAATGTTAGCATCTAACCCTTGATTAATTCTTATCATGATGGTGCTTAGAATGTTTGTTTAATTCTTGCTAATCAAGACTATTTAGGTGTTAGTCTTCCATTCATATTTAGCATTAGTTAGAAACAAACACTTGCACACAGCTTCTTGCAGAGGATTTCACCGCTCGTGGAGGTCTTAGTTGGCTCGGCCAAATCCAATGCAATGTGTTTCAACAAATCAACTCGGCTTTGCAATGTAAAACAACACACAACACGGTCTCCAATGAAACACAGACATGCCTATGAGGAGAAATAGGTTCTATCCTTTGTTGTAGATTGGTCTCGGGCTCATGTAATATGCCAATGTAGAACAAACCAAGTATTTTGCAAATGCAACTTAGGAATATATATATATATATATATATATATATATATATATTGATTGCTATAAACTAGAAAAAATGCTCTTAAGCAATTTTTCTTGGTGCAGAGAGACACTAAGGAAAATAAATTTTCTTTATAGCTACCTAAAGAACACATAGGAGGTTGTGAATTTACAGGGGGTTTGGGAAGCTACAGGGAGGCATTGGCTCTCTGTTGATGTAAATTTCTTCTCCATGAATTCTCCTTCCTCTACAACCTTTTCCAACCTTTCTAGAGCTTCAATTCGCTCTGGTACCAAATGTAGATTGAGCAACATGGGCGTAAGCTTGATAAATTATATTAAACTCAATCAACCAAATTACATATGAATGAGCTGCAATACTTATAGGTATTGTACAGCTGAATACAAACAAATGAGGAGTTGCAACAATGCAACAACCAATACAGTAGCTTCCAATATTACATCCAGGAAGCACATAATTGTTATAACAATCATAACAATTATACCCGTGAAGAAATAAAACAAATATGGTTAATAAAACCAAATAACAACATTATTTAATTAATAACATTAATTAAATAGTTAATTATATAATGCATAATTAATTAACCTAACAAAAATATATTAATTTAATATTTTAAAATTATATTAAAATATTAGCATACAATGTAATTTTTATTAGATAAGGTAAAAAGAGATTTTGAAGGGATTTGGAAACCCTAACAAAGCAAAGATATGAATATATATATATATATATATATATATATATATATATATATATAATATATAAAATATAATGTAAATGTAAACATATGAAAATATAAATATATCAAAAAATTATTATTAAATTTAAAATAGTTGTGTAAAAAGTAAAATAAAATTAATATTTTTTGAAATAGTCATAAATTTAAAATTTTGGAATAACAACCCTTTTATTATTAAAGTACATGTCACAATTTTAAAATTGTGGATGCATCACGGTTTCAAAGAATATGAAATGGCCATATTTTTCTATTTGTAGACATGTAACAATATCAAAATTGTGAAAATGCCATAGTTAACAATTTTTATTTTTTTATTATTTGCAAATAGTTTTTGGGAGGGACTATACCCCATTACAAAAAGGCTCAAAAGATAGATATTACAATGTACTGTACAAAAGGAGATCAAGATCTTAGATGCTTAGAGGAAATCCCAACTGCGATAAAACTACTGCAAAGCCAAGAACCAAAATACAAAAATAACAACAAATTTACAGAAGAAAAACAACAACTAAACAATCACAGAATTGTGGCAAATGCACAACCAAGCTATGTGGGAAATGAACTTTCCATTGGATTTTTTCTTTTTGTTCACCGTCTTCCACCCATCAGAAACCTCCTTGAAAGGAAGAATAACCTCAAGAGCCTCAATCAACAGATATGTGTTATTTTCTATAGGAAGAGGAGGAATATTTTCCTTTTCCACTTTATGTTCGATAATGATGTTTTTGTATTCTCCATATTCCTACCAACAATAATTTCTTGAGTAGGATTTTTCGGGACTGATTCAACCCCCACATCCAAATTTACATTTGAAACCAAATCATCCTTGGTATCAAAAACTAAATGCTCAAGAAGGGAATTTTTCCACTAGTTGTTTTGTTCATTTTTACGCTTTTCCATCCCACAGATTATCGCAAGAGTGTGTCCTCAGTGAAAGCACTTTCTACATCTGAAGGGAAATCCTTCATAATATAATGGTTGTGTCCAAGTTCTATTTTGGACTTTAAGATCTATAATAACAACGATATTTTTGGAAGTGTCAAGATCAATAAGGATTCGGGAAAAAAATTGTGTGTGAAATCAGTGGTTTGGGGATCAATGAATAATATATGACCTAGAGTATTTCCAATAGAGATCAGAAAAGTGTGGTCCCGAATTGGAGCGGTAAATGTGGTAGTCTGATCTAGACTAGTTTGTAGGAAAAAGATTCAGTGAGTGGGTTAAAATATGGAAACCAAGTAGTGGGATTGACAATCCCAAAGTTTATTCAAAGAAGGGTAAAGATCTAACCTTCGTGACAGAATCGGGATCCAGTGCTCCAAAATCCAGTCGTGAAGGGCAACTAGGCTCGGCAGAGCCCACTGAATCTCCCCGATTAGGGCATGCTCTTGGTAGAATTATTCTAAATCAAGGAATTATTCCCAAATGAAACACTAGGGTTGTTCACTGCAGGGATCATAGGTGTGGGACTCCTCCCTTGCGAAGAACTCCTACCTTGTAAAATGTCTTTGAATGTAGTCGAGTTGTTTGAGATATTTTCACCGACCCACCCTAGTCGGATTGATCGAACTTTAAAATCAAAATAGCATACCCGAGTGATCTCTGGGTGCAAGTCTATTGAGGAGAAACAAGTCTCTGGTTGCAACAAAGAGATGGGAGATTGTTTTCCCTTTGAGATGCCACTATTGGAGCCCCCAAGGAAACCCCAACCAAGCATTAGGTCATCCACTACTACTCTACCATGAGGAAGAGTCAGATATCACGTCGATAAGAAACATCATTCGAGATCTTCTACCACCATTAATAGTGGATGGCTTAACAGAGGGTGTTTTCTGTAGAGGGGATCTGCTACCATGAGAGGGTATAAAGTTAGGATTCAGGGAGGTAGCCTTAGCACCTCCAAAAGCTTGATCAATCCATGAAAACACCTATTGTTCCCGAGCAATGCCGCCAGAATCATCATCTCCATGGATGGAAGAATAAATTCCTCCCCATGAGAATATTTTTTTCCGCCATGGCCACCTCCTCTTCCCTTTAGGGTTTGTAGCAATGGGTTGTTTTTAGGGTTCGAGAGTCTTCTTATTTTAGGGTTTGGATAAGATTGATTTTTGATTTTTTCACTATTGTTTTAATCATGGATTTTATCAATTTTTTTCATTCACATTTAATACTTTCACAAAAACTTGTGGGTGGATTCCAAAAATTTGGATTCATAATTTTTAATAAGATATCCACAAATAAATTGTGAATAAAGTACCCATTTTCTTGTAGTGATAGCAAGTTCAAATCTTATCTAAATTTTTTGAGCAAATTCGTGTAAATACTCATCACATTGAGCCTATTATTAAGATTCTTCTTGCTACCAAACTTTTCCATAATCAAAAAATTGATTAAGAATCCCTTTTTGGGAGGCCTCAACCCTCTTCTACTATACAAACAACTTCTATTTATATAGTGCCTACACCAACACACAATGTCTCTATGTCAATTCCTATGATGATATTTGTTCCTACTTGTAATTATAGTGGTTCATGTGTTTCTTCTTCTAGCATGCGAGATATTAAAACCATTGTTCAAACATTACAAGCTCAAATATTACAATTACAACAAGGTGCATCTACTTAGTCTCATGCTATGGATTCTACGTAATTTCTTCCTAACCAATTTGCACCTAAATTGGCTTCTTATCCTTCACCTCTTAGTTTTATTCCTCATAAGCTTCCTATTTATGATGGAAAGGGTGACCTTGTAGAACAACTTAAATCATTCCATGTTTCTTGCTTTAACTATACATGTAATGATATCTTACATACCAAGCTCTTCCCTATAAGTCTCAAGGAATTTAATTTACAATGTATCTATGATCTCCTCACACATTCTCTCGTGGCCTTTTACTAGTTTGGAAAATGAATTTCTTTCTCAAATTTCTATCAATATTGGGGACAAAGTTTCTTATGCTTAAATGTATTAAAATACGAATTGAGTCTAATGAGCACTTCAATGATTATATTTTATGCTACAATACATTTTTATCAATAAAAGAGGGTTGATGGGTTGTTTACCCTTTTATTAATAAAATATAAAAGAGTTACATACATTCCACCGCCTATAAATAAAACAACCTTCTTGACATGTAGCTAAAAGTTAAGCTTCATCTATGTTGGGCCTATGTTTATCTTATTTTTTATTTTTTAAGTCCTAGAGGACTTAGTATTTTTATTGTGTGTGTATATACATATTATATATATATGTGTATATTATATGTATTTATTATAAGTATATATAATATATGTATATTTATATGTAATATATATATGCATATAATACACACACACACACACACACACACACACACACACACACACACACACACACACACACACACACACACACACACATTTATATATGTGTGTGCATATAGTTTATTATTTAGAGGCACACATGAATTGTTTAAAAGTATGCACGGTTGTGAGCAAGGGAACACACAAGAAGTTGTTGCACAAGGAAGAAAGAGAGGAAGTATATGCAGAAGATAAATAGTGGGGATGCACAAGAAACAATGAGAAATATTTTTGCAGGGAAAGATAAGAACCAAGGAGAGACATGCAAAACATTAAAGGGATAAGAATAAAACATGAGTTTGAAAGTAGACTTATCTTCGGTTCTTATCGTCCGCATGAAGTTGATAGAAGGCGGTGGATAGGGTTAAATATAACAATGTCTTATGCGGAGAGTCAACATACAACAGCAAATTGGAGGTAGTGAAAGGATAAATTTGGCTAACTAACTTTATGAATACTTAACTAAAGTTGTAAACTCAAAGGCTATTATTAGCCCTTGTAAGACTAGTGAAGGACAAGTTCCCACTAGTATAAATACCCATGAAGGGGTCTAGTTTAAGGGCAATAGAGAGATGTACTAGTGAGAGAGAGAGCTAGTAGACTAAGGTGCAAGGGGTTTATATTCAGATTTTGGGTTACTAGAGAGCCAAAACTTGTATTTCACAATGATTAATAATTGAACATTATAGATTAATGAATGCACAATCTTGTTGTATTGCTAATTGTTAACTAAATATCTTACTTCATTTACTTCACTCTTACTAACCATGATGGAACCTAGAAACTGTTCATGCTTCAGGTGAGTGTGCCTTAGTCTTCATAGGAATGATATGTCAATGTGAGAGAGAGAGAGAGAGAGAGAGAGAGAGAGAGAGAGAGAGAGAGAGAGAGAGAGAGAGAGAGAGAGATAGGCATGATATGCTTGTGAAAAGTAAAACCTTGTAATGATACATGCATAGGGTGGAAGGAAACTAGATTCTAACCTTTTTATTCTGTTGCAGGAACCCTCATAAAAATTCAAGAATCAAGTGGAAAGAATATGTAGCACTTAACGCATGAGAAAATTGAATCTTGGCTACACACTGTTGAGGATGATTTTTAGAAATTCACCCCAGTTGTAAGAATTTTTTTCCAAAAAATGGTTAGTTTCTTATTATTTGGAAAAATCACGAATTTGGGTTAGAGGAATCGGTGGAAAATTGTGCACACAAGGAAGCTATCACAATATGAAGGGGCCTGGACACACATGGGAAAATACTGATGGAATTGTACACTACGAAGCTATATTCTTGAATATTTAGTTTCAACCATCTCTTTGTGTAGAGGAAGGACATTATACTTTTTCAGATAGCTATACGGATCATACTTACAACACCCACCATTGGAAGTTAAGAAAATTATGATTAATATGGGGATATAAGCCTTCCCCATGGAAGGCTAAATGCTTCATAGTGTGGGCAGTGCAGGACATAAAAATCCATGATGACACCAAAAATAAGTTATGGATACCATGGATGAGTGTACGCTTAACAGGAGGTGATTTGAAGAGAAAAGGTGCAAGGAATTGGAAAGGGATCTAGTGTTGCTTCATGAATCAGCTCTAAGAACTCTAGGAGATGACCAACAACATTGGTTAAGGCAAGGAGAGATAAAAAATCCCGAGGATCTCCAGGAAGGTATAACAGTGAACCAGGAGAATTTATAGTATTTGAAATATGATATAACTTTGATGTGATCCTGATCCATCCATCCACGCTTACTCATGCAAATGGTTTAACTAATACGTAATTAAAAAAAAAAAAAAGTGATAGTGATGAAGAAGTTAAGTGGGCTATGCAGATGGAGAATTTAGATAACAGTTTGCCATGTATGTTACAATCATTGCAATCAACACCAAAATGATAAGCATTAAATCCTAATCTCGCAAAATATTAAACAATTTGGGATGATGAATACCAATACAATAGATCTAGTCATTATAGGGGAACTAGGAAATATAGTGACACAACTGATCACAGGAAATAGTCCCTCCCTTGCAAGTGGAAGCAGGAGTGGGAATGTCGCACCTACAATGACTAACCTCGTACAGGGTGGGAATGGGAACACTATAAAATAGGTAGCCACACCAAATATATATTATGAAATTTCTTTACATTTCCATAGTATCATGGGGTTGAGAATGTAATAGAGCATGTGCTCAAATGTGAATTGATATGGCGAGCAAAAGGTATCACTTCCACTAAATAAAAGGAAACACTTGTATGCAACTACGTTGCTGAGGCGTTCCCATACTTGGTATCGAAAGCAAGACCCATCACAAGATGTAGTAGATTACGATTAACTTAAAGTGACATTTTAAACATAATTTTATATCCAAAATTTCAAGCAGCATAGTATTTTGGTGCTCAAAGAAATCAAGTAAGAGCTCACATAGAGTGTACGAGCTTATGATGTGCATTTCAAAACTCTCATCTCTAAGGTCTCATATGAAATACACCCTAGATAATATGAACAATGGGTTTTAGGAGGACTCTTACTACCATTTAGATTCACGTTGTAACACAAAAATTTCACCAATCCATAGGATGCATTAGAAGCATCCTTGCGTGCTGAAGCAGTGAAAAGTCTTGACACTGGGGTGAGCCCATTCATGGAGGCACAAATTGTATAAATGGAAACACAACTGGAGAAGTTAACAATGAACAATGCCCACACAACACATAATGATATTTGGTGTACTGATTGTGAGGTGGAAGGCCACACTAAAAATACCTACCGTGCAAAATTTTGAAGGCCATGCTTATAGCATGTGAGATATGTGAAGGTAACCATGATGCACAAAAATTCCTTTTCTACACGATGCCAAAAAAGCCAATGTATCCACTTATTGTAAAATATGTGACACACATACTCATGATACATCAGAGTGTCACATCATCGATCAAATTCATGAGGTCCAATCATTGGACTTCGTTAAGATACGATAGAAGATACCACTATAAAGCACAATGCATATGGCATTGAAATAAATGGACGATGTTGATGGGGCGTAGAGGTGGTAGATGTATACATAGAGATTTATATATATGTAGATCACTAGACCATTACGGCATGATTTCCTAGCCTTCTCATTCTACACACATTTTCGAAAGGAGCATAAGGTCAAAGATTTCCGACTTATATAATATTACCCCGAATTTGAGTAATTAGTTCCCTTGATCATAATATGTAACTTGCTACTTATTTTGTTCATGTTGTACCTGATAGTAACCTATAACTGAGTATATGTTGCTAGATTTTGGAGAACCCTATCACTGGAAACTTTTTGATCTTGTACTATACCTATTTCTACCCCGGAGACGAAACACCCGGTAGGAGACTAGCATCCATCGTTCTTTTTTATATTGGGTGCTTCTTTCCCTACTATGATGTTTTCCCAAGTTTAATTTTGAACCTATTTCATAGCTCTTTTTGTCATGTTTTTTGTGTACCATTTTACATCTAGTCTCTGAACTAATGAGAGGGTGAAATAAGCACCTGATGATTTCCCCCACTTATTTGGGGTGCGTGAGATGAAAAAAGGAAGCATGACTCAAATGAGGAAACATGAAATTTGAAATAACACTCTTGCATGGGAATAGGGAATGCACATGGTAACTACCATGACACATGTAAAACAATGGAAAAGGCTAGCAAAAAGTGTTTATGAAAAAAAAATATGGCATGATGTAAGAAAAATATTCAAAACACGCAGAACATGGAAAAATATACAAAGTGAGTAGCTAGTTGAATACATGGGACACCACTCAAGATGGAGTAAGAAACTTGAATCCTTTAAGGCTATATAAGAAAAACACACAATCAAGCATAGGGAATAGCCCGTAAACAATGACATTCAAGACACAAGCATAGAAAAGATACAAGAAAATAAGATAACCATGGTTAGAAATAATCTTGCAAGACAAATGCTACATATGAAGCACTTGTTAGCATGTTAGAAAGATTGATAGTATGCCACAATGTATACAACATAAAATATGAATGAAAGTAGTAGAAATTGCAATGATAAAACCCAAATATAGAGAAATAGAAAGGGTAGATGCCCCTAGGAGCCCGAGTGGGATTGGTTCCCACATTCACCTCAAGAGTACCATGTGAACTTGCATGTGTGTATGGAAATAAGGATAGAGAATACTATGAATCAAAGTAACATGGTAAGCAATGTGTAACATAGAATAGTATAAGCAAGCAAGGATACATCCAATCAAGATCTAAGCTAATGTTTTTGAATTTTTACAAATATTTGAAGGAGTGTCTATGACTAAGAGAGGGGATCAAGGTTTCCCCCTAGTGTATGTGTGCAAGGTGAGGTCCATGTAGGTAAGTGCAATCTCAATAATCATTTTTGAGCCTAGGAAAAGAGTGTGCCATTGGATGGAGAAGGGGGAATTGTATTCCCTCAAGTGTGGATGTCATGGTGATATCATTGAGAGAGTCATCTAAATCTAAAAATATCTAAAAGGAGTTGGATTAGATGCATAGTGTGAAAATGATTTTGTCTTTTCTTTGAAGAATCCCATAAGACGTAATTCATACATGATCAAGACATATTATTCATCAGTAAAAGGTGTACGAAAGCACTTATGTGTATTCCATCATGATAAATTTGGAGTGTAATTAGGGAAAGAATCGTTATGGATAGTAATGGTATTAGAATCTACAAGATAAGTGAGGATATTGTTATGCATATTAATTATACCACCAATGTAATCAAGCCAAGATTTCCCAAGTATGAGCGGTAAAGGTCGGGGTTAAGTGCAACCCAAACTTGCATGTGAAAGACCCTTGTACCATAAGTTGTTGAGAGAAAGTAAGAGCCTTGTTATTCATTATGTGATTTGAGAAAGGGTGTGATGTTGGTATAAGTGAGGCCCAAGTGGGTTAGAGCCTCATAAATACATATGTTTTTATAGAAATTAGGATCATAAGGTACATGCTTCCAATACTCTTGATTAATGTATAATGTGTAAGTAAATAGATCAAAATAAGGGAGTGGCATATTAGAATAATCAAGAATACAAACAAGAAAATGGGAAACAATCGTATAAGAAGTAATTACAGGAGGTGGAATAGGTTCAAGAGTGTGCATGGTATTATGATAAGGAACCATAGCAGTAGTTGTTGTAACACCCACAATTTTGATGTTCTAAAACCACATTAATCCTTAAACAGTTATCTGGAAAGTTGCAGAATTTTTTATTTATTTTAAGTTACAAGGGTGTCAAACTCTAATATACATTTAATTAACTTCTACCAGCATTGTTTCATTTCATTAGGTAGATCCATTTCTAGATTATTAATTAATTGTTCATTATCCATTTCTAATGCTAGTTTAATTATCATCACTAGATAAGTGTCCATTAATTCCTTTTATTGGATTAAATACTTTCCCCTCAAGAATTAATATTCACCTCACATTTAAATAACTCTTATACATAGTTGCCTTAGTTATCTTAATCCATTTTCCTTAATTCCATAACATTAATTTCTAAAACATACTAGGAACTAAATGAATGACTTAACATACAAGGGTATTAAATGGCCCCATTCACCCATTTACACATACCCTTAAATTATCTAAAAACCATAATATTATTTCTTACCTAACAATTGTAGGGTTGATTCTCAACCCTTGGATCAAATCAATTGTGGCCACTAGATATTAGGGTTCCATACTAACCCTAACTATCCTTATGAAAACTTATTAAACATTTTTATTTTCCCTAGCCTCCTCATTTGGTCACTTTTCCTTTGTTTAATTTGTAGGTTGGAGAAATGGAAGCCATGGGAGCAAGGAAGGAAGAAGCCATGAAGGAATTCACTAGGATCAAGCTTAGTTTAGTTTACATTATGGATTTATTATTGTAATGTCTTCCATTTGAAGATTGTAGAGGTTTCCACTCTAAATTGGAGTTTTTATTTAGTTATTTCCATTTTTGAGTTCTCTATTTGGGCCAAACCCTACCTCCATTATAATGTATGAGATTGAGCACTTTTAAATATCCATTTAAAGATTTACTTGATTTAAACAATGATTTTGTTCCCTATAGTATGCTGGTAGTATTATTTTTATATTTAATAGGCTCATATTTTAATTTGATCAAGTTTAAAATTACACAAACATGGATTTGTATTTTTCGGCCATGATCTCGATATGTACTCTTCTAGAACAAATCTCTGTGTTGTTTTCTTGCTAGGTAGTGAGGACACTTGTCTGTATCCTTTTGAAGAGATGGTAGCCCATGTACCATATTACATCGGCAAAGTGTCTCGAGATACTTGAAACTTACATGACCAAGTCTCCGATGCCACAATTGTGATGAGGTAGAGTTCTTAGCCACAAGTGCTTGATCATCTCTGTGGAAAAAATCAAGCTAGAACATGCGTCCCACATTGGAGGCTTTTGTAACTATTTTCACGCCTTGTGATTTGTCTCAAATTAAACATGTTTTCTTGTCGAATGACTATCAAAGTCAATTTTTAGATTTTGATCAAGGATTTGATTGACTGAAAGTAGATTCTTTGTCAACCAAGGGACATATAAGACATTTGATAGTCTGTAGTTGCATGAACCAAGGGGTAGAGAAATGTTCCCAATCCCTTGAACTGTATATGAAGAATCATCACCCAAAAAAACATGGTTTTTCAAAGGTGTGTCCTCATTGAAATAAACTAGTCTCTGTGGTTGGTCATGTGTCGAGTGGCTCCCGAATCAACATACCAGACATCATTAGATGACGTGGATGGTTCACTTCATCGAGTAGTATACAAGTAATTTTCATTGTCATGATCGTTCTTTTTCTCAACAATATTTCCTTGCACGATGGGGTCTACTTTTCCAGCTTCCCCTTTTTCTACTCGTGATTGTAGTTATAATGTCCCTTGTGAGATTGTTGTGGAGGTCTAGAGTTGCTTGATGAACCTTTCTTGTAAGTATTGTACCAATAATCTTTTAGGTCATGTCCTCTTTTACAGATTGGACATTGCTTCTTCTGTTGTCTGTCCCCTTGATACTGATTTTGATTTTGGGAATTTTGATAGGAATTAGGTTTTCCTTTACCTTTTCCTTTCCATTTTGATGTGAAGAAAGTGCCTTCTCTTCTTCATCATCCTTATTATGCATTACTTCCTCTTGTTGCAATAGTTTTACCAATTTTTCAAAATTAACTATCGTATCTGAAATGTTTAGTGTTGTAATAAAAATGCAGTAAGAAGAGGGGAGTGCTCTCAGAACAATGGGAACAAGAGCATCATCTGAGACCGCTTCTCCTAGGGCTAGAAGTGAATCCCTCAACTCTGCAACTCTTCTTAAGAAAGCTTTGATTTTCTCATTCTACTTGAACTTCAATGTGTGTAACTGACTCTACAAATTTGGTATAACATTCTTATTTTTGGCCTCGTATAGTATGCTCAACTTATCCCATGATTCCTTGGCTATTTTGGTATCAAAAATGTGGGGTTACATGTCATTGGACACTCCAAACAAGATGATGAGTTTGGATTTTTGATCTTCTCTATCAAACTGTCGTTGTTGTGTTGTATCGGTAGTTGATCTTGTCATAGTATCGGTCACAACAAGCCGATCTCTTTAAAATCAAGATGTGTATTGATTTTTGTCTTCCATGCAACATAGTTGTTTCCTCCGATTATTTTTTAATCTGGAAGAAAAAATTTGGGGGCATTGGTGCCCATTTTATAGAAATCACCGGCATGTGGTTTGGCTCTTATCACTCCAGTATAAGGTCTCTCAATATATATACCGTTAGTCTGATATACCTAACCTTTCTATATACGTGCCCTTTCCGATATACCTAGCGATGACGTGGAAGAAGCTCGCCTTTCTATATACCCGCGGTACATGAAAGAGACATTAACGTACGTGAAAGAATTCAATACATGGTACCAAGACAATACTGAGAGGGGTCTGCGTGATTATTAACACTGCTCAAAGAAATATCCTCATACACATGTGTAACTTTTCTATATACTTGGATAATTTCTCAATCCGATTTATGTCGTGTAATCGTTCATAGATGGATGGGATGGCTCATAGTGTGTGCACTATGACCTTATTACTCCCGTCGATTTAAAGGGTCGATGCCTAGACGATGTTGTTGTAACTATATTAGGCATTAAGTGCAGTAGTAGTCATGACGGATTTACCCGTAAGCTCTTCCTAGAGGCACCGTATATACCGAATCGCTGCGAATGAGATCTAGGATCTCATGAGTGTTACAGAACCAATTTTTATTATTTTGTATTACAATTTCTGCTAGTTTCTAAGCAGTTACAATATTTGTGGTTGACTATGACAACCTAAAAATTAGTACAATATGATGAAGCATGCAATTACATTCAAAAATTTAGAAAAATTGAATAGTAGGCAAAATGTTTTTGTTTTACGGGCCTTGGTGGCCTCCGGAGCCCAAAATGACCCACTACGCCAAACAATTGCAAAAATATAGCTGAAAATGCAATTTCTAGATAGGCCTCCTTTTGTAAAAAGTGCTCGAATGCAAAAATATGCAGAGTGGAGGAAAACCAAATTGCCCTAAAATAAGGTTTTTCTCGCTAAATTTAGTTAGTTATAACTAAATTTCAACTTGTTGCTAAAGTTAGTGGTTTCACTAAATTTCCCGCCAAATTTGGTAGTGTGTGAGGGAGGGGGATTTGACTCCTTGACCTCTCTTGATGGGAAGTGTCTTACAAAAGTTATGCTAGCCACTTGGGCAAATTAAGCTAAATAAGTATGTATGAAGAGAAAACTGTAATTAAACACTTCCAAGCTGTAAAACCATACCTCTTTAGAAAACCATGGTTTGGGAAAGGTGGTTTTGAGTGTGTATGGCACCTTAGATCAATTTTCTTCCTTCCTTTGAGTTTGTAATCTCTTCCTTGGTGTATTCAATCCTCCTCAACCTTAATTGCAATGAATAAAGGCGGTTTTGATGAATTTGATGGTGGTTTTGAGGAATTTGATGATGGTATTGCATGGGATGGGGATGGGAAGTTGCAGAGGAAAATTTGGCTCTCTTTTTCTTGCATAAGCTTCTCCAATGCTCCTCAAACTCTGCTGTAATCCTCCAATATCCTTCAACCTGCTCTGACACCAAATGTAATTTCACAAACATGGACGAAAGCTTGTATATTTTATTAATGTGAAATTAATCAACCATTACAATGGAGTGCTACAATATTTATACATATTGGACAGCAATATACAAACAAATAAATATGTTGCACAGGTGCAACAATATGCCTGAATACATAAGCTTCCAAAATATCATACGGGAAGCACAAATGAATAATGATATAATTGTTATAACAACATAACAATTATATCCGTGAATATAATAAGACAAATATGGTTTAATAAAACCATATAACAACAATAATTAAATAATAACAATAGTTAAATAATTAATTATACAATGCATAATTAATTATCCTAACATTTCATATGTACATTATTGCATCTCAGTATTACATTTTCATTCGCTAGCCATTTCGTAAATTTGTGATCAAGGGACTTATTCTTATAGCAATTCCTAAAAACTTCTAAAAACATTGGCAAAACATTCAAATCATCTCTCTTCAAATATTCATGGTATCATCAATTATTTCTGAATCATTTCATCAATCCAAACAAGATAAGACAAAGCTTTGAAAGTAACAATACCAAGGCATGCATATTTGGCTCTACTTATAGTCTCTTTCTAGGTTAGGTGTCTTTATCTATAGTCTGTTCTAGAAGCTTCATGGTGTCACATCTATCTCATAAACATCTCTTTGGAAATAAGAACATTTTAAACATTTTGCCTAGATAAATAAGTCAAATGAAAGTCCACGAAAATTTTTATTTTACACATTTCTTTGCCCTACCAACCTTCAATGTTGAGCCTGAGTCTCTTACTAGTGATGTAGGGTTGGGAAAGGAGACAAATGCCCTTACTTGCCTATGCCTTGCCTATAGTGATGAGCCCATGATTCCTACTAATAGTATGGGGCAAGGTGTAGGGGGTTTCTTTGACAAATTTGAAAGTTATAAGTAGTTCATTCAAATGCAAAGTGAAATCATAAAAAAAAGTGAGTTAGATGTCCAAAATTCTAAAAGAGTTTAAAACCTCAATACTAGATTTTTTCAACCAAGTCCAGCCATCTATGGATCTAAGTGTAGATAAACTTGAAAGAAATTCACATTCTAAACTATGAAGCAAACTTCAGTAGAGTGAGGTTTTAGTGTCTCAATTTAGTTTTTCCAAATCCTTGTCTTTCTCTCATCATTACCATTCAACAAATCCCATAACTTGTGCCCTTTCTAGCTCTTGGTGTTGAGCCCTTGCATCCTACCAGTTGTGTGGAGTTAGGAGTGGGGAAAGTTCATTCACTTATCATATCACTCTTTCACCACATTTTTCCAAAACAATACAAAGTACCAAAAGTTGCTTAGAGAAACTAAAGTTCAACATCACAATGTGATTGCATTATCATAAATCAACATTACTAAGCAAAAAAAAGAGATCTTTTTGTTAGCATTCATGTCCACTGTATGTATTTTGAAAACCATAGAAAATCAAAAAATTTAAATATCTAAGAGCACACACGTGAATCAAATCATCAATGTAAGCCAACTCTATGCAAGGAATAACTGAGCAAAAAAAAGATATATGTACATATCATGGTGTGTCATAGTTTTATACGATGTCATCACACACTAGGTGTGGTCAAAATTCTCACAATGAGCACGAAATACAATAATATCATATATGCCTCACAAAATGGAGATTAAGCAATAAATGCACTCGCCTATTCACCTCTTTGAGAGGCCCCTTATGACCGCTCTAGTTAAGAATTTCTTAGAGTTCTTCAAAAAGTATTCAAACAACAAAGGGCCAAGCCTAACGTAAAATATTCAAATAAAAAGGGTCAAGCCTAACATAAAATACCACTTCCAAATCCATTCCAATTCAACCATGTTCAAAAATGAAAAAAATGGTCAACGTGGGCCCAAAGCTCAAAAATCACCAGGTCGATATGCACAAATGAATTGAAAAATGAGTTTGTTTTGGTATATATATATGCTATTATAACGTTGTTTTGAGTGCATATGTTCACAGTGGCTTGAGTGTTGGTGCGGGTATATTTCTATATCCTTGTGTAAATGATAAGTCCTCTTGTCATTTTAATTTAGTGTTTATTTTTCAATATTTTATCTATATGCACTTGATTCTCTTCTTCCTTTTGCAGGAAGTAAGAGCTTGGAAAACGATGTTTCGACACACGGGCATGTCAAGTATAGCTTATAACTTCCCATTTCGAGAACGCCATACTCAGACTCCATGTTTTATGCCTTTTCATGGCTAAGATGCTTCTCCGAGGGGGCAATATGTACGCACCCAAAATTGCACATGCTACATTGTCGGGAAAATGGTTACAAAATTCCCCAATGATGATTCAAAATCCTTTCAAGAAGATGTTTGAGATCCAAAACTGATTCGTAGTATATATTTGTAGCCTAGATATCCTTAATTATCTTTTCCATGCTTTCTTCACTTCTTCTCGCTTCATTCTCAGTGCATGTTTTGAACTTTAGTGTCGGGATCGCCACCTAGGAAGGGCGACGGTCCCGGGACTGCCTCCTAGGATTGGGTGGCGGTTCGAGGACCGCCTCTCAGGCTTGGGAAGTAGTCCTAGGACCACCTCCCTATGCGCAGGTAGCGGTCTTGCATGCTTTTTCTAGAACTCTTCATGGGTGTTTTTGACACGCGACACTTCACTTAACTCGACTTTTAGGGTGCGTTTGTGAGCCAAATTACCTAAAAAAGTCTTATTTGCATGGTATTCCTTCCCTCTTCTATTTTTAAATAGATTTAATTGGTTAAACTACTTCTTATTACCTTGTGCATGAAGTAACCTCCTAGCCTTCAAAACTATAAATTCCATGCTTGTATTTGAGCAAAAAGGCCTCGATAATTTTTATATCTTGCATTGTGTTATTACTACGATCTTGCTAGGAATTGCATATCCAAGCTCTGATCTCTTGTGCTATCTCTCTTCTACCTGCATTGCATCTGGACTACCATCAAGCTATCATTGCTCAAGTGCCATCCTCCTACTATTGTTCTTGCATTCCCAATCCCTTGGACTCATATGAACACTCGGAGAAAGAAAGAGACAAACTAGGGGGACAATTACTACACAACTGGATTTACCTTACTACACAACCGGGATTTACCTTTGTTCTATGGATTTGAGGTTGGATTTGTTATTTTATTTCCTTCATTCTTGCAATTTATTGTTGTTACGCCATATCAAATAGAGTAGAAATCAATTTCCTTTCATTTGCAAGTAATTAGTTAATTTTAAGAGGGTTTGAATCTTTCATAGCAACTTCCGATTATGGATCCTCTTCTTCCCATCCCTATGGATCTGAAGGAGGGAATATCTGTAGGAGGTTTTCTACATATCATAGATCATTTGGAAAAGTGTGTGTTTTAAGTTAGTTTAGTTTCAATACACTCAGCACAGGTGAATAACCACACCGGGTTATCTCGCTTGTTTAGTTTTAGTGTAGAAATAGATTTAATTATTTAGAATAGAAGCGAATTATTGTTTCTAATTGTAATGTTTTAGTTTTGTGATTTGTTTAGATTATTTTTCCTTTCAGCAGTAGCACAGATTGTTAATTTTATTCAGTTTACATGGACACTTCAAATTAGTTTAGTGCTTAGATCCAAGTTAAGAAAACAAACCATAGGGAACATACGCTACCCATTCATAGCCTCTAAATCTCCCCTTTGCCAACTCATATACTAGGAGATCATACTACCAAATCTTATTCATTGATCCCCCTATAGTTAGCCACACACATTCAACATCGGCTGCTCCCGCACGAGCTCAGGGACTCAAGTGCGGTTGAAGATCACATGTTCATTTTCATATGTAAAGTGACTACTCAGACTCCGTGGAACCTAGAGATGTCTCATCAGATCGTATACCTCAGATTAGGGACCCTCTATAATAACTTGTCTTGGTTTTTTCTGTCTCTAATCGGTGCTCTTGCTGCCCTATTGTTTGCAAATGCGTGAAATAGTGCATTTTGAGCCAAGTGTAACAATGTAAAATGCTACACTTTGTAAACGGTGGGTCATGGCACCGAACCGACTACACCAACACATCTAAGTAGCCAAGTGAACACTAGAGGAGGCATCATTTTGGTGTATGACAACGTTGTTGCTTCCAGGATACTTCATTCGAGCGTAGTCCCTTAAGATCCCTGAGACCAAAACAATGTTAAACTTTGATGGGTGAATAATTGGACTCCGTGGCACCTAGAGACATCCCGTTGGATCCTACACCTCAGCTTAGGGACCCTCTAAAATATCCTCTCTTTGTTTTCTCTGTCTCTAATAGGTGTTCTCACTTCCGTATTGTTTGCAAAAGCATGAAATAATATAGTTTGAACCAAAGTGTAAGGTTCTAAAGTGCTGCACTTTACAAACAAAGTGGGTCATGACACCAAACCGACTACGAAAACACGTCCGGGTGGCTAGGTGAACACTAGAGGAGGCGTATTTTTGGTTCGCGACAACATCGTTGCTTTCGGGCTACTTCGCTTTAGGAGTAGTCCCTTAAGAGCCATGAGACCAAAAACTGTTCAACTTCTACGGGTGACTACTCAAACTCCATTGAACCTAGAGACATCTCGTTAGATCCTAAACCTCGGCTTAGGGACACTCTATAATATCCTGTCTCTATTTCTTTCATCTCTAATCGGTGCTCTCATTGCCATATTGTTTGCAAATGTGCGAAATAGTGCGCTTTGAGCCAATGTAAGGTTGTCAAACGCTACACTTTGCAAATGGTGGGTCAGTAGCACCAAAATGACTATGCCAACATGTCCAAATGGCTAGGTGAATGCTAGAGGAAGTGTCATTTTGGTGTGCGACAATGTTTTTACTTCCGGGCTACTTCATTCGGGCGTAGTCCCTTAAGAGCTCTAAGACCAAAAATCGCTCAACTTCGACGGGTGAATACTCGGTTTCGTGGCACCTAGAGACGTCTCGTCAGATCCTACACCTCATCTTAGGGACCCTCTATAATAAAATGTCTCATTTTTTACTTCTCTAATCGGTGCACTTTCGCCTTATTGTTTACAAATGCACGAAATAGTGCGGTTTGAGCTAGTGTAAGGTTTGTAAAGGCTATAATTTGTAAACGATGGGTCATGGCATCGAACCAACATTGCCAACATGTCCGATTGGTCGGTGAATGCTAGAGGAGTAATTTTTTGGGTGTGTGACAACATTGTTGTTTCCGTGCTACTTCGTTCGTGTGTAGTCCCTTAAGAGCCCGAAACCAAAAACCATTCAACTTCGACAGTGAATGCTCGGACTGTGGCACTTAGAGATGTCTCACAAATCCTACTCCTTGGTTTAGGGACCCTTTACAATATCTTGTATCATTTTTTCCATCTCTAATCGGTGCTCTCGTTGCCTTATTGTTTGCAAACGTGTGAAATAACATGTTTGAGCCAATGTAAGGTTGTAAAATGCTACACTTTGCAAACGGTGGGTCGTGGCACCAAACCGACCACACCAACACATCCAGTGGTAAGGTGAACACTAGAGGAGGTGTCATTTTGGTGCACAACATTGTCTTTTCTTTGGGGCTACTTCGTTCATGCGTAGTCCCTTAAGAGCCCTAAGACAAAAAAATTGTTCAACTTCGACGGGTGAATACTCGAGACTCCATGGCATCTAGAGATGTCTTGTCGGATCCTACACCTTGTCTTAGGGACCCTCTACAATAGTCTATCTCATTTTTTCATCTCTAATTAGTGCTCCGTTGCCCTATTGTCTGTAAACTTGCGAAATAGTGTAGTTTGAGCCGGTGTAAGGTCAGAAACACTACACTTTGTAAATGGTGGGTCGTGTCACCAAAATGACTGTGTCAAAATGTTCAGTAGCCTAATTTTTGCTATAGGAGGAATAATTTTGGTGTGGGACAACGTTTTTCTTCCGGCTACTTCATTCGGGCGTTGTCCCTTAAGAGCCCTGAGACCAAAAAACCATTCAACTTTGACGAGTGACTACTCGGACTCCATGGCACCTAGAGATGTCTCGTTGGATCCTACACCTCGGTGTAGGGACCCTATACAATAGCCTATCTTGGTTTTTTCCATCTCCAATCGGTGCTCTCGCTGCCCTATTGTTTGCAAACGTGCAAAATAGTGCAGTTTGAGCCAGTGTAAGGATGTCAAATGCTATATTTTACAAACGTTGGGTTGTGTGCACACACATAGGGATGGCCTTGTAAACACTCTAGAAGGCATTGTTTTGGTTCTCTACGCTCCCAGTGCTTCCGAGCTACCTCCTCTGGAGCCAAGTACCCCCTCCACAAGTACATAAATTATTGTTAGTTGTTTCTCATTTCTTGTAAAACAATGAAATTCTCTCTAACAAGCTTCAAACTTTCTAATACTTTATATTAGCTTGAGAATATAAAATTCTCTACTAACAATTACTAACCACGTGAAGGTGGAAACTTTTCTAGCACCACTAACTTGGATAAAAGTTTTAGTTGAAGAAATTTAAGTTGAATCAAAACCATACTAGATATATACAAAATACACAAATTTAATAAAATATATGAACTTGAATCTAGAACTAAAAAATTTAAATAATTCAAAGAAATTTATATACAAGACGAGCTCAGTAAATTCATTCCAATGTTCACCACAGGATGTCAAAAGTGGAAGCTTTTCCGACACCACTAACTCCGCACAAAAGTATTAGTCAAAGAAATTTAAGTTGAATTAAAACCATATACTAGATATATATAAAATACACAAATTTAATAAAATATATGAACTTGAATGATTTAGTTGTCAAAATTAAACACTTCAAATAAATTATATATACTAGACATGAGTATGTAAATTCATTCTAATGAACCATCAGGGATCGAATCTACTCTCGAATAGCGGACAAGATTTCTTCATGATCGACTCTCAAACCTTCCAAAGAATTTTGTTATTAGGCCTTCCTCAATATCTATACAATTGAATATTTGTCACTAGAACTAGATGTGAATATAAGAGTATTTTCGTGTGTGTCTCAAAGTCTTCAAACACCCAAACAAAGGAGTTTTTTAATGGATACATTCAAGCCAAGTTCCAAAGAACTACCACTGACCCTGTAGGGTACTCAATATCTTCACCATTTATAACAGGAGAATTCAACTTCTTTCTTTCCTCGATGCAACAAAATAATAAATAGTCTTTTCCTTCTTCATTGTCTTATGTTGCAATAACTGCAAACACATGTCCTACAAAAACAAAGGTTTCAACTCAAATTTAAATTACATATTATTTTCAATCCAGACATAACTCAATACAAAAATTGTAAATAACCATTTACCTTGTTGCACCAAAATCAAAATTTCATCAAAGTCCTTGGATGTTGCAACTTCATCTGGAGAAAAAATTTGTAATGCCTATGGAGGTTGATAATTGAAGAAGCGAGCTAGAGACCTAAAAATCCATCCATCCACCCATTCTTGTGAATCACACTCAACAATGAAAAATTCAATACAAGATACAAAAAAATATGCTAACTTTCTTGTCCATGTGGCCTATTAAGTAGCGTTTGAGCTATAAAATGAGAGCATATCACTGGACACCGTGAGTGTCATACAATCCTTATAGTTAGCAATTTGTTGTTCCTCTATCAACCAAAAATATCTATGAACTGTGGAATTTTCTTTAGAACCTCCGGGCCATGTTGTCAATACATCATTCCAAAGATGCTCTTTACATATTTCAATTTAGCACTATCTACATACTTCAACTCTTCTCTTGTAAGATCTCTTTTCAACACATGGCCCCGCACATCCATGCTCTCCTTTTCCATGTCTAGCTTCAGTGAAACTCCAAATTTGTTGCACACCCATCTTGACATGCATCCTTCTCATCCAATAAAACATTCATGCATTCTTAAACTGAGACGTGTAATTATCTGACCATATATAATGTTGATTGAAGTGGATGTCCCTATCAAAAATTTTCCATAAAATAACTGAAATACCCTTGCACAAATTTAGTATAATGAGTATGATCATCACTGATATAAAAGTGGTAATCTCTTAAAAAAATTGATCATTCTCTGTATTGTCAGGAGAATGTATAAATGTTATATGCACAAAAATGACAACTTGTACTTGAGTTGTAATATTGTGATTGAACCTCCATTTGTGGTTGTAATGTGTAATTCTTTGCAAAATTGACCACTAAAACAATAGTACCAATAGGAAATGTGTCCTTGCATATCTTAAACTATTCATCCAACCATCGAGCTATGTGTGTATGCCTAGCATACTCATAAACAATTTCATCCTTAAATTTTCTCATAAATTGAAAAACAGTATATGTTATGTAACTAGCTCACACTGTTTATACTCCTTTCCATCTTTCAATTGGTATGGTATTGATTTATATTTATCAAAATAACCTAAATTATGTTCTATTGCACTTTAATTTTCTCATGGATGTAACTTTCCAATTTAGGTAATCCGCACGTACCTGACTTCCATCTAAACAATCTTGACTACAAAAAATTTGTCCAACTTCTCTTTCACAAAATATCATAGGAATGAAATCGCTAGAAGATATTGGTGGAACTTGAACACCACATTCCGATAACATAGTTTTAGAATGAAAATCGAGACGAATACATAAAAATTTAGCATAATGCATTGCAAATTTGACATGTTGCCTATAAAAACAAGTGGTGCAAGTGTGGTTGATTTTCACATAGAATGGTTTCAACATTTCAAAAAAATGTTGACTAATTTTAATTTCTAGATGCTCCTGTTCAAACTTATGAAAAAATTGAGTTTGATTCAAAACTAAGAAATGCTTTGGATGTGGTTCATGATTAGTAGAACCAACTCTTCGTTTTACAACATCTCTTGTATTAGGTGAAACTCTAGTGTTATCATGCCAAAATTGAATAACAACTTCTCTTATAGCATCAGATATATCTTTGTTCTTACGATGGTGCTCTAGCAAAAAATTCCCAAAAATCAATGTTATTGAGTGATTGAAGGATACTACGTCTTTCAATTGCTTTCATTAGATTTTTTTGATTAACTTTCAACATTCAACTTATTTGTATAATCAAACGTTGTTTTTTATTTATTCACTTACAACACTAGTAGCAAGTACACGATGCACAATATTATTATCTGTAGTGCATCTCTTGACACCAACAGTGTGATATGCATCATGAAGGTTTCAATAATTGTAGAGGTTTGACCACGTATATTAGATGTTGTCAATTCTAAGGTGTTTAATGTAGGTCTCATTTTAATCAATTTCATCAAACTAACCAATAACTAACATATTTGGGAATCATTTAAAATTGCAAAATGATTATCCCAAATTTCAGCGGCTTTTCTTCTGATTTTCCGTTCAAAAATTTGTCAAACATTGGTTTCAAAATTTTCTCATCAATTTCAATAAAATAGTTAGGTTTCTTATGTAGAATCCTAGGAGGTGTTTTTGTCAAATTTTACTTGTCTACGATTTCAACTTGAATTTCCGATTTACATTGTCATTGTCTCCTTCAATTTCAAAGCATCGGCTACATCACAAGTATTTAATTTTTCTTCAACATTGATGATAAAAATATCTTTATCACGAGTATTTAATTCATCTTCAACATTGATAGTAGAAACATTACATGGTTCCTCATTGCTTACAATAGTAGGGGTTGAAGATGAACCTCTTCTTGATTCATGAAGATTCCACATTTTCTCAGCATTTTGAAATCTGTTTGCCTCTAATTCATCTGGTGTTTTTTTACTTATTGACTTCCTTTTTGAATTCATTTCTTGTCTCCCATGATGTTTTGCTTCCGGTGATAAGAAAAATGTGCAGAAAGTGACAAAATTTTGACGTAATTCATACAGTAAGGTAAAATAGTAAAAATCACATGGTAATTCAAACATTGGGATGCATGTAAATATGATTTATGAACCACGATCACACTTTTTAAACTGTGATCATGGTTTACAAAGTGCGGTCATAAAGTATTTGCTATAAAACCATGATCATGGTTTATAAAACATGATCACGGTTATATTTGTATCATCAAATCTGACCCTAAGGCTCGGAAAGCTTTGTTTTTCCCAACCAAAGCTATGGGAGGTCATTATGGCATGTAAAAGGTCAAAAACTTTAAATTTTCTCTTCCGCGGACTTGAACCATGCTGAAAAAATGAAAACATCTCACAAAAATGGTGCCATCGCGTAGGGGAGACTGTTAGCTTCGTAGAAATATTTATTTTAAAGTGAATAGAATAAGATAAATATCATTTTATAATTTTTAGTAACAATAGGTCTTTAAGACATTTTTCCCACAAATATTCATGTATACGTTTAAGATTGCAACTTTTGTTTCACTTATCAAAATGTGACAAAACCTATACCATCATAAGCATGGTAAAATTATATACACGTTAAAATATATATATATTTGATTTGGATATTTTTGATATAGTTATGGCGGGCAAATGGAAAGTGCTCCATTTTCTAAAAATTTTCAAACCACCTTCACAGAAAAAAATCATAAAAAAAATTGCTTAAGAAAATACAAAATAAAATCCATCCCAAGATAGACAACGACATCTAACTTTTCACCAAAGGAAAAAAATAAATAACAAGATTTGGTCATCCAAATCGAAGGCAAACAGACTACAATCTTATAGGAATTTTAAAAAAAAAAAAAAACAAGTCATATAATTGTTAGTGTTTATTAGAGCTAAACTTGTCCTTTTTAAAAAAAATAGTAGTTTACAAACTAGATTCCGGATGCTACGATTCATATTTATATATTTTTTCTAATTTTGAGTGCGTGTATTGCTAATAATCCCTACAAGTTGAGATTTCACTTTTTTTGCAATATGACGTCCACTTATGACCCCTTTTTTTCCACCAACTTGTTGCACTTACCCTTGAATTACTCAATAAGAAGGATGTACATATAGGAGGGGGAAGTGCAACTACTACCTAAATAAGTGGTGAAGAACTCCCACTAATTGATATTGGTAGTTAAGTTAACTCCAGAAGACTAGTAAGCTAAGTAAGCTAACTCAACACAACTAGTAAGCTAACTCCACACAACTAGTACACCTAAGCAAGCTAACCCAAAAAGTGTAGGGCTAACACAAGTGTAAGAATTATCCTAATAAATAAATAAAAGGATAAATAATAACCTACACTAGCACCCTTTTCACTTCTTTGATAATCCATTATGGGGAAAATCTCACATTTAGCGAGGAGTAGACCGTTCGAGGGTTTAAATTGGGCGCGACATCTCACCTTACTCATGGCTACGACCACATATATTCCTATGTTTTATTTCAAGTAAAATGGTTCTCGAGTTTTGGAGCGCCACATAGGTTTGCATTGGTTTGAACCGCTATTTAGTTGGCCATGTATACCCACCGGTTGACATGTTGATCGACCCGACTATATATTTTGTGGCTCATTGGTTGATCGACCACATATGTGCTACATTGAATGGATAAGCCCCAATGTTGGGCTCGCCAAAGTTGTAAGTTTTTCTATTGAGTCGGTGGGGAGTTGACCACACCACCGAGGTAATAAGTAGCTCAGGCGAGTTTTCTTCATATATGCAATGCAATAAAATATATAACCACGCATTACATTTCAAATACCCTACAATAATATCCCACATACATGTGATAAAAGAATAATGTAGTGTATACATATAAATCCATTACAATGGTGATAAAAATCGGAGGCCAAAGCACTCCTCTGTAGAAAGAGTGTGCTTAAACTAGATGAGGGCCCCTAGTCAACAAATAGTGAGACCCACCATTTCATAACCGAGTTTCAAAGACCGATGTCCAAAACACAAACTTTTGCTCTTCATATCAATCATGCCACTTGTCACAATGCAATTTCTCCACATTAGCAGACTTGCATGTTGTCCCCTGAACTTTTCCCGTTGGTTGAAAATTTAAGCAAACCATATCTCGTACATACGAGTTCCATTTTTCGAGTTCTTTCTATTGATGGAAATCTCTCTTCAGATGTTTAGGTTATTTACATCATCTACGCTTAGAATATCCTCCGGATCATTATACTACAACCCTTTTGATATCTTATGTTTTGACTTGTCTTATATTTGTTATTGACAATCAATCAAACGTGTACTTCATTTATCTTACCTTTAAATGTCCTTATTTCTCAAGAACAAGGATTCCTTCATTTTTTTATACCAAAGGCGTGTTTACTATGGACTGAACCTTGTTACCTCTCCGACATATGTGCGTCAATGACATATTAATATTTTAATTTCACATATTATATCAACTCTGACAACAAGAATCTAGATTTTTCACCTTTAAAATGGTTATTATTTCAACATTTGTTTTCATGGGTGTGTGAGGGGATCAATTACTAGCATAAGCGTCCCAAATTTTAAAATATTCCATGAAATGTATTCACCTAAATGTTTTCTTGGTTTGAGAGATTTTTTTACTATTTAACCAATATTTTGATAATCATATGAATTTCACACATTCCCAAAGTGAAAATTACAAATTATTATTATTATTATACTAATTACCCCAATCAGGTTTGTTGGTCGTCAGTTTAATGTCTATGAAGTTACCTAAGGTTTGAGTGCAACCAATATTCTCTAGAATTATTTAGACCAGTTAATCCTCCAAAAAGAGCACGAGGGCTTAGAAGAGTGGTTTAGTGAGTATGCAGTACCATATCCATGCATTGGCTCATGGAGTTCAAGCTATTTCTAGGGGTGGAAGCAATTGCGGAAAATTAGGGAGTGTGGCTTCCAAATTGTGTCAAGGCAAAGATGTTGGAATGTTGTGTGGACAAATATCCTTCTTCATTGTCATGCAGGAGCCACTCTAATGTGGATATTTTAGCTTAAATCCTTCCATTGAGAAGTTGGAGTAATGGGTTCGAGACCGCTCGAGCTTTGGATGAGCTTTTTGATGGGGAGTCGGTTGGGTTTTGTTCTCTGGAGGCTTCTTTAAACCTGGTTTCTTTTTTGGCAAATGATCTAGTTATTGGGGTTGTGTTTGTGTTGCCCTTGTAGTACTCTAGGTATCTTTTGAATTTAGGAAATGTATGGTGCACGATAAATTGTTGAAACTTATTCTGGGTGTCCATTGATGATCGTGTATATCATGGACTAGTGTGGAATTGTATTTTTTTGTAGGCTAGGGCCTTCTCCCTAGGATCAATAGAAAAAAAAACTATTATACTATTGAAGCTGACCAATTTTTTCTAATTATCACATTGATACATAACATGCGCAATCATACATGGGGTATTTTTTATTTACATTTTTTCCATAAGTAGAAATAGGGGTAGTCATGTAAAAGAGGGCCAAAATAATAAGAATATATAAGGGTAAATCCTAAAAATAAGGGGTGTTATTTGCATTCTAATGATTGCATGTGCTTTAAACATATTTTACTTAGTGACAAATTATGTTCAATATTCTAGTCATTCCAACAAAAATGTGAAGATATAACTAGTTTCATATCTACATTTATGGCCAAATCTCTACATTTATGGTTCTTTTGGTTCTCCGGGTGCTTTTGATTCCAATCTTGGGTTCCTTCAAATTTTTATCATTATTTTTATTACCTTTCCTACCCATAATGTTTCATCTTGCATGCTAATATGGTCTTAATTTGAACTCAAGAAATCTATAAATACACTAGTGCATTAAAGCATTTACACAATGAATCAATCATAGAAAATCAATTGTAAAATTGATATTAAATTATGTATTTTATTTTCAAAGTATCCCCATACCAAAAGTTTAATACAAGAATTTAAAGATTCGTTATAGCTTATAGTAGTGTTTGCACTCATTAAAATATTCAATGGTTAGGACAATTACATACACCATATTGATTGTTGTCTTGCATGAAATTTTCCTTTCAATTTTAGAAAACCATAAGAGGATTAATAGTGATCAAGGGATAATACAACCCCCTTTAACATCCCCTATTTGTATGGGTCATATAAAGATTTAAGTGTAGATTAGGGTTTTGGAAAGGAGATCGAGTTTAAGAGAAATTCATTATAAAACCTAGTAAATTGGGAAAGGATTTTATAGATAAGGGAACAAAAAATGCATTTGCGCCCTCAAAATCACTCCTTTATGGAACATGAGTCATTTTTTTAGATATTGTGATATTTTTTAGAGGCTTTTGATCTCCATGATTTTTTTCGTGTCTTAACAAATTTGGTCAGTACAATTTTCTAGTATTGTTTCTATGGGAATTATTCATATCACCTTATGTTTTCCATATACCGACTTTAATGACTACATCTAGATTCATGAATTTTCATATATTTGTGTCAATAATCAATAACCCTAATTTCTTGAGTACTTAAAATTTTAAAACATTTTCTTATGGAATCAATAAATTTGTTAATGTTATTAGGTCATATGTTTGATTTATATGTATTGAATCGAATTCAATGTAATATGGTTAGTTCAATGCATTGTTGAATGTAAATTCACTTTTCAAATCTTCATTTTTACAAACTAGAAATGAAATGAACATGTAACCTTATGATTATTGAAAGTTTTTCCAAGTGAGTATTTTATTAGCATGTGTTCCCATGTGCCATCACCGTTCGATTGTTTGTCTTTTTTTAAAACATTATGTCAACTAGATCATGTATGTCCCCTATTGGTTTATCTTCCTCTTTGTTTCATTTCTCCTTGACATACTTGTCATTTTTTCCTCTGATGACCCTGGTTTTCCCTTTTCCCCAAGTTTTCCCTCTCCTCCATCTTATTTCTAGACTACTATGAGATAACAACTTGTTTATGTAGGACTCGTGCCATAAATATGTAACTTATATGTTTTAGATCAAATATTTACATAAGTAGTCTTCTATGTTTTTGTCCTTTGGGCCTAGACTTGGCTTTGTTGAGTTTTGGGTCCTTTTTGTCATCTTTCCAACATGTTATGTTTTTATTTGCATGCCAATATGGTGTTAATTTGAATTCAAGAAGCCTTTGCATACAAAAGTATTAGCGCATTTACTGCATGATGAAGCAATTACATAAATAAGTTGCAAAAAGACATTGAAGTTGTAAGACTAGAATCTATTCTATATTCGAAAGTTGAATACAAGCTTTTAAAGATTTATCGTAGCATATTCTATTATTGTATGCATTCAAAGATAAGGTTCAAGGGACACTTGCATACACCAAATTGATTGTTCAATTAAACCAAGCACTTATTACAATTTCATCAAATCATGAGGGTCTTGATAATAATTGAGAGTTAACACATGACCCCCCCATTAACATCCCCTTGTTTTGTGGGGTTTACGAGTAGTAAAGTGGATAAAAGTCCTCATGATTTAAAATAGAAAACAGATAATTGAGAAAAAAATATTGTAGATTAGGGCAAGAAAAATGCATTCATGTCATTAGAGTTCAACCTTTCAATGTAGGATTATGAGTTTGTATAATTTTTATTTTAGACCTGCCTTCCACATATCCATAAATCTTTTATTTGATCAATCATTGATCATTCAATATTAATAGATCATTAATGAACATAAAAAATTTTCATCTCAATAATTGTTCTCAATTCAATTAGTAAAATTAGAAGTAGACTATTAGTCTTATTAAAGTCCACTTTAGACACATATTTTAAGGACGACTTATGATAAAATCTAAACGGACGAAAAACATAAATATGTTTATGTCATAGTTTTCTTGATATGGATGGATGCTCGAATAAGCCTAAAATTTATTAACCAATCACATTAGAAATGAATTTATAAATAAAATTATAATCGAATATTGAGTAGACTACCCGATTAGTGGTAAAATAGATTGACACAAATATATATATATATATATATAATTTTGTGGAAACGCCACAAGCATAATCGCTGTATTATTATAACACAACTATTCATGTTTCACATATCTGGATAGTCGCCAGTACAGAAAGCTAAGCCTTCGTATTTGCATTTTGTAGAAGGCAACTGCAAATGTAGAAATGTCCATTATTAAGAAATACTTTATTAAGAAATCTGCATTATTTTAGTGCCTGCGTCTCCTCTGTATCACAAAACCAAGCCAATTTTAAACATAATCTTTGCTAAAATGCCTTTTTAAATCTAAAGAATATGAACTTTGATTTCCATGGTCTGAATTTGGAAACAATTCTGACAATTAGTTTATAAACTGACATCAAAGAAAATTACAAGAATATGTTACCTCATTGATATTTGAGCTCCCTAGAGCAGGGGTGGAGGAGGAGACGTGTACTTGTAGACTGGAGGAGGTGGAGATTTGTATTTGTAGGCAGGTGATGGAGGAGGAGGTGATTTGTAATTATAGGGAGGAGAAGGGTGATGGTATGGTGGAGGAGGGGAAGGAGAGGGAGGAGGAGGAGACTTATAGTGGTAAGGTGGAGGAGGAGAAGGAGAGGGAGGAGGAGGAGGAGACTTATAATGGTAAGGTGGGGAGGAGAAGGAGAGGGTGGAGGAGGAGATGGATAGTGATATGGTGGAGGGGGAGAGGGGGATGGTGGTGGTGGTGGGGGGATTTGTAGTGATATGGAGGCGGAGGGGATGGAGAAGGTGGGGGAGGAGAAGGAGAGGGAGGAGGAGGAGACTTGTAGTGATATGGAGGTGGCGGAGAAGGAGATGGCGGTGGGGGAGACTTGTATTGGTAGGGAGGGGGAGGAGAATGTGCAGGTGGAGGAGGCGATTTGTAATAGTAATTTGCTTGAACGCGAGGCAGAGCTGCAGATGCCATCAAGCAAAGGAATGAAAACATGAAGAATGCCATTGAAGGATTCTGATCCATTGCTTGGCAGGAAGCCATAATGAATTATGGAGCTTGGGCTAGCATTGTTTATATAGTGGAAGATAGAGAGAGCAGTTAATAGCATTCAAGTGGGCACCGACATGAATATAAATTGATTACAGAAGCTAATAGCATGTTTTAAAATTTGTTAAAAAACGATGTGGGGATGGAGTTACAGACTGTTTGTACAATTTTCAAAACATCTTAATCAGCCATTCAAACGTGGTGTTTGAACGAATTAACGTAAACAGGATTTCTGGACCAGGGATTTTCATATATTAGAAATCCATTAATAAAAAATTGTAACGATAGAAGTTTGCAGGGCCAAGTTTGAATGGAAAAATATTTGAAAATTTGAATCGTGATAGGAACAGAAGATCTTGTCATTAAGACGTTGTTAGCTTATGAGCTGCCATCGACTTTATCTTTGTTTTATAATGTGCGTTTTTTCTCTGACAAGGACTCCTCAATTTGTTCTGCTATACATTTTAGTAGCTACATTTATAATTGTTGACTAACGAGTACATTCATTTAATTCAAAAATGGTCCACCGATAAATCATTTTGGTGTATCCGCCATTTTCTACGTTCTATTCCAAGACAATCGCTAAATGCCAATAATTTAATAAATAAAAAACAATTTAAAGTTAAAAAATCCCTATAATTTATTGTAATATTTTATCCGAAATTTTCCTAATAGTTTGCTGTAATCTAGAGAAGTTATTTTAATTTTCTCGTCCTTAATTTTGGTAACCCCTTGGTCTAGTGATGTTAGATACACATACTCAATGCAGCTTCTTATTGACTTTGATCTATCCATACAAACTAGCACCCACATAAAAGGAGGTGTTATGACTATATCAATAGTAAAATATGAGGATTTTAGAATTGTGGAAGCAATTTCAAGATGCACTAAAGATGCATATCCAACTTGGGTAGTAGGCATGTTTTTATAGGTAGAATGTTCTTTGATTTTAAAACCACTAAGGAGGAAAGGGGAATGTTGAGCAAGCATATGTACTCATCATGCAATCAATCAACATTTTATGTTAGTGAAATAGTTTCTTGCCCCACTATAGACACAAAACCGCACACTTACTATTTACATCACACCTCTAACTATGCCATTATATGCATGATTCCTAAGCAAGAAAACTAGACATTAACAACACTTGTTTTGCTTTTACATTGCTTTATCCTTTTCATACTCTTATCATTTACTTTTCTCGAATGACTACTTTATTTTTGGACATTGGATAACATGTGACCTAGCTCGTATTTACCATTATATCCTCCTAGCATCCCTGACATAACTACCCATTAGAACAAGAGCACCCAGGCACTACTATCCCCTTTGGGTGTTTCGTCCTTTTCTCGCCTTTTCTCAAATTTAAAATGCCACATCATTTGTTATCTTTTCCAAATCCTCTTTTATCACTTTGGGTCAACCTGTTTAATTGTTAATGATGAAATTCAAATAAGGGAATCATATATATACATAACTTGTTCACTATCATTAAGGGTTGGACAACTTGGGATATTACTTACTACTTACTACTTGGGCATAAAGCAACAATCAAGGACTACATTTGAGTTGCATTATTCACTACATAGAGGGGTTATTTCTAAATTCCATCTCACATATTCATCTTGGGGGAAAAGTAGTTGTATCTCATTATCTTGGTGTGACTAGCACAAGGGAAACCTAGCTTCAAGGGACACAATTCAATCACACACACACTAGAACTACATAGAGTTTGAAATGTAGTTCAACTCATAGTGATAATCACATTGGGGTCACTGTCGAGTTGAGTCCAACTCAAGCATAATATTATTTATTTCATCTAATGTTTTCTCTAGTCTTGTGCAGGTAGCTAAGGTTTGTTTTATGGGTTTAAGTGCGACAAAGGAACCCTACAAAAGCTAGAGCAACAAAGAGTGAAAGGAATAAGACAAATCGACTTTGAGAAGATCAAATCCATAGCTACTCCTAGAAACTAGTGCCCAACTCAGACACTAGCACTTAGGAATTCTTTTCCTTATCTTGGCGGTTCTATTCGAAGGAGTTTCAAATTCTAGTTTCTTATAAAAATCTTACTCGAGTCTAGATCTAGCTTGTTCCACTCAGTTTCTAACCTGAGAATCGGACCGGATCTCCGAATATAAGCTAAGTCACTCCTATTTCACTATTGCATATACTTGTTTGTTTTTTGCATGATAGATCTTTCTTGTTACTATTATATTCATTTGATCTCAGTCCTTTGATTGAGATTTAATTTATGTTAAATCATTTAGTGAACCCTACCGTGATCATGCCCCGGATCCCTTTCCTTTCTTCTTCCTCCTCTGAGGTTATGGATAATTCTTCCCTTTTCATCCCTACTAGTGGCTATTCCCAAGAGGTCATCTAAGATGATTATATTCCTGTCATTACTCAACATCCACCTCGCTTCACAACTACCATTGGAGACCCCACTGTCAATGTCATCACAACTCATCGGGATAATCAACCTTTGCAGCTTCATACTTCTCTTTCTCCTCCTTTTAGTGCACCGCTTCCTCAACCTTCCACTTCATCCAAATACTATGATATCATTGAGAAATTAAAGAATATCCCAACTAATATATCTCTCTTTGATCTCTTACATAAGGCCCCTAATTATTGTTGTACTCTAGAAATTGCCTTGTGAGATATTCAAATACAAAGTGATGACCCTCCCATCACCTTTTCCAATCTCATGGAATATTTTAAGCACATTAACAATTATATTACATTTATTGATGAAGATATTCCATATGAGTCATCTATCGATTCTCCTCCTCTCCTTATCATGGACCAGAAATAGGGTTTTCAAATTAAGCGTGTTCTCATTAACAATGGTTCTGTATTGAATATATGTCTTTTATCCTTACTATCCCAACTCAATATTCTTCATAGTGCAATTGAATTGTATACTCTTGTTGTCCATGTGTATGACACCACTAATCGTGCATGCATTGGTATTATTGATTAACTAAAATTAACTAAACTATGGGAAAGTATAATGATAGTTAATCTAATCTAGGAGGACATAAACGTTGTAAATAAATGCACTAAAGTAATATAGAGTAATTAAATAATTGAACTAATGGAAATAAAACCCTAATGTGTAAGAGGAAGGTTAGGAAAGAACTCAGCTGGTTACGGATGACTTTCACGAGTGTCACGGTGTCCGATTGGAAATTCCGTAAGTAAGAATAGGATGCACAAAGGTCCCAAAAAGTGGATTTGAAAAGTTCTAAGAAATCAAGCACCCAGAGAAGAGAGTAGGGTGGGAGCCCATGATATGCCAAAATAGGCACCTTGGTCTCTAGAAAAGCTCATAAGTTAATTCTTTCTTGGTCAGAAGATACATTGTAACCTTTATTTCCTATCGCACTGGATTTATTGAATTGCATGGATGTACCGAATATAGCAAGGTGATATTAAAGACCTACAAAAGACAAAAGAAGTATCAAATCCCTAAAAAAAGAATATGCAAATGAATGGGTAAGACTAACCTCAGCTGCCACAATAGTGGGCTTAGTAAACCGAGTGTTGGACTACATTTCGGACCCAAATGTAGTTTTGTGTGTGTGTGTGTGTGTGTCATGTGTGTGTGTGTGTGTGTGTGCTAGGTGCTCTTGTGCGATTTGCTTTGTTAAGTAGTGAATAATAACTAAATGTAGAAAATGTACTAGCATGTATGCATGGAATAGAATAGAATCCCCCTATGGAATGTGCGTGTTGATACAGATCTCCTAGCCTTAACGCATGGAACTATGTGGATGTAAAGTGATGCAATGGATATAAGTCTAGATGGATGATAGTAGTAAGTGATGCTGTTAGACCCTCATTATGGTCTCATAACTTTATATTTATAGGGTTCTCTTACTCTAATTTTGTAATTAACCCCACATGGGCCTTCTAGGAAAAAGATTAGGATGAAAAAGGCTAGTAAGAGCCCAAAAAGAGGCGGGAAAGTAAAGCAAGGATCGGGGTGCCCCAGGTGGGACCATGATGTGCTAGGGCACCCCAGTATAGGCATGGGCACCCTGATTTAGGCTAAAATGAAGGGAAAGTGCCAAAATTATTGGTCATGTATGTAAAAATGTGTGGGAATGATGAAATAAAAATTAAAACAAGATGGCCAAAAGATGGGATTAATTAGTACTTTCTTCACTTAAGAACTTTCTAAATAGTAGTATGAGACCGGGCTAAATATTGTCTAAAGTGCATGATTTTGAGACTACAATTATCAAATTAGATTTGCAAGTAGGACCTAGGTCAAATCATATAAGTGTGTCCCACTTGGTGGTAAAAATATTTTAAAATATGACTATTAAATAAATATTTTAAAATACTATTAAAACTTTAAAAAATCAGTTAAATTCTTGATGTGTTGCACCTTGGTATATTTAAACTCTTAAAAATACATGTTTAGTCATTTTATATGTGTTTGGTCATGTTTTGGTTGTCAGACATATTTTGTTTGAAGGTACAAAAACTTCAAAAAAGTGGGACACAATTATATGCTTTGACCCACCTCGTAAGCTTATTAATCCTTTCTATGTCATGGATGCCCCATTGCAATTTAATCTCCTCCTTAGTTTACCTTAGATCCATGTTATGTAGGCTATTTCTTCTATAGTTCATCATTGTGTCAAGTTTATCTTTGATGGTTATGAGAATATTGTTCTTGATGATCCTAAACCTTATATTGATGATGACTATGTGTTAGTTATATATATATATATATATATATATATATATATATATATATATATATATATATATATATATATATATATATATATATATATATATATATATATATATATATATATATATGACATACGATTTTATCATGTTTTATATATATATAATAGGTATTGTGTGATTTTGTAGGTAATTATATCACAACAATCAAAAGGGGATTGAGACCAACCACAATATCGGAATACTAGATGGATACAACGAAGGTCACCATGGAAACTTGTGTAATGTTGTTGTTTTTTTTATTTATATTGTTAAGGGGGTCCCCATGGGGATGACCTCCAATTGTGACCATGGGCTTGTGTGTAATTCCCTTTTTTTTATTTTATTTATTGTAGAGTATGTGATTTATTTGTGATGTAATTTATTTAATCATTGTTGATTAATGTGCTTTTATTAAGTAATTTAATCATGTTATTAAGTTATTTGGGGATGTGACAAAAGGGGTCATTTATTAGAGTTGTTGGTCTTTTGGACTATGTGATTTTTATTGAGTGTAAGTGAATTTGAGTGTTGTACACTCTACCTTACCTTGGAATTTCAGATTTGGGCTTAAGGGCCATTTTTGGAGGCTTGTGGGACAAGCTAAAATTGTCCCACACCTCTTAATTTCATATACCAACCCTACCTATGGATTGGGGGTCAAAAATAGACCCCATTATGTGTTTTGTAAGACAAAAGTGACATTTAATTGCACTTTTCTTACATGGGTTTTAAAATTTTGTCCTTAGGGGGTGTGGGTTTGGATTGTGTGTGTAAGAGGTTTGTCATTCCTCTCAACCACCAATTTATTATGCATTGGGGTTGAGGTTTGACTTGTGATGTGGAGTTGAGGATGAGTGATGTGGCATCCTACATGGAGCCACCTCACCCTCCTCTCTCCTTTTCTATATATGCAAGTTTAATTGTTTGTTTGGGGTTACTTCATTTCATTTGTGCTCTTGTATTTTTGGAGTTGGAGGATTTTGGAGTGCTTGTTGAATTTTTGGAGCTTGTTGGAGTTGGATTGAGCTTGAAGGAGCTTGGAGTGTGTGATTTTGATCAAGATCTACCATGGAAAGGTAGAGCTACACCCTTTTTTACTTGTTTTTTTTTTATGTGTATATTTGTATGTATGTGAATGTTTTGGTATGCTTGTTGGGATCTTGGGTAGAATGCCTAAGTATGGTGTAGGAGAAGGCTATGGGGATTTTATATGTAGGGAGGCATAAGAGTTTATTTCATGTTTTGGGAGGGAGTTGGGTTGGGTGCCCCACCTTGGATAAGAAAATTCTTGCATTTCTTACTTGGTTCTTTTGAGGGAGACATAAGAGATTGTAGGGAGGCATAAGAGAATGTGGGAGGCATAAGAGGATCTTGAGGGAGGCATAAGAGTTGTGTAGGGGTTTTGAGATGTATATTGGAGGGTTTTAAGGTGGGCACCTAATCCCATTGGGAGGCATAAGTGATCTCCCCATAGATCCTTGCTCCATTGGCTTTGCATTTTCAAGCCTTGTGTATTTTGAAAAGTTTCATATTGTGATTGTTTTCTTGTGTTGAATGTGTGTTATATGGTTGTGAAATTTTGTATTGTGATGTTGAAGCATTGTATAGTTTCCATGAGTTGGATCCATCCTTTATTGCATTTTGGTTGGGGCTTGGGGGCCAATGAGGAGGATAGCTTCTTCTCCTCATTGGATTATTGGTTGGGTGGAGAGTGTTTCCTCTCCCCCATTTTTGTTTATTGTGATTAAAGTGAAGACATGGTGGAGCTCTTGTTGAAGATTTGGAATTTGGAGCATTTTTGAAGTCAAAAATAAATCCTTCTTTGTGAGAAAACCTTTTTTAATTCCCACTTAAGGTGGAAGACTAGTAGATTGTATTTTAAAAGAAAAATTGCATTGTAAGTTTTATTTACCAAGTTGTATTATATTTGAAGGAAAGCTCATTAAAGAATGTGTATTTTCCTTTCTCTTCAAATTTTTTTATGTAAAGGAATGAATTAAATGGATATCATGTTTAAAATTTTACTTGTAATGAAAAAGAAAAAGAAAGTTCATTATTATTTGTGGAAGTTGTATTTTTGTAAGAATGAAGGAAGAACATAGAAGTGTAAAAAATAATGATGTATTCTTAGTAAATCTTAAATGTATAATAGTTTTGTGTTTCCTTGAGTAAATGGTTGTAGTGGAAATGAAAAGATGCACTAAGTTATAATAAGTTACCTTGTTGATAGATTGCATTTTGTTGTAAAAAGGGAAAAAATGATAATTAGAATTAGATTAAGTTTCATTTCTTCTTTTGAACTTGAAAACAATTTTGTGGGAAAAAATCTAATAGTTAGTTTTTTCTTATTACTATAGAAATAGAAAATCTTTAATTTAGTAATTTTAAGCATGGAATGAATAAATGGTTAAACCCTTCAACTGGAGACTTTAGGAATATAAATTCAAGCTAAGGATAATATTTAAAACACTCTAGTAAAAATTTTTTTTTTGGAAAATTATGGAAATGATGGTTCTATTTTTAAAGAACAAGACCACCGCCCTGTGTAGAGTGGTGGTCTCTAAACCACAATCGAATCAAAGGGTGGTGGTTTTGAATCATCACCCAGGTAGGGTGGTGGTCCCAGACCATCCGGCTTACTTTGGGGGTTTCATCACTGATGGTGGAAAAATAAAATCCATGTTCTATGCAATTTTAAACTTGTTTTAAATTAAAAATTTAAGCCTATTAAATGTAAAAATAAGACCACCAACATACTATAAGGGCATAAATTCATTGTTTAAACAAGTAAATCTTTAAATGGATATTTAAATGTACTCAATCTCATACATTATAATGGAGGTAGGGTTTTTCCCAAATAGAGAACTCAAAATGGAAATAACTAAATAACAACTCCAATTTAGAGTGGAAACCTCTACAATCTTCAAATGGAAGACATTACACAAATAAATCTATAAACTAAACTAAACTAAGCTTGATTCTAGTGAATTTTCTTCATGGTTTCTTCCTTCCTTTCTCCCATGGCTTCCATTTCTCCAACCTACAAATTAAACAAAAGAAAAGTGACCAAATGAGGAGGCTAGGGAAAAGAAAAAGGTTTAATAAGATTTCATAAGGATAGTTAGGGTTAGTATGGAACCCTAAGATCTAGTGGCCACAATTGATTTGATCCAAGGGTTGAGAATCAACCCTACAATTGTTAGGTAAGAATAAATATTATGGGTTTTTAGATAATTTAAAGGTATGTGTAAATGGGTGAATGGGGCCATTTAATACCCTTGTATGTTAAGTTATTTATTTAGTTCCTAGTATGTTTTAGAAATTAATTAAATGGACATTAAAGAAAATAATTTAAGAGAACTAAGATAACTAAGGATAAGAGTTTATTAAATGTGGATTGAATGTTAATTCCTAAGAGGGAAACTATTTAACCTAGTGAAAGGAATTATTGAACACTTATCTAGTGATGATAATTAAATTGACATTAGAAATGGATTAAGAATATTTAATTAATAATCTAGACTAGATCTATCTTATGAAATGTAACATTTTCTAGTAGAAATTAATTAAACGTATATTAGGGTTTGACACCCTTGTAACTTAAAACAAAAAAAAAAAAAATGCCACAACTTTCTGGATAATTGTTTAAGGATTAATGTGGTTTTAGAACATCAAAATTTGTGGGTGTTACACTTGGTATCAGAGCCATGGGTTCAACACTTGGACCCTGGGCACACTTGGAAACATAAGGCATAACAAGAAAACATAAGCACAACTCTAAACCTAGATCACACAACTTGCATGATATTTTAAAACATAGAAAACCTAGAAAACTAAAACAAAATCTAGAATAATAAACTAACTCTCACCTTGGTCTATGTAGGAGGCACGAACCAAATGAGGGGTTCTTTTGCATGTGACCTAGACTTACCACCTCCAGATCAGGTAGTAGTGTCATATTACCTCAGATACTTCAGACATTATAGATGTTAATGCCATTATACATAAACGAGAGGATCCTTGGGAGGGAGACACAACAGAAAGACAGAGAGCCATCAATAGAGGCTCATGCACCTTCCCGACATAGTGATGAGCATAGGGTAAAGAACTCCCATGTGGAGTCAGTCATGAGATTCACCACAGAGAGGTCATGGAGATAGGGCTACAGACACAAGGATAGATCTAGGAGCCCTAGACAACGTGATGATCATGTCGAGAGACCTAGAGGCAGATAATATCTATAATGTATCACATCAATAGAGAGATCCTAAAACTCCATCCATCTCATTTCATTTAGGGACACTAGGAGGATTTTAGGAAGAGGCATGGTTAGTCAGCTTGAGTGGATGCTTCAAGCTATGTCCATGTACCAACAACACAAAGGCTTGTGTTTCCATCCACCTTCTGAGAGATGGAGCCGGGGTTTGGTGGAGGACCGAGGAGCAAAAGCTCCATGTGGATTCTAAGACAATCACTTGGGAGCTCTTTGAGGAGTGGTTCAGAGAGATATACTTTTCTAGGAGGTTCATTCAACAGAGGATAGATGAGTTCCATGACCTACATCAAGCATCCATGATAGTGGTGGAGTATGAGAGTCACTTCCTAGACCTACTTCAAGTATGTAGACTACATGCAGGATGAGTAGGTGAGGATCCATAGTTCATCAAGGGCCTAACCTAGACATTGAGGGGAAGTGTGCATTCATTTCCCGTAGACTTAGCAGAGGCCATTGAGAAGGCCTATATCATGAGGAGACTAGGGGAAGACACAACAGAGCCAGAGATAGAGTGTGGAGCCATATCCAGTAGATGCAGATAATAGATCGAAGGGGGTCATCCTCCTCCTCGTGGTGGACATGGTTCTACATAGTCTTCATTCAAGCCACCACAATAGCCACCTTAGCAACAAGTAGAATAGACTCATCCTCCATTTAGGCCTCCACAAGATTTGATGCTCAGAGGGGACATAGTATGGGGCCTCCTCCTAGGGGACCAATCAGACTCAAGCACCACCTAGAGCTCAGTCAGCAGGAGCTCATCAATAGTGACCACAATAGTCCATAGTAAGATCATCAAGATCCACAACACATACCACTAGAGTACTTGTAGAGCCACATCTCATTGGAGGGGACCTAGTAGTTGTTACGGGTGTGGAGTACTTGGGCATCATTGAGAGAGTGCCCTCGAACCCTAATAACAAGGGTAAGGCACCAGTTTTAGAGCCTATAGTAGGTGACATGGCTAGGAGCCACAAGATATATGCGTATGTGTGTCAAGAACCACCAGGAAGAGCACTAGAGCATGGTGATTGAGATGATAAGTAACATTGATGGCATTTCTATTCCTATTTTATTTGATTCAGGCTCCTCGATTCTTTTATTTCTCCATTTGTAGTAGAGATGATGTAGGTTGGTGGTAGTTAGGAAGAGTCATAGTTGGGATGTGGAGATGGCTTTTGGAGCCAAGCTCACAGTGGACTCCTTAGTCAAGGAGTGCATAGTTGACCTAGGACCCTTTTCCATGACCTTGGATCTTCGTATCCTTCCTTTGGGTTCCTATGGGATTATTTTGGGCATGGATTGGTTATCTACACATAGGGCTAGGGTTGATTGTTATAGTAAGGTAATATCATGTGTAGATGATTTGGGAGTGGATTTAGTGATAGTTGGAGTTAGGAGACCCACCTCTATTCACACCATATCCACTATGCAACTTAAGCGGTGTGCACGATGAGGTTTCCATTTGTATGTTGTCATGGTTAGTGAAATAGATCGAGAGATGAGTCTAGTGGGCCATCACTTGATGATCATCATATCTTGAGGGAGTTTTTAGATGTCTTTCCAGGGAGATTCTAGGGGTTACCTCCCCCACGTGAGATAGATTTTCACATTGATTTGGTTCCTGGAGTAGAGCCTATCTCACGAGCACCTTATAGGATGACTACCCCTAGCTCTATGAGCTCAAGTTGTAGCTTGAGGGCCTTCTTGAGAAAGGCCTAATTCATCCTAGTGTATCCCCTTGGGGTGCACCGATGATTTTTGTAAAGAAGAAGGATGGATCTCTCTATGATTGTGTATTGATTATCATCAATTTGAACAAAGTAACGATCAAGAATCATTACCCCCTTCCACATATTGATGATTTGTTTGATCAGATGAAAGGGGCCACAATATTTTCCAAGATAGATCTTAAGTCTGGATACCATCAATTGAGGATCATGGAGGTAGATATTCATAAGACAACCTTCCATACAAGATATGGCCACTACGAGTTCACAATAGTGCCTTTTGGTCTGATGAATGCCCCCACAATATTCATGAGTTTGATGAATGGGGTATTCCAGACATTTTTGGATCACTTCATGCTCATTTTTCTTGATGAAATTTTTATTTACTCACATACACGTGAGGAGCATGAGGAGCACCTTCATAGGTTTTGCAGTGTCTTCATGAGTAAAACTTTATTACTGAACCTAGAGAAGTGTGCATTCTTTCAATCAGAGGTGTAGTACTTGGGTCACATCATTTCTAGGGAAGGTATCATCATCGATCCTTCCAAGATTTGAGCTATTATGGATTGGCCCACACCAACTAGTGTGACCGAGGTGTGTAGTTTCATGGGGTTGGCAGGTTACTACAAGAGATTTTTTCAAGACTTTTCTCGATTACACACCCCATCACTTCCTTCAATGGAAAGGGAAGAAGTTTTTTGGTCTAATGATGTGAGCAGGCCTTCAGTACACTAAGGGATGCCTTACATCAACATCGATTCTTGTAGTACCATATCTACATGGAGAGTTCTTCATTTGTACAGATGCTTCCTTGGCAGGACTAGGAGGTGTATTGATGCAGGAGGGCCATGTGGTTTCCTTTGAGTCTCACAAAATCAAATATCATGAGCTCAATTATCTAACTCATGACCTTGAGCTTGTAACAGTTGTGCATGCTTTGGTTTGATGGAGACATTTCCTTCTTGGCAGGAGATTTATTCTCAGGATAGACCATTTGAGCTTACGTCACCTCTTCACGCAACCCAATCTCAATGCTCATCAACGGCGATGGATGGAGTTTTTATGTGAGTATGACATGGAGATAGAGCATGTGAAGGGGAAGGAGAATGTTTTTCGATGCTTTGAGTAGATGGAGACATTTGGTTATGGCTACTTCAATGGGTATAGATTTACGGAGAAAGATTTTGCAATAACTTCCTCATGACAGTTTCTACCTTATAGCTAGATCAGAGATTGAGTCTCAGAGACCCCTTGAGGGAAGTTTGATGGTTTTTCATTAGAGTTAGATGGACTTCTTAAACACATAGGTCGATCTATGTACCTAGGGATGGAGGTTTGAGATAGATATCTTGGCAGAGGCTCATCGTGCACCTTATTCAGCCCATCCAGGGGTGAAGAAGATGCATGCCACCTTGAGACAACTTTACCATTGGAGAGTCTTCGAGAGATGTAGCTCGTTTTGTCACACTTTTTAGAGTGTCAGAGGGTGAAGGCCGAGCATCAACATCCAACTTGGCCTTCTTTACCCACATGTTATCCCAGAGTGGAAATGGGACACCATTTCCATGGATTTCATAGTAGGGCTACCAATCAAGATACCACCACGATGCCATCATGGTCATGGTGGATAGATTGACAAAAGTGGCTCATTTTTCTCTCAGTGAAGACCACCTATATAGCTAGTGTAGTAGTGAGAGTGTACTTGGATGAGATTGTTAGACTACACAAGATTCCATGAAGATCATCTATGACCACGATCCCTTATATACACATCACACTTCTGACTACCATGTAGTAGGCCCTTGGGATGAGTATCAACTTCAGCATAACCTATCATCTAGAGACAGATGGATAGATGAAGCGTGGTGAATCAGATTTTAGAGGACATGCTTTGGATGTACATCATGGATCATCAATCAAGTGGGAGGAGTACTTGTATTTAGTTGAGTTTTCCTACAACAACAAATTTTCCAGAGTTCTATTGGGATGGACACCTTTTAGGAACTTTATGGTAGGGAGTGTAGGACACCTTTGAGTTGGGATAGACTTGAGGATAGAGTATCTATTGGACCAACTTTGTTATAGACATGGAGTAACAAGTTGTTTTTGATTTGTCGAGGTTGTAGGAGGCACAAGATAGGAAGAAGAAGTATGTAGATCAGAGGAGAGTTGACCATAGTTATGAGGTGGGCATGAAGGTGTTTCTTCATGTCAGACCTCATAAGAGTCCTATCCATTATGAAAAAAAGGCTCTAAGTTGTCTCCTAGATTCATGGGTCCATTCGAGATCCTGAGTAGATCGGTCCCTTAGCTTATCATCTAGCCTTTCCACCCATCTTGTCTCACATGCATGCATGATGTGTTTCACGTATCTGTTCTTAGGATATATATCCCAGATCCATCTCATGTATTGATTGGACCACATTGTAGGTGTAGGAGAGTAGGGGTAGATGATGGTGGAGCCCATGTGTATTTTAGAGTGTAGGACCCTAGGCCTTCGAGGCCAGAGATTGATCAAGTGAGTCTAGTGGGATAGGTATGATGAGACTCTACTACATGGGAGGATGCTTACGTTGCTATGAGTTAGTTTTCACACCTATTTCAAGTGACTTCCAGGAGGAAGTCAGTCTAAGGGGAGGGGATGTAGTGTCCACTCTCTCTTGACACTTATTATATTTTGATTTTGATTATTGTTGACTATAGACATGGATATTATTGTATCATTTTTGGTTTATGATGTTAGATGATAGAGATATTTTGATTATTGATGGATTGTGATTCATAGTATGATTGTGTGGATTCTTAGAGACATAGAGAGACATTTTATATTGATGATGATTATGTGTTGTTAGCATATATATATTACTGACATTCAAAATTCTCATCATGTTGACTATGATATTAGCTTTTGAACTAATCTTGTGATCTTGTTGATATTGATAAAAGATAGAATTGAGATGTTGTTGAAATTTTAGACAAATGATAGCATTAGTTTAGTTGAGATGATGATTTAGCTATATGAGGATGGTTATTGATTTATGTGCGTATATTTTATCTTGGATGTTTTGATGTGGCCATGAGGCCAAAGGAGGTATTGTGTGATTTTGTAGGTATTATATCACAACAATCAAAAGGGGGATTGAGACCAACCACAACGGAATACTAGATGGATACAACAAAGGTCACCATGGAAACTTGTGTAATGTTTTTGTTTTTTTAGATTTTTGGGGGTCCCCATGGGGGATGACCTCCAATTGTGACCATGGGCATGTGTGTAATTCTTTCCTTTTTTATTTTATTTATTGTAGAGTATGTGATTTATTTTGTGATGTAATTTATTTAATCATTATTGATTAATGTGTTTTATTAAGTAATTAAATCATGTTATTAAGTTATTTGGGGATGTGACAAAAGGGGGTCATTTATTAGAGTTGTTGGTCTTTTGGACTATGTGATTTTGATTGAGTGTAAGTGACTTTGAGTGTTGTACACTCTACCTTACCTTGGAATTTCGGATTTGGGCTTAAGGGCCATTTTTGAGGCTTGTGGGACAAGCTAAGCTTGTCCACACCTCTTAATTTCATATACCAACCCTACCTATGGATTGGGGGTAAAAAATAGACCCCATTATGTGTTTTGTAAGACAAAAGTGACATTTATTGCACTTTTCTTACATGGGTTTTAATTTTGTCCTTAGGGGGTGTGGGTTTGATTGTGTGTGTAAGAGGCTTGTCATTCCTCTCAACCACCAATTTATTGTGCATTGGGGTTGAGGTTTGACTTGTGATGTGGAGTTGAGGATGAGTGATGTGGCATCCTACATGGAGCCACCTCACCCTCCTCTCTCCTTTTTCTATTTATGCAAGTTTAATTGTTTGTTTGGGGGTTACTTCATTTCATTTGTGCTCTTGTATTTTTGGGAGTTGAGGTTTTTGGAGTGCTTGTTGAAATTTTTGAGCTTGTTGGATTGGATTGAGCTTGAAGGAGCTTGGAGTGTGATTTCTTGATCAAGTTATTACCATGGAAAGGTAGGAGCTACACTCTTTTACTTGTTTTGTTTTTATTTGTGTGTATTGCATGTATGTGAATGTTTTGTATGCTTGTTGGGATCTTGGGTAGAATTCCTAAGTATGGTGTAGGATAAGGCTATGGGGATTTATATGTGGGGAGGCATAAGAGTTTATTTCATGTTTTGGGAGGGAGTTGGGTTGGGTGCCCCACCTTAGATAAGAAAATTCTTGCATTTCTTACTTGGTTCTTTTGAGGGAGACATAAGAGATTGTAGGGAGGCATAAGAGAATGTGGGAGGCATAAGAGGATCTTGAGGGAGGCATAAGAGTTGTGTAGGGTTTTGAGATGTATATTGAGGGTTTTAAGGTGTGCACCTAATCCCATTTGATGCATAAGTGATCTCCCCATAGATCCTTGCTCCATTGGCTTTACATTTCAAGCCTTGTGTATTTTGAAAAGTTGTATTATTGTGATTGTTTTTCGTGTTGAGTGAGTGTTATATGGTTGTGAAATTTTGTGTTGTAATGTTGAATCATTGTATAGTTTCATGAGTTGGATCCATCCCTTATTGCATTTTGGTTAGGGCTCGGGGCCAATGAGGAGGATAGATTCTTCTCCTCATTAGATTATTGTTTGGGTGGAGAGTGTTGCCTCTCCCCATTTTTGGTTATTGTGATTAAATTGAAGACATGGTGGAGATCTTGTTGGTGATTTGGAATTTGGAGCATTTTTTGAAGTCCAAAAATAAATCCTTCTTTGTGAGAAAACCTTGCTTGTAATTCCCACTTAGGTGGAAGACTAGTAGACTTGTATTTTAAAAGAAATGTTGCATTGTAAGTTTCATTTACCAAGTTGTATTATTATATTTGAAGGAAGTTCATTAAAGAATGTGTATTTTCCTTTCTCTTCAAATTTTTGTATGTAAAGGAATGAATTAGAATGGATATCATGTTTAAAAGTTTACTTGTAATGAAAAAGAAAAAGAAAGTTCATTATTCTTTGTGGAAGTTGCATTTTGTAAGAGTGAAGGAAGAACATAGAAGTGTAAAACAATAATAATGTATTTTTAGTAAATATTAAATGTATAATAGTTGTTGTGTTTTCCTTGAGTAAATGGTTGTAGTGGAAATGAAAATATGCACTAATTATAATAAGTTACCTTGTTGATAGATTGCATTTTGTTGTAAAAAGGAAAACAATGATAATTAGAATTAGATTAAGTTTCATTGAGTTGAAAACAATTTTGTGGGAAAAATAATCTTATAGTTGTGTTTTTTTTCTTACTATAGAAATAGCAAATCTTTAAATGTAGTAATTCTAAGCATGGAATGAATAAATGGTTAAACCCTTGAACTGAGACTTTAGGAACATAGATTCAACTAAGTATAATATTTAAAATGTACTAGTAAAAAATTTGTTTTTGGAGAAATCACGAAAATTGATGGTTTTGTTTTTAAAGAACAATACCGTCACCATGTGTAGAGTGCTAGTCTCTAAACCACCGGTCGATCAGCATGGTGGTTTGTGAATCATCACCCAAGTAGGGTGGCGGTCCTAGGACATTCGACCTTCTTTGGGAAGTAATTTCATCACTAACAAGAAAAAATACAAATCCACGTCCGTGCACACATATCGAGCTCATGGTCATCTTGATCTGGTTCATACCGATCTTTGTGGTCCGATGCAACCAAGTCATTCTAGATTTCAGTACTTCATGCTATGTGTTAACGACTATTCAAGGAAAATGTGGATTTTTTGTCTTCGCAAGAAAAGTGAAGATTTTGAAACTTTCAAGAAGTTAAAAGTAGAAGTTGAGAATGAAACTGGTCATCACATCGAATCTCTACTCAGATCGAGGGGGAATTCACCAATAATGAGTTCAAAGACTACCTACAAACTCATGGGATTCATCGAAAATTCCTCCTCCACACACACCGTAATAGAATGGTGTTGTTGAGAGAAGAAATTGTACTATCATGGAAATGGTGCGATGCATGATTGATGATTCTGAATTGTAAAAACATTTTGAGCGCAAGCAACAAAAATAGTAGTGTATTTGTTGAACACAAAGGCCCACAGCTTGCTCTTGAAGGAGTAACACCACAAGAAGCATGGTCAAAGTGGAAACCATCTATTGCACACATTAGAGTATTCGGGTGTAAAGCAAACATGCACATACCCAAGTAGAACAGAAGAAATTGGACATGAAGTTATAGAAACTCGTATTCATTGGGTACAAAGAAGAGACTCTTGGGTATAGATTGATGAGTCCTAATGCCGAAAATTATACACCAAAGAAAGATGTTGAGTTTTTTTGAGAAGAAGGAAGAAGAGACTCCTCCTCCAGACTCACTAGATGTAGATTTTTCGCGAATTGTAAAAATTGAAGCTGATGTTCCCTTAGATGATGAAAGTGAGGATAGGGATGATGGTGTTGATCAGATAGAACCACGAACCAAGGGAATAGTTCAACGTATGCCCAAGTGGTGTAGTAGCACATTACAAGATGTAAAAATGGATGCTCCACTGGATACATCCACCCTTGGACCACAAACTCGTAGTAAAGCAAGATAAGAAGTTAACTTTGCTTTGATGATTAGATTTATTGAGTTTGATGAGCCCTCTACAGTTTAGGAATCCCTATAGTCAAAATCTTGGAAAGATGCCATGGATTTCGAATATCACCAAGATCGATGATGAAAAATAACACTTAGAACTTGTCGATCTTCCACCGGGAAGAAGCCCATTGGATGCGAGATGGGACAAAGTGGACAAGTATAAAGCGAGACTAGTAGTAAAGGCGTATGCACAAAAAGAAGGCATTGACTATGAAGAGAAATTTTCTCCTTCAACTAAAATTAAGACGATCGAATGATCTTTGCTCTGCTGCACGCTTTGATGGAAAGTCCATCAGATGGACGTAAAAGTGCCTTCCTGAATGGAGATTTACAAGAAGAAGTCTATATGACTCAACCTGAGGGATATGTTGTACCTGGTCAAGAAGCAAAGGTATGCAGACTCAGGAAATATCTCGTATGGCCTTAAACAGAACCCCGGTATGGTACATCAAAATTGATGAGCATATCGTACAACATGGATTTGTTAGAAATCCATACGATCCCAATATTTACCTCAAAAAGCAAGGGGGAGATTTTGATTTTTGTTGTCTATGTCGACGATCTATTCATCACTGGAAATTCAGTGAGGATGATCGATGCAAAAAGAAAGTTATTAATCGATCATTCGACATGACCGATCTCAGGCTGATGCATTATTGTCTTGGATTGGAAGTATGGCAGAAAGAGAATCACATTTTTGTTTCTCAAATGAAATATACCAAGACTACACTCGAGAAATTTAGGATGATGGATTGCACACCAATTGCTACACCCATGGAGAACAGATTACAATTATCTCGTTCAGATCCATCTCCTGAGGTAAGTGCCACTCTCTATTGGCACCGATCGAGAGTCTCATTTACCCGCAACCTACAATAGGCTTTTATTGCTTAATCTCCACTTTGTGAGGCATATATGATATTATTGTATTTTGTTCTCATTGTGAGCATTTTGACCGCACCTAGTGTGTGATGACATAGTACAAAACTATGATAGACCATGATATGTACATATATCTTTTTTTTGCTTAGTTATTCCTTGCATAGAGTTGGCTTACATTGATAATTTGATTCATGTGTGTGCTCTTAGATGTTTAGAATTTCTGATTTTCTATGCTTTTCAAAATGAATGCAGTGGATATGAATGCTAACAAAATGATTTTTTTTTTTGCTTTGTAATGCTGATATATGATAATGCAATCACATTGTGATGTTGAAATTTAGTTTCTCTAAGCAACTTTTGGTACTTCGTATTGTTTTGGCAAAACATGGTGAAAGAGTGATATGATAAGTGAATGAAATTTCCCCACTCCTAACTCCACGCAACCAGTAGGATGCGAGGGCTCAACACCAAGAGCCAAAAAGGGCACAAGTTATGGAATTTGTTGAATGATAATGATGAGAGAAAGACAAGGATTTGGCAAAACCAAATTGAGACACTACAACCTCACTCTACTCAAGTTTGCTTCATAGTTTAGAATGTGAATTTATTTCCAGTTTATCTAGAATTAGATCCATAGATGGCCACTTGGTTGAAAAAATATGGTTTTGAGGTTTTAAGCTCTTTTAGAATTTTAGACATCTAACTCACTTTTTTTTAACGATTTTACAGACATTTTAATGAACTACTCATAACTTTCAAGTTTTTCAAAGATACCCCCTACACCTTGCCCCATGCTATCAGTAGGAAGTATGGGCTCATCACCATGGGCAAGGCATAGGCGAGTAAGGGCATTTCTCTCCTTTCCCAACCCTACATCACTAGTAAGAGACACAAGCTCAACATTGAAGGTTGGTAGGGCAAAGAAATGTGTAAAATAAAAAAATTCTGTGGACTTTCATTTGACTTATTTATCTAGGAAAAATGTTTAGAATGTTCTTGTTTCTAAATATATGTTTATCGAGATAGATGTGACACCATGAAGCTTCTAGAATGTACTATAGCAAAGACACCTAACCTAGAAAAGACTATAAGTAGAGCCAAGTATGTATGCCTTAGTATGGTTACTTTCAAATCTTTGTCTTATCTTGTTTGGATCGATGGAATGGTTCGAAATAATTGATGATACCATGAATATTTGAAGAGACATGATTTGAATGTTTTTCCAATGTTTTTCAAAAGTTTTTAGGAATTGCTATAAGAATAAGTCCCTTGATCACAAATTTATGAAAAGAATCGGTGAATGAAAATGCAATGCGAGATGCAATAATGTACATATGCAATGCAGATGCAATAATATATGTTTATCGATAGATGTGACACCATGAAGCTTCTAGAACAGACTATAGGCAAAGACACCTAACCTAGAAAGAGACTATAAGTAGAGCCAAGTATGTAGGCCTTGGTATGGTTACTTTCAAAGCTTTGTCTTATCTTGTTTGGATCGATGAAATGATTCAAAATAATTGATGATACCATGAATATTTGAAGAGACATGATTTGAATGTTTTTCCAATGTTTTTCAGAAGTTTTTAGGAATTGCTATAAGAATAAGTCCCTTGATCACAAATTTACGAAATGAACTGGTGAATGAAAATGCAATGCAGATGCAATAATGTACATATGAAAATGTAGGTGAAACTACATGTCATGATGCCTAAGGTGAAGAAAGTTGATGAATATCAAATTCTTCACCCCTAAAAGTACACAAAGAGAACTATTATCCTCAAAAATTTTGTTCTCTTGACAATGACCTACCATTCTGGGTTTAAACTTACAACCCTTTCTTAGAAGTGTATATGTCCAATCATTAAAATCTTTTTTTTTTGAAAGATTCATTCATGCACCTCTTTGTCACGTTTTTGAGACATGGTGTGGGGTGAGCATGACTATCCCGCTAGGCCTCGTTTCCTATGTGAAGTTCTCGTGTTTATTTGTGCCACTTCTTTGAGTGGTGAGGCCTTTCCCAACCGATATGGAAAGCTTAGTTTTAGATGCACATGGGTTGAAAGTGGGGTTTATAATAGAACAAACCTCGAGATGGTTTTGATGAGCATCATTTTAATCTCAAATTGACATTATTCATTTGTTAGTTCTATCATGTTCACACCTAGACCTAGGTCATCGATGGAAGAGATACTAAACCAAGAAGAGTACCCATCCTATGTGGTTCAAACGAGAGGAAGATCAGATTGTCACTCTCTAAGAGTTTCATAATTCCCACTGTGGTCTTAGTGGACACTATTTTAATAGATATTGATTCACCCTTATCTAGTTTTTCCACCTCAAATTTTTTGGGGTCAATGAATTCAACCTTTGGAATGTTCTGGTGGCCACCGACCAACTCTTTCATGGAGGTGGTTTATTCAATTGATTCGCAGAAGCTCATACTTTGTATGGACTCCTTTCTTCTTCTTGATTTTTTCTAAGTGTATATCAAAGGGCTTAGGATCCCCTTGAGTAATGAATAGCTTCCTAAATGAAGGAATCTAATCTCTGGAACATGGTAGAAGGGATAGCCTTCATTCGATGAATCCAAGGTCTCCCAAGGATCATGTTATAACTTGTTTTCCCGCTTGATAATGTAAAAATCTGTCAAGATGGTGTTTAGACCAAGTGCGACTTTGGAAGAACTGTGGTTCTAATTGAGGTCACTTTAATACTTTGTCATACCCCACGTAACATGTTTCTTGTAGAGGAGCAATTTGTCTCTTTGTATCCCAACTTCTACAAGAAATAGAAGGGAACCACATTTACAAAGACTCCAATGTCAATCATGGCTCTCTTAATGTAATTGTTGTAAACATAGACTTGTAAAAATAAGGTAGGATCACCTCTTTGGGAAATTTTAGCATCGAGATGGAACATTTTCTATATCAAAAACAAACCCAGTATCCCTATCATTCTATCTTGGAGGATGTATTTCAAAGTCAATATGATTTATTTGAGTGCTAGGAGGTGGCATAACATGGATTAGATGACCAATACCTAGTGCATTGAGCAACACAGAGTGATGCGTAGGTGAATTCTTTAGCAAATCTAGGAATGAAATGTGAGAAAAGGTATTGTTCAAATCTGATATTAAATCATACGCTCCTACTAGTTTTGTGATTATAGGAACGTCATCCTATGGGAAGGAAAGATCAGGTAGGGGTTGTGAAACATACTCCTTCATCCTAGTTTTGGCATTAACTTCACGCTCAACCTCTAGCTCAACTTATCCCAAGTTTTTGTATTATCATTTGAACCGAGGTTAGGAATGACCTGAGAGTTATTGGAAGTTAAGGCTTCATGGTCATTGTTTCCTATAGGAATGCCTTTGTTTGTGTTTTGTGAATTCACCTTAAAGTCTTTAGGATGTGCAAAGAGCGGATCTTGAAATATGATTACATTAGCATTCGAGGAGCTATAGGTCCTATATAGTCAGTATTGCAAGTTTTCTTCGTGATTTGCTACGAACATGTCTACAAAGAGTTGCCTTTGGTTTTGGGAAGTCTTTGAAGAAACATGTTGTAATCACGGCAAGCCCTATCGTCATGACCTCGAACCTCATGGAAAACATAGTATAGGTTAGGGTCATAATATCTTGGCCTTTGATAAGCATCTTGTTTTTTATTATAACTTCAGTTGTAGTTTTGGAGTTGGTTGTTATAACCATGATTCGTTGCCCCTTGGCAAGATTTTTAATACTGGTTTGGAGCTTGGGTTTGATTTTGTTTTTGTGGTGGATGATTTACATCAACCGTGTTGACAGAAGACATAGTTTTAGGGCCTCTTTGATTGCTCAAGTTGTTGTTATTGTTACTATTGCTATTGTTTGGAAAACCAACGTTCTTGTCTTGATCAATAGCACTATTTGTGGTAGCACCATGATTGCAATTCACACCCTTAGGTCCTTGGTTGTTGGCACCATTGTTTTGATAATTTACATTACTTTGATTTGGGGATACCAATTTCCCATTAGGACCATAGATCTTACGCCCACTATCAATAGCATTTTGGTCAATCCGGCGCACCTTTCAAAAATTCCTCATAACTATGGAAAGGAAACTTTTAGACATCTTCCGTAGTCTCTCGATTGAGAAAATGAAGGAAATGATCACAAATTTCCATCAGTCCATGTTGGGTGCACTTGCAGAGAAGTAGAGAACTTGGTACCATCTTTGGATGAAATGGGTGGTATATTTTTTTCTCCCCGTCTAATATGCAGAACTCCCTAATCCCTATATGCAACAACTTGTTAATGTCAAATTATTTGATGAACTCAGAAACAAGTTGTTTAAAGGAATGTATAGAAGCTTCGGAATATGGTAATACCAATCCAATGATTCCTTTGAGAGTCTTTGGAAATATTTTAGCCACTACAACATCCCAAGGAAGTAATTCCCTAATAGCAGTAGCGTAGGCCTTGATATGAGCATTTAGGTATCCTTCTCCCTTAAATTTTGGAAGATCTAGGAATGGGCGTTGAAGCATAAAACCACATATTGTGAAGTCAAGAGGATCCTTTCATTACTCGGTGTATGCACCCATTACGTAAGATTCCACCATTGAAGATCCTTGATGAGGAGGTGGAGGAGGAGTTGGATAAGCTGCATTATAAGTATTGACGGGAACGTATGGGGTCCCTTGATATGGCATGTAGGGAGAAGGAATTGTATATGGGTCCATCTAGGGAGTTTTTGAATACATATGCATGTAAGGTGGGATAGTACTAGGATATGGACTAGCGGGCATAAAACTAGGGAACATCGCATTGCCTATTGTGGTAGCATTCGAGAACACACTTCCAACCAACCCTTGCATAGGATAAGCTTGAGAAGGATGAAGACCCATCCCTAGTATGTCTAACCCTGTGAGAAGATCACCTAGATTTGAATGAATTTGATAACCTTGTTGTATATGATATTGTGTTGGTTTCTCATTGGAAGGGATGTATCCTTTGTTGTCAACTGGATACCCTATGTTTTACCCTACTACATGTGTTGGTTATGAATTCTGGGAACTTTCTAGTTCTCTAATCCTCCCTACTAAAGTAGAAATGAGATCGTTGGGAGAGGATTGAGTCCCTTGTTGCGGTGCCTGAGGCATAGGGTTTGATTTAGTAGGCTCATGATACCTTGTCATGAATTGTTTAGCATTATAGTTCTTGTCTTCCTCAATAGTAAGAATCTTAGGATAGGTATTCGAAATCTCAGAGGTTGTGGCCTTCATTCTATCCAAATACTTATCTATCTGATGAAGAGGATTATTTATTCATGCAAATAGATCATCCTCTATTGATTGCATGAAAATGTGAGGTCTTGACAAGACCCTATGGTAAGAACCTATTCCATTTGTGATAAAAACATGGTTTGCATTGGGTTGACCGTATTGCATGTCTAACAGTTGATCCACCTCCTCCATCCTTACATACCTAATGGGGTTTGAACCGTAACTAGGGAGGTTTGAATGTTGCTTGTGTAATTGTCTCCCCATCTCGAAAGAGAAGGGGACTGTTGTGGTTACATGTGTGTGTAATATCTATCAGAGCCAAATGGCCCACCAAACTCTCTTCCCGACATATTTTAGAAAGTATAAAATACCTACCAAAAAAGGGGAAGAAATGGAGATGTGAGGTAAAGGAAACAAGAAGGAATTAATCTTTCACATTGGGTTCACCAATTTGTACGGATGAAAATGAACATGTGATCTTCAACCACACTCGACCCCCGATGTCGTGCGGGAGCAAATGATGTTGAATGTGTGTGGCTGACTATAGGAGGATCGGTGAATAAGATTTGGTAGTGTGATCTCCCGGTGAGCGAGTTGACAAAGGGAGATTTAGAATCTATGAACTGTAGCGTAAATTCCCTACGGTTTGTTTTCTTAACTTGGATCTAAGCACTAAACTAATTTGAAGTGTCCATGTAAACTAAATGAAATTAACAATCTATGCTACTACTGAAAGGAAAAATAATCTAAACAAATCACAAAACTGAAACATTACAATCACAAACAACAATTCGTTTCTATTCTAAATAATTAAATCTATTTCTAAACTAAAATTAAACAAATGAGATAACCCGGTGTGGTTATTCCCCTGTGATGAGTGTATTGAAACTAAACTAACTTAAAACACACACTTTTCCAAAAGATATATGATATGTAGATAACCTCCTATAGATATTCCCTCCTTTAGATCCAAAGGGATGGGAAGAAGAGGATCTGTCACCAAAAGTTTCCATGAAAGATTCAAACCCTCTTGAAATTAACTAATTACTTACAAATGGAAGGAAATTGAATTCTACTCTTTGATATGGCGTAACAACAATAAATCGCAAGAATTAAGGAAATTAAATTACAAATCCAACCTAGAATTCATAGAAACAGAGGTAACTCCAGGTTGTGTAGTAATTATCCCCCCAGCTTTTCTCTTTCTTTCTTCGAGTTTTCATATGAGTCCAAGGGATTGGGAATGCAAGAACAACAACAGTAGGATGATGGAACTTGAGCAATGGAAGCTTGATGACAATTCAAATGCAATGCAGTATAAGAGAGGTAACACAAGAGATCGGATCTTGGCTATGTAATTCCTAGCAATATTGTAGCATAAATACAATGCAAGATACACAAAATTCTCAGGCCTTTTCGCTTCAATATAAACATTGAATATATAGAAATGGAGGATAGGAGGTTCCTTCATGCACAAGGCAAGAAGAGGTAGTTAAACTAATTAAATCTATTTAAAAATAGAAGAGGGAAGGAATACCATGCAAATAAGACTATTTTTAGGCAATTTGGTTCACAAATGCACCCTAAAAGTCGAGTTAAGTGAAGCGTCGTGTGTCAAAAACACACATGAAGAGTTCTGGAAAAAGCATTCAGACCATTTCCTCCATAAGGAGGCAGTTCTAAGACTACCGCCCAAGCACGGGAGGAGGTCCTAGGACCGCCGCCCAAGCCTGAGAGGCGGTCCCGTGACCGCCGCTCCGCTGGGAGGCGGTCATGACACTAAAGGAAAAAACATGCATAGAATGAAGCAAGAAGGCTGGAAGAAAGCATGGAAAAGCCAATTAAGGATATCTAGGTTACAAATATATACTTGTGAATGGGTTTTTTAACTCAAACAACTTCTTGAAAGGATTTTGAATCATCATTGGGGACTTTTGTAACCATTTTCTTGACAATATAACACGTGTAATTTTGGGTGCGTATAGTCACCCATCGAAGTTGAACGGGTTTTTGGTCTTAGGGATCTTAAGGGACTATGCCTGAACGAAGTAACCCAGAAGCAACAAAATTGTACCACAACAAAATGATGCCTCCTCTAGCATTCACCTAGCCAACCAGATGTCTTGGTGCGGTCGGTTTGGTGCCACACCCTAATTCTAACCTTAAAGGATAGTTACAATAAATGCCCAAAATGAGGGACTTAGTAAATGTGAAAGCATCTTGTATGGATACAATAAGTTTGTAAATTTTTATTATAGAAACAAAATGGTGCCCAAAATGGGTCTTACAAGCATCCATACTTAGGGAGACAAGTTGTCCCTATCAACCAGATCACCGAGTAAGCAAGTGAGCTTGGTCCTCCAATACAATGCATTGCACTATTATATTGATCCCACATTCAAACTGCAAATGCACAAATTGTCACATATAATGAAAATAGGTGAATGCCTCACTGAAATTTAAAAAAAAACTTATTAGGTAACTTAGAAATAATTATGCATATAATTAAATATTACAACAATTCCTCTAAATAATCATATAAAATTATGATCAACAATCATTTCATAATACAATGATTAATATCATATTTACTTCATATTCTATATCAAATACATGAGACAACAAGCATGTCCCTAGCCAAGTACAATGATATGACCATATGTTTTAGTACAAGTGATACACTATCAACTCATTCTTTCCATAAGTTCCTGTGTACATGTATATCTCATTTGTACAACTGTTTAAAAGGAGAGCATCATTTGAGTGATTTTCCTCCAACCACAGAACAATGTGTAATATACCCAAATTATTAAAATACAACCCATCATAAGATCATGAAAACCAATACCATCATATGATTCCTGACTAATATAGAACAAGGATAAGTGAACTAACAATGTATACAACTAGATACATTACTTTGGCTAAATTTTTCTAGCTACGATAATGCAAGCTAGATCTTATAGTTTACATAAACAAATTTAATATTTTTCATCCTTCACAACACAACTATCTTGTACACCACTTCCATAATCAATAATCCTCATCAAGAGGCAATACATTCCAATATTTAAAGCAAAGTTTCGATGTCATAATCAAAGAGGAAAAACAACCATTTATTCCAATTTTAAATCCATGTTTTCAGATTTTATAATCATAAAGAAAACAACCCATTTACTTCCTTCTACACATTTACTCGATGCACCAAACAACCATCACTTATCTACTATTTTTCTAAAAATCCTTCATGTGTTGTTTCATATTTCACTAAATTTTTAATGCCTTTAATGTGATTTAAGAAGGAAGAGACTTATGTTATCACGCTTGTGGCTTCTCCTCTAAACAATATGTTAAACCATTATATAACATAACATCACATATCATATATCATTTAACAATAACATAACATCATATATCATATCCATAATGGTCACATAATCGAGGCCATCAAATCAAATCAAATAGATATCTTAATATGGTTATGAAAACATACATAGAAGGATATCATGTGTAAATGAAATAAAATCAAACATAGAATTAATATCGTTATGAAAACCAACATGGATATAATGTATCAAACTAAGTGTGCCATGAGTCTTTGAAAATATAAGTTCATAACATGTATCGAACTAAGTGTGTCATACATATAGGACCACATGTGGTCGCATAAGGCTATATACATGGACTATATGAAGAATCATGTACATCCAGGTCCTATGAATCTAATAATGAAACATTTTCCTTCTCTTTTGTTGGCATGTGTGTCCAACACTCCCCGTGAGTTTTGTGACATGGACTAACCGCCTCTTGTAGATCCTAACTCTAGTGATTGTAGCAGAGACTAACACCTATGGGTTTTGGTCTAACAACGATCGTGGTCCAACAATTGCTATCGCTCAGCGGTGTGGAAGCAGGAGCGTGGGAGTGTGCAGATAAAGGATGGAGACCTGCTTGGAACCACCACTCCCCTCCTGCGCGGAAATCTGCAGACCCAACAACTAGTGAAAATCTTCCTGCGTGGAGTTTGGTGGAAGAACATTTCCCTGTTGGTGAGCCATGAGGAAGCATTCAGTTTTGAAACTATTTTTTTAACTTCCTGCGTAGAAAGATTCAACGCATGTGTCCTGCGTTTCAGCCAAAGAGAACAATGTTTTATTCAATGCCTCCTTGAACTATCATGATGGTTCTGCTGTAGATCCTCCTCTGTTACGTGACCAACACATAAAACATCTCGATCAGCAAAGTATTGAGTTGCCAAATCACCAATTGCCAATGATGGAAACTAGCGCTGGAAGATCTGATTGATTCTCCTTTGGACGAGTTAGACGTGGTAGCGATGATACTTCCAGCAGCAACAGTTAGAAGCATCTGCACGGAGAGGATGGCATACACTTTCTGATAAATGCCCACCGTAATGCATTTTCCTGATCTGAAATGCCAGGGTACAGAGGCATTGAGACTGACGCTTTCAAATCATTGACAACATGGAGAATTCTGGTGTTGTATTTCATGTCTGGCAATGTGGCATTGACCATTAAACCGATCCAAGTCCACCTGTGAGTTATCCCATCAACGACCATTTCTCAGCGTGTGAGGAAACAATAGTGACCAGAAGAGTAAATAGTTAGGCGTGTGAGCGTACTCAGAGGAGGAAACCCGTGGTACAAGCCCGCAGTTCAAGAATTCAAAAAAAAATCCATCACCAAAGAGGGAGAAGAGAGCATGTGACAATGACCACTGACCAACTTATAAGCACTGTGTGGAGTCTGACATGAGTGGCATCGACCACCGAAAGCCCAGGTGTGCGTTGGTAGAATCCTTCCCCAAACATCTTCTCAACTGTTGTTCACAGACTGTAGACCAAGCAATACATTAACAAGCGCATCGTGTAAAAGATCAAGAGACATGTGGAATTTTTTTGAATTAAATCGGAACAAAACAAGATTAAGCCCCTTCATTCATTCATCAAATTTGCTATCAAAGATGGCTGTGAAAAACCAGCCTATGATCCCATGCAACAATCTGAAAGCATGAAATTCGTGCTCAAAGATGTTAGCAATATTGCAAGCAACCATAGAGATGTGTCACATTTGAGAGAGCCAAATTCAAGCCCACAAGAGCATCGGTATCTACTCTTCGCCAGTCTCCAAAACTTGCAATTCGAGGACATAATGGACTGAGTCTTGTTCGACATATAGACGGAGAAGAGTTGTGTCAATCCAGATGACAATCTGTGGCACACCACATGAGCTTTTGAGCTCACTTCTTCATCTATTTTTTTACAAATGAGAGCACATCTGTCACAGAGATTCAAGAAAATCCAGACAAAGTCCTTATTGCAAGAAGCAGATAGGACATGTCGCGACGTAACAAGATGATGAATCTGGGGTAGATTTGTAAAAACAATGTATTAAGGGGGGAATGTTGGCATAATTAATACATTGTTATATATAACCGACCTATCAGTTACAGGTGGTTACCTCCTAACTGAATTCTCTCCTGTATTAATACACACTTCATTGTGAATAAACTCATTCGAGACTCCATCTTGCGGCTTGTAAGAGGTTGTTGGATTACCTCCACCTCCGTTATCCTCCGTCTTCCCGTATGTTGCTACTTAATTAGCGCAGATATGTCTTTAAGGCTCTAGAGTATTATGAAAGTAATCTCTCCGTAGTGATTGGATTTTTTTATTTTTTTCTTGGCCCATTTGACCCTCATACCATCATAATTGATCTGTTATATAACTTGCACCTTGCCATTAGCACAACCAAACCCTCCAAACTCCACGTGCTCCTCATCATACTACCTCGCATCGTTTTGTGCATCCTCCAGCGGAAGTTGAACCTACGCCATCATCAGGTAATATCAAAGTTGAACAATCGTTGGGTATCTCAATCGCCGATGCGAGAGAGAGTTGGTAGGGAATCCAACGACCTCTTGCAAGCCATGGCGAGGGCCAGCGATAGATATTGTGGCGAATAAGGTATTGAGGACCAAATTCCTCAATTTTTGGTTTGTGTTTATTTTAGTTTCTATTTTGTTCTGTGTTCTGTTGTTTTGTGATCGGATGCTGAAAATGGATTACTTTGGAGCATAGTTGTTTGCCAATGGTTCTTCATTTTGAATTGATCCTCTGAGTGCCGTGCTTTGAAAAGAAGATGGTTCGCTTGTGAATACGTTCACTTGCAACATGAACCATGTGCAATAAGGTCTAAGTGGTGAGATCCAGTCAATAGCATGTTTCTTGATGTAGTTTCTTTTCAAAGATTCACATTTCACATTATGGGCGAAAATGACTTAGTCAAGGGCAACATTTAGTGGCAGTGATTTGTTTCCTTTATTGTTGAAGATTGGCTAAACGAAACAATCGACATCAGTGGCTATAACTAAGAACATGATTGCTATGATTCTTAGAAGTGAATGTGGAATATTTGTCAGTATTGTTTGTTGTTTGTATTGTATTTTAATTAAAGATTCTTCACAAGCTTCAAAACACCTTGATTGTCGTAGTGAATGATGGGAGGTAAACATATTCTCATATTTCTACTAGGGCTCTGCATCACTCAAGTGCCAAGGAAATGGTAAGAGGGCTTCCTCCACTCTCCCATTCCTTACCTGTTTGCTTGGGATGTCTTACGGGAAAAAAACATAGAGGTCCATTCAAACAGAGCTCTTATCATTCTATAGCACATCTTCAGGTCATTCACACCGATATGTGTAGACCCCTACCAGCTAGCTTCTAAGGTTTTGAGTACTTCCAGCTCATCATTGATGATTACTCACGAAAAATGTGGGTATATTTCCTCCGGAAGAAGAGTGAGGCATTTGCAAATTTCCAAACCTTCTACCAGCAAGCCACTAGGTAGTTTGGGAAGCCTCTTCTTCTCCTCCACTCAAATCAAGGGGGAATTTGTGTCAAAGAAGTTCTTAGCATACCTGAAGCAACATGGCATTCAACAACATTTGACTGCACCCTACACACCCCAACAGAATGGGATTTTTGAGCGCCACAATAGGACTGTCATGGAGATGGCTCATTGTATGCTCTCGACCGCCAAGTTGGAGGATCATTTTTGGGGAAGTAGTCCAGACAAGCAGTGTATCTACTCAATCGGGCACCCATGAAGATCTTGCAGAACAAGACACCAGAAGAGGTATGGACTAGTCGTAAACCTTCTATTCATCATTTGAGAGTTTTTGGTTGTACTGCATATATGCATGTTCCAGATAAGAGAAGGAAGAAGATCGATCCAAAGACACTGCCATGTCTTTTCTTGGGGTATAGTACTACCTCAAAGGCATATCATCTCATGGATCCTGAGATGAAGAAGATCTACGAGAGTCAAGATGTGGTATGTGATGAGTCGTCCTTTGACTCCCTGCCACACAATGGAGATCTAGTACCGACCTCATCACATAGATTGCTCACACATCCAGATGATGGGAAGATGATTCTTCTCAGAGAGAAGAAGAGCTAAGTGGAGACTTGTTCGTTGATCTTGGCACACTGGAAAACACATCTTCACATCAGCAGTAGCACCAACATCCGAAATGGGTCCAAAATACTATTAGGGATGCACACCTGAACTCACTTCCAGGTACTTCTACAGGAGTCAGAACATGAAGTCAAGCCAGACATGAGGTAAATTTTTCACTCATGAGTTCAGTTGTTGAGAGCACCGAACCCGACACATTCGTGAGGCATCGAGACCAACCATAGTGGAAATAGGCTATGGATGCTGAATATGATTACCTAATTCAAATCGACGTGGGAAATTGTCTATCTACCTCCGGTAAGAAATCCATTGGCTGCAAATGGATTTTTAAAACTAAATATAAGGCGATGGTTCAATCGACAAACACAAAGCATGACTTGTTGCAAAGGGTTATGCTCAAAGAAGAAGGAACTCGACTATGACGAGACCTTTGCACCCACTACGAAGATCAAAACCATCGAGAGTTGTCTATGCACCTTTGCAAACAAAATGGATGGAAACTTTAGCAGAGATGGATGTCAAGAGTGATTTTCTAATCGGTGATCTAAAAGAAGAAGTGTACATGGCCCAACCCTCAAGGGTTTGTAGATGAGCATTAACCACACAAGGTATGTCGTCTGCAAAGTCTCTCTATGGACTCAAACAAGCACCTAGGGCATGGTATATAAAAATTAATGATCACCTATTGTAGCATGGATTCACTCGTAGCCCCTCAGATACAAATTTGCATATCAAGAAGGTAGGAACAGAGATTGTCATTCTGGTTTTGTACGTAGATGATCTTGTGATCACAGGAAGTTCTGAAAATCTTGTAGATGATGTAAAGAATGATCTGAAGAAATCCTTCAACATGACCGATTTGGGGCTACTTCACTACTGTCTTGGCTTAGAGATATGGCAGAAGAAGAATCATATCTTCATCTCCCAAATGAAATATGCCAAGACACTCTGAAAATTATGGAATGTCGATTGTAAACCAATGTCCACTCCTTTAGAGAAAGGTTTGCAATTATCTAGATTCCGGATTCACCGTAGGTAGATGGCACTCACTACAGGTAGCTTGTGGGGAGTCTCATTTACACGACTTATACCGACCGATCTTTGCTTTGCAGTGAGCTATCTCGCCAGATTTATGTAGGAGCCAAAGAAATTTCATTGGATAACAACAAAGCATGTGTTGAGATATGTCTGAGGTATAGTTGAATTTGGTCTAGAGTATCAGAAGAACACTCAGTTCTTCTTATAGGGATATATAGACTCAGACTATGTAGGATTCGTTGATGACAGGAAATCCACTTCAGGGTATGTTTTTCATCTCGATCTGGACCTATCTCATGGATTAACAAGAAGCAAACTATTGTTTCTCTCTCATCCAATGAGGCTGAATACCGCGCCACATGAGGAGCTGTGTGTGAAGCAATTTGGTTACGTCGCATTCTTGTAGATATAGGGATTCCTAAAGAGAAACCTCCCATCATTCACTGTGAAAATCAAGGTGTGTTGAAGCTTGTGAATAATCCTATTTTCCATGAAAGAACAAAGCATATTGAGGTCGAATGTCACTACATTCGTGAATAGGTCTTGAACCACCAAATTTAACTCCAACTACCCTACTGATTTTCAGGTTGCAAATATTCTCACCAAGCCTCTCCGTAAGGTGAAGTTTGATTTGTGTAGGGGGTACATTTGTCCATCACCAAAGAGGGAGAAGAGAGCATGTGACAATGACCACTGACCAATTTATAAGCACTGTGTGGAGTCTGACATGAGTGGCATCGACCACCGAAAACCCAGGTGTGCGTTGGTAGACTCCTTCCCCAAACATCTTCTCAATCAAGTTGTTCATGAGACAAGCAAATGGAAATGGTAAGACATTTTACATTTCTCTTGATCCAACATTGGTATCGAGTGACAGGTCTTGAGTTCAAAACTCACTTGGGTAACGCCGAGGGGGAGATTTTTGGCATGTGTGTCTAGTGCTCCCTGTGAGTTTCGTGACATGGACTAACCGCCTCTCATAGATCCTAACTTTGGTGATTGTAGCGGAGACTAACACCTATGGGTTTTGGTCTAACGAAAATCGTGGTCCAACATCTTCACCCTACTAGAAGAAGCATTTCCATGACTCGTGGATATAGTGGAGGGAGATTCCACTACGTATTTCATCTCGTGTGGTCCTAGGAATCTATAAATAGGCTTGCAACCTAGGCTGCACATTCATAAACAACAAGTTTTAAACACCTAAATTTTTAAAGTACATTCAAAATTTAGAAACTTAAAATTTATAATGCATGTTAAATCTTACCACAATCTCATGATCCCTATTAATTTTTTGTCGATGCGTTGCGGGGTCAACAATAGACTCACGAGGGATAGGCTACATATAAATAAATAATTCAAGTTAAATATTCCATGTACAAAATTTGATATTGTAGATAAGTAATAAGAAAAATTCCTCCAAAATTTAAAAAAATTGAAAAATTGTACTGATTTAGTGGATCTGCGCAGATGTTATGGTAGTATCTACAACAACCTCCACAAATCACATATAGGGATGAGTCTCTCTAGAAGTCATAAGCTATACAAAAAACATTTACATATCAATATTAATCTACATGACTTCCACTTAACAGACCCAAAGCATAATCGACACATAAAAGATCAATATGTACAGAGAAACTAACCCGTGTAAAAGTCACATGAGGCGTGCGCATCCTCAATGCCCGTAAAAGATGATGACCCTCTAGGATCCTATGTATAAAAGACAAACATATTAATATGTACATGTACACGTGAAACATTATAATAATAAAAGTGCAATCAAATGAAATTTGAAATGTAAGTAACTTGAAACTTACGTCTGTAACACGCCTAACCGCATGAGCTAGTATGTAAACATCTGATGTGTCCTTCATCGTCTCTTGTTGTTTAAAATAAAAAATATTAGTTTTTACATGTATGTACATGATGTAATCAAATACATATATATTAAAATCTCAAATGAATTAAACTATTGTACACACACACACACACACACACACACACACACACACACACACACACACACATAATATTTGACATTTACCTGTGAAAGACCAAGATCATTTGCACCAGTTCCAAAAACATCCGCCATCATCTCATCTAGAGAAAAGAAATCATGTGATCCAGCAAATGATGTCTCGCCCACAGTGCATACGACACCACATGATCCACAGTGGTGTGGTGCGCTAGAACTGGCACCTCCACCAACATCACCAGATGTAATCTGGTCACTATGCTAGGTTAGAGTGTCAGTGAGCTCCTTAATGCATGTAGTGTGTCAATCTCCATGACCTCCTTCATTGTAGGAGGGATAAATGAAGGCAGTGGGGGTTTTAGGGACATGGGGAACCTTGGTTGACCAATGCGTGCATCAATTCTACTCATGTGCAGAGCCACCTCTTTGCCCATAAAACTTAGAAAATTCAAAATAATTTGGGACCTCATTAAGCACGAAATCGCAATATAATTTCTTCAAAAATAGAGAGGAACCTCATTGTTTTTTCATGGTGGATAATCAAAACCATCCACCGTCGGTCCCAAAAAAATTCTTGATTCGGTCATCTTGGCACCAATGGATTGGGAACCTTTTGCAAGTAGTTACGGGGTGGCATTGGTTCTTGGGTTAGTAAATAATGCACAAATGTGGTCTTTTGAATTTTTTTAATCTTTTATGGTTGCATGGGATAATTTATCGCATACCACCGCTCTGAATCACCTCTAAAGATATTCCATTTGTGTATTTGGTTGGTTGCGAGTCAAATTCACCAATTAATGTTTGCGAATGTGTTGGATAAAGTCATGAAAGACAGATTTGTGGCATGATTTTGTCTTATTGTTTGAATAAGGTTATCAATAGTAATTTTATTCAGCGATTCTTCCAATGATATCAACTTGTGTTCCCACTAGTTCCATGGGGACAAAAAGAGCCATAGGAAGTGGATCTATGTTTGGAGGGTTTTGAGGAATATTCAGATGGTTTGTAGGATTGCAAGCTTGTGGAGCAACCGACAAAACAAAAAACTTGTATACATAAACAAAAAATTGAAAAACCCATGAAAATCACAAAAATAACCTAAAATTCAAGAAATTTGATCAAAATTGAGGGCTTACCTCTTCATCTTGGCGGCATTGGTGAAACTTCCGTGATCCAGAAGTCCAAAAAGCAATTTATAGGGGGTATTCAAAGCTCAAGTGCCAACATTCGAGGAGAAATCACGGTTCGTAGGGGAAAATGGGGAAAATGAGGGGTCACGGGTCTAGTTATTTTTGTCTCAGAGGACTATGATCGTGGTTTTGAAATTGGGATCGTGGTTTTAGGTTTGGAAATATCCAACCTTGTAAAAATTAATCCATGATCATGGCTTAGAAACCGTGATCGCGGTACTCAAATTTTGGATTTTTATGTCCACTTATTTTTCCACCAACTTCATGCCCTTACCCTCAAGTCATTGTATTGTAATGTATTGAGCATTATGGATTATGATGGATTTCCATATATTTTTATCTCTTATGTTTTACAAATCTAACATGGTGTGCTATTATCATATGAGATCATGGCTTGGAGCATTCTTTTTATCATTCCTTTTATGGTATCGGATCGATAGATGATGTAGACATCCATCTGTAAGTTTTTTTGCAAATAAGGGTTTATTATTTTCATGTATTCAAAATTATGTTTGTCTTCGAGTTTTGTGTCCTTGCCTTATTACCTTGGCTTTTCTTAGATCGTGACACTTTAGATTTTGTGTCCTTTCCTTGTTGCTTTTTTATTGTTCTTGAATCAATCACACTATAATTTTAAACTTCCATATTGTAGAACACACACTCATTATAAAGTGTCAAATATGGAGGGGTGTTGTAATCACTTGTGGATGTAATTTCGGTTGAGTCCGATGTCCTAAAATTTTGGGAGTTACATTTTTGTATCTATCATGGATTCTAAGAATGATATGATTTTCTACGAAGTGTGCGAACTCCCGGAGGATATTGTAAAATTTGTGGATGAAAATAGATCACTCAAGAAGTGAAATTCTCTTCTATAAGCATTCATTCATAATAAGGGTACACTAATACACTCCTTACAGAAAAAAAAATTTCTAGCCTACAACATCATCATCATATTGTGGACATTCATATCCCTGCTATTATTCCACTTGCAACTATTTCTCTTGTACCCACTAACCTTGATCTATCAATTTTTAAGCTTGCTCTGGCTTTTGATGCTCCTAATCCTATTAGGCTTGTTATTACATGTTATTTTGCATCTCGTGCTGTTTAAGTTACACATGTTGTGTATCATGCACGACAAAAGTGACATGCGAGCATGGGAATCTACAAGTGACTCTTCCTCGCACCCGACCTCCCGAGGTCGTGCTGAGACAGCTGGTGGGTATGGAATATATGTGAGATGCAGACAAACTAGTTAGGCAATCTAATGTCTTCAATACGCACTAGCGGAATTTGTGAGTCTAAGGCAAAGAAGGCCCTCCTAACTTGAACTGGTGTGATAGATCGGTCAGCAAGGATGACTACTCGAAGGCTCCAATCAATATCGAGCTCTGGCGTGATTCGATCTATAGGTTGTGGAATACATGGAAAGTGACCCGGATAGTTTCGTGTATTTCTCCTGGATAGGGTCATATGGTGGATGGTAAATATAGTCGACTCTATGGATGATTCTCTGGCCTAGTCCAGAACTCTCTAGCTTTGTTAGCTGCTTTATGTCTAACAAGGATAATTGTTCGATGATGATAGGTGGAAGTGGAGTAGACCGGAATACTAGTGTGCGTAGGCCAGTGTCTATGTCTAATTCTCCTATGGATTCGTTGGGCTGCGGGATTTGTGGGTCACAACCATAGACTCTTAGTTGTTGTGGACCTGTTATGGTCATGCGTGAAATCAAGTCCTAATCCCTAGTATCTAGTAATCGTATGCTTTCTCAGCTTCTATATTTAGGATCAATAACTGTGTGATTTTCTCATAATATCTTACAGGCATTCGTGCAACCTGAATTCTTAGGCTAGTATCTATATCTGTAAGAGTGTCTCCTGTGCCTGGCTGTGGGACCAAAGGATCACAACCAAATGTTTGTTCTCTTTCAAGCCCTTCTACAGTCATATGAATGTTGCCTAGGGTAATCTGTAGTTTGGTTGATTTGACCAAAACGTGTGTGCTTGGTCGTCTTCTACGTTTAACCCGCTCAACTGGGAATTGATTTGTTGCAAGCTTACCGTTGTTCGGAAGACTTGGATCCTAAGATTTTGGTCTATATCAGTTATCGTTGTGATGAGATTGGGCTGAGGCACGATTGGCTCGAATACGTATTCCCTAGGGCTCTCTAGGTCCCGTGATTGTCATACAAAAGCAACAATGTAAAATGAACTACAATAAAATGAAATTTAACTATGTGAAGTGTATCTATAGCATATATGATTTCTCTATTTTTTTGTGTTTTCTGACGAGCTTTATGAATTTAAGAAAGCAGCTATTTAAAATATCTAGAATTGACAGCTAAAATAATAACTTAAAACAAACAAAATAACCGAGTGTAGCTATTTTTCTGTGCAATTTGTAGATCTATTCTAAACAATGAAATAGCTCATCTAATCTATTTGCAAGGCTCTCGATCCTACCTCAGAAGTGAGGAGTGAATCATAGTTTCTCAGAAACTATCAATCCCCACAGCTTCCCTGGAAATATCGAGAGTAGAATTAACTGAAATAAAGCAATTAACTACTCTATTTGATATGATTCTAACTAGAACTTTGAAAGCTAGAACCTGGATTTTGCAGAACAGTGGCGAATCTGATGGTGTGTGTGATCTTTTCCCCTCAGTGTGATCTCCTCGTTCCTTCATGTTCACATGGATCCAGAAAAGTGTGTAATGCTAGCATCAATAGAAGTAGATATTGGGATAAAGGCAGCTCAGAATACCTGATCAATACAATGCGAGTAGGAGAGGGATAGTGTAAGAGTACAGAGCTTGGGTTATGTAATTCCTAGTGGGATCTATCATGCGAGTCATGCAACATAAAGCGTCCGAACACGAAACTATCCCGTTTGAAGAACAAAACCTACAAATTTAATGGCTTTCTATGGGTAAACAGACTATTCTATTCCAATGTATTGGATAAAATAACAACAAGATCTTGCACAAGATGGATATGTGGCTTACTAACAAGAAAACAATGCTAACTAAGCATGCGATTAAAGAAACTAAGCATTCTAAGCAAAATGAAAACTAAATCTATTGCGTAAAGAGAAATTAGAGGAAAATTTTGAGGGGCCATTTTCTTGAGCACAAGCCAACTATTTATAGCATTTGCATTTACCCAAGGTAAAAACCAAATGGAACTCTTAAACTATAAACAATGGAAAAACACTATTCCAGGGAACCATAATCATAAATGCAAGCTTATGGCGGTGAAAGAAAGCTGGTAAAATGTTGAAATTACGTGAGTCATGTTAAAAGAGCTTTCTGGAAAATGCGTAAAGGACCGCCGCCCTGACGGTGGCGGCGGTTATAGAGACCGCTACCCGAGCAGGGCGGCGGTTTCATCACTGAAGAGAAAAGGCCAAGAAAAGAGGGGAAAAGGGAAAAACAAAGCACGCGGGGGCTAAGCGGGGCATGCGGGATGTTAACGCACACTTGGAGATATTTTCTAGATCCCAAACACCTTGCGAGGAGACCTATATCATCATTGGGGCACGTGTTACATTTTTCTCGATAGTACAAGCACTTACAATTTTGGGTACGTACAGTATCCTACTTTGCTCACATGCATTGATCTTTTGAGAAGCATACTACTACATTCGGTTCTCACATGCTCCATTCTATGGGTTTCACTCGAGGAGGTATTGACAGATATTCACATGGTATTGTTTCCTGCTCCACATGTTAAGTGGAATTCTCACCATGACATTGGTTTTTACGAAGGTACTTCATTGGGATCATACATTGACAAAGCTCCTAGTTTTGTTTGCTTGACTCTTTCCAAGGATCATAAGCAACACATGAGTTATGTACCTTCATTCGGTCTTGAGAAACCTAAGATTTCAACTATTAGACATGATCAACTTGAAACACATTTTGATGTTCCTTTGCATGCACCCATTTTCCATTTTGCACTCAAGGCATATGCAGAATCTTCTTCAGCCATCCGTGTTGATTTGGGATGGATATTTGATCACTCCTAGCAGTGACATAGGAATTTGTTGAGCGGACTCTGCGACATGGCTCCTCCACCATTCGCGTCTTGCTCCACTTTCTATACCTTCTCGCATTGTAATGCTCCTTGTTTTGAGCATTTTTCTTTAGCAGGTGTAGTGTATCTCTCTTGTTTGTTGAGAGATTTTGTATTTGTATTTTTGACACTTTTTTTTTATATGTTAATAGTCTCTCTTGTGGGGAGCTTTCTAATGAATCACAAGTGATATTTTGTCGGTGTTCGAGTAGTTGATTTTGGCAACTTATATAGATTTATGGTGTTACTCTACCCATTCAAGAGTATGGGAGGGTGTGTATTGATATTGATTCTTTGGGTTTTGTGTCCTTGCCTTGTTAGGTGTTGATATTGTTTCTTCGGGTTTTGTGCCATTTCCTTATTACCTTGGATTTTCTTGGATTATGGCACTCCTATTTATTTGGAGCTCGTGTCCTTTTCTTATTGCCTTGGTTGTTCTTGGATCATGGCACACCTATTTGTAGTAGTTGATCAAATTATGTTTGGTGTTTTTTTTGCATTTTTGACATCACTCCATTAATAGTCTCCTTGCATGGAGTTGTTCTCGTGAAGCCGGTGTCATTTTTTTAGTTCTATGATCAAGTAGTGGATTTAGACTATAGTGCGCACTCAAACTTCTTCAACATGGTACGAGTTTTGGAGCTGAGATTCTTAGGATATCTTATAGTAGGATTTTTTCTCCTACTTTGTTATTATTGGTTTTGGGTACCTTGCGGTTTTCAATTTTCCTACTTAATGTATGTGGGTACCTCATCAAGTCTTGTTGTTGGGACCCACCTTATGTTTCTCCCACCTAAACTATGCTTACAGAGGGTGTTAATGTAGGTTATTATTTATCCTTTTATTTATTTATGTGGATAATTCTTACACTTGTGTTATCCCCACACATGTTGGGTTAGCTTGCTTAGGTGTACTAGTTGTGTGGAGTTAGCTTACTAGTTGTGTTGAGATGGCTTCTCAATTATGTGGATTTAGCTTACTAGTCTTCTAGAGTTAACTTAACTACCATTATCGCTAGTGTGATTTCTTCACCACTGATCTAGGTAGTAGTTACACTTCCCTCCTCCTATATGTATATCCTTCTTATTGAGTAATTCAAGTCATTATATTGTAATGTATTGAGCATTATGGATTATGATGGATTTCCATATATGGTATTTTAGCTCTTTTGTTTTGCAAATCTAATGTGGTGTGCTATTATCATTTGAGATCGTGGCTTGGAACAATCTTCTTATCGTTCCTTTCAAAGGGAGATAGGGGGATCAACCCCATAACGTCTCGGGTTACAAATGGCCAGATCTCCATCGAGCCACATGGGCTCGGTGAGTATAATAGCCAACTTGCTCCTATTTATAAAATCATTTTCCCGAGGTCATGTATATAGGAAGCTTAAATTAGTTTATATAAAACACCATTTTTGGAGCACTTAGAGTCGAATTAGACTTTGGTGTAAAAAGGAAAAGTGTTCATAATTTAGAGAGGAACACAATGATGTCATTTATTCTTCATGAAAAGATATAGTATTCCAGGCATAGATGTTTTTCTAACACAATTACATGGAGATCACAATGTGGAGATACTATAGAGCCACAGATTGATTCGATAACGGGTTTCGACACTTTGCAGAGTTTCGAGAATAAGAATTATCTCTTTAAGTAGGTGAAATTGATCTATTAGTCACTTTGGAAGGTAAAAATTGTACTTCAAGTGTTAATTAATAGATCGATTCATGATTAAGTGAATCGAGACGTAGCCCATCTGGGTGAACTCGTTATCAACGTGTGGTGTTTTGGTGTCATTTTATTTTTCTGTTTATTACCAATTTTAAATTTATTCTAAGGGAATGGATAAAGCAATAAACTAAAAATATTGGATTAAGTTGAATTTTTAGAAAAAATTCCACCACAGACAAAAATGAATGCACATGTCGATTTTGGATTATAAATCGATTTATGTGCATCTATAAAATCAGCTTGTGATCAATTTTAATGGTTTTGTAATTTTTTAATATTTCCAATTAAATCACAAAAGTTGAGGTAAGAAGAAAAATTGATTTGTTAAGAGAAATTGAAAAATTGGGGTTTCAAAACACCCAAAAGTGAATCCATAAGCACTCTTGATCAATCTCAAAATCACAAGGTACTAAAGTATCTAATTTTTTTAATACGTAACCTGTGGGATAAAACCATTTTTGGATCAAGTGTTGGTATCGAGATGGTTTAACTCGTATTTTATTTTGATTGAATTTCATTTCAAGTTGTTTTTTTCATTCTAGGCTTGATCTTTCCATTGCGGTGCAGTAGTTTGAAGTTCGGTGTGCAAGAAACCATGGGCAATATTTCTTGCAAGGAAAAGATTGATGAGATTGAATCATTCAATCATCAAATTTAGGATGAGAATGTATTCATGAGATATCAGTTGTTCTCTCCGGAAGAATAGATTGCTGTTGAAAAATGAGCTGGAAGCTAAGGGTGAGCTCTTGATGATTTTACAATGTGGTGAACCTAAGAAAGAGGTACCTTCTACTACAAATGCATCCACTATGACAAAAGAATACATTTTATTATTGCACCAAAAATTCCTCTTCCCATACAAAATTGGATTCAGGTAATGTTCTAGGTGAATTTTAAAATCACACAAAGGGAAAATCACAACACCCTTAGATTTGTACAAGTGTGTGTGCTTGAGCTTACAAAGGTGATTGTGTAACATGGGTACTATCTCTAAGTTGTGGGAATTGTTACTTGAGATAGACCTCCAAAGAAAGTTGGTTCTTTCTCCTAAACCACCTCCTTGCCACAATATGCTCTAATCTAGGAAAACTGCTGTCTTATCCTAATCTAACTTTCCAAGGGACCAGGGAGAGAGAGTGCATGAAAACAAATCCTACACTAAAGTGGTGATACACCAGAAAAGGAGGGAATGAGAATAACTTTCCAATGTGTGAAAAATGGAAGCAAAATACATACTAGAGAGGGTGATAATAGTTCTCCACAGTCTAGCAACTACATTCAAAACAATATTTCATACACACACAATGATAATGAATCCTGAAAGAGCATAAAATAGACATAATATATTCACAATAAGATTGAAGAGGCAAGAAGAATGCAAACAAACACAAGGAAGATACATCCAAAAATTGCATCTATTGCTTCATTGATATGCACAGTTCAATCTATTACAAAGTAAAGGCCTAGATCACCATGCAAGGAGTCCACTACAAGGGCCTGCAACACATTGGCTTCACAAAACAAAAATGACAGAGTTTTGCTACTTAAAAACTATCATCTCCTTACAATGAGCCCAACACTTTTTATAGAATTTGGAAGAGAGAGGATTGAAATCCCAAAATATGCCTTTCAACCACTTGCAAGAGGTAATAAATGAAGTGAAATGATGGTATGTTTCTTGCAAAAGTCTCCCCATGTTGTCCCATGACTTGTAGCAGTGAAAAATGTCTTCCCATGCTTCATTAAATGTTCTCCCAACCACCCCTAAAATCGTTATTCGAACTTGGACCCATTTTCAGAAAACTCACCGTCACATCTTCATCAAACTCGGATTTCTTGATATCTTTGTATTAGGCTAGGAACCATGATTCCAATGGTACCAATTTTGCATGATTTCATTGAGAATTGCAAAAGTTATGGTCTTCTCAGTGCGAGAAGCTATTTTGAGTTTGCCAAAGACTTCTTGCATTTTATGGGATTGAGTATATAAATTTTTGGAGCTTGTTGTTCCCCTCAAAATTCCCCTCTTTTGAAAGTCAAAAATTTGAAAATTTTGAGTTGGCACCCTTCAACAAAGTGTTTTAGTGAAGTAAGAAATTCAAGAGATGGTGAAAATTCCATTCCTTGGGGTCATTTTAGTGACTTGTGGGTCTGTCAGAAATTTTTGTCCTTCATGTCCCAAGTACCGGCGGGCCTCCTATTCACCAATTGGCTGATTTCCCCGCAAGTCCTTGTCCATCAGCTTTTTTAGACTTTTTCAGCCCATCTATCCCAAGTACACTTGGCCCTCCCCCGTTCACCGATTCCCGCATCGGCTAAATCGGCTCTTCATGTCCTTTGCGTCCCCAATATTCAATGGACTATCCGGCTATTTTTTTCCGCTTTCCCACATTTCACCTTTTTACGTCGGTGCAAGGTATATTTAATACACATTTATGATCTTCTCTCTCTTGAACGACTATTTAAAGGGGCAACCGTCTATACAAATTGTCACATTGCCTCGCTCATTATTTCTTGCCCTCATTTTTGCAAAATTGAGTCGTTTGTCCACCTTCCTGTATCTCCTTTCAATAATTGTCATGGGTCTATTCTTTGAAGGCCATTCCTTTGTTCACTGTCAAAATGAAGATAAAATTTCAAGGGCACGATCATCTCCATCCCTTTGTAGAGACTTCATGCTCGATATTGGAGATAACAAAGTTCAACATTTGGATTTCGATGATTTCGGGGTAGATTAGCATGTGATAACCCTGCTCCGATGGCTCAAATGATAAATTATAGTGGAATGACATGACTGTTGGTTTTCCTCTCTCTGTGTAATGTGTCAACACCGTGCTGCTCACTGCGGGCTAGTTTCAATCCGTACACCTAGGAGGTTGTTAATGTGTATGGTGAGTTGATTACAAATAGGACACCGTTACCATCACCGCTGCTCTACACATCCCCGAAATAGAAGACTCCAGTGTTCTCACTCTCACTCAAGCTCGACTTCGTTTGATCAAGACAACAAGAAATATAAGGCTCAGGTAGCGAAATCATGGCTAAAGTGCCCTAAGAAGGGAGCATCCCGACTCTCTAAGGCATTGTTCAGGGTCAAATTCAAGGAAGAACTACCAGATATCATCACCTTGCTTGCCCAGATTATGGGAATGCCCTCTACTAACGACTTCCATTTTTGGATGTGCCCTTTCATAAATATCATCTGTGAGGGTAAGAAAAATCTGAATTGGGCCGAGATTATCTGTGGAAACCTAACTGAACAATTGTCAAATGTTCAGCAAACCAAAAAGTTCTACATGACTTCCTATCTCATGTACACCTTGGCAGCATCTTGTGAGTGGCTCGGCTTCACTTTCATTGAAGACAAGAAGGATGAGCCCATCTACACATATTGCCCTCAGTTTACCCTCAAGGTCAATAATCATAATTTTAGAAGGGTAAATGATGCCTTCACCATGTACATTGTGAGGCTCTTAGAGGGTGACACTGCCAGAAGGTTCTCTAATGAGGCTAAGGCTTTGATAACCAAGTATGGGGCTTTCTTCACTCAGTTTGAAAGTTCTCATACATCAAGTTGGCTTGTTTTGAAAGCACACCTCTCAAGCTTCCCATGTTCTGCAACAACAAAATGGCTTTGGTTGAGGTGTGCAGTAACTGGATAAAATTCATAGAACCTACTTGAGATAAGAAGATTATTGGTTTTCATTTCCCTATCACCTTGGGGAATTATACATGCAGACAACTCTAGATGCCCAAAATATAGAAAGGACTATTTCTCCTCTTACAGTTCATTTCTTCAAGCCCAGGACTTGCTTTGATCTTAAGAGATACATTGATCAAAATCTCAGGATAACTTATCATCACCGTCCTGACACTGAGGATTACTGGGCTGATTGTGCTGATGATTTTGAAGCCAGGAGGAGGCATTTTGGTATATTTTCTCTACAATAGATCATAGACTTCAACCTCTACCAGGTGCCTGAAGGGCTTAAGGATGATGATGAAGATTTGTAATCCTTTGAGTACAAAAGATCAATCAAGAACACTCCTCTGGAAACCCTAGATTGGTATGTGAAGGAAAGAGATGACTTGAATGAGGTGATCACCCCTGTCACCATTAGAACTAAGATTTGGTTTGACAGAAAAATATGTGACCTCAGGATGAACAAAGGTAGATCCTCTTCAAGAGAGACTTCCACACCTAGGAAGGAAGTACATACGCCTAGCACTTGAGGCACTTGAGAAAATCCTCCTTCATCTTTAATGAAAGAACTCGAGTTGTCTACTCTCCTTCGTCTTCCACTAAAGTGTATTAGAAGAAGGTCAAAGAAGTCAAGCAAGAACTGATCGAGGAAGAGACTCTTCTGAGCAATTAAAATTTCCTATTGGGCCGGAAAACATTATTGTTCTAAGTGAGAATGATGATGATGAGATGAAAGACCCAGAAGAAACCCCTGAAATCACTACTGAAGTGGAGAAGGAAGGACCAAGGACTCGAACCTCCAAGTTTAACAGACTCCTCCTAAAGGAAATTCCTGAGGTTACATTCATTTCCCCACTAGAGACAACAATGGTTCATACTCTGAGTGTCATGAGTTCACTTGCACTCGGGTCCCTTGATTCTTCCATTTCTTCTTCTTCCTTTGCCTAGGTGCAGCCCCTAGTCGACAACAAGAAAAGGAAATCTTCCTCTCGATTCACAAAGGCTCGATTTTGATGTTGTAGCAGCTCTACTTAGTACTACCCCTCCTCCTCCAAAGAAAGAAAGCAAAGACCAATTCAAGGTTGGTAACTGATGCCCAAGGCTAACAGTTCCTGGAGGTTGCAAAACCCAAAGTGGATAAAGAGGAGAAAGATCTTTTGATCTCTAACTTGGAGCTTTCTAGAATTCCAATGGGAGAATCCACACTTGAGAGTGAAGTTCATAACCTTCAGAAACCGTGACTAAGGTTATTAAACGGGTGGAGAAAGGAAAGCAAACCATGGAGCAGTTGGAAGAACACAACCAAGTTCTTTCCAACTTTATCAAATCATTGTTGGAAAAGGATAAAGTTTTGGATCCAAATTTCCCATATTGACCGGTCTCCCACCTCCCATAGTTCTTAGCCAAGATGAGGTCCAAACCATCAAAGAAACCCACAAGTATTCTACTTATGGGAAGGTTTTTGAGGCCATGGTGGATGATATGACTGTAGTAGGTTTAAACTTCATTGAGGAAGCCTTCAAAACTCATGAGAAGGTGATCAAGCTGCAACAGAAATTTACTTCCTCAATCAAGGCTATGGATAAGGAATTGAAAGTCTAGAGTGGATGTATCACGATCTCCGTCTGATGGGTCAAACCGATGATAGGATCTTGTTGGCCAACAATGTGTTTGATGATGTCAAGAATAAATTGTCAAGGACATGGATCTTTAGCATCAAATGGAAAATAAAGGTTCTAGAAGAAGCACTAGGGGAATTGAGGAATGTATGGCAAAAGGGGAGTCTTTTAAAACTTGTGTTTTATCCACCTTCAAGGATATCCACTACCATTTTCAGGATGAAACCACGGGTGTATTCTTCTCTCTCCAAGAAATCAAGGCTCAGTTTAAAGCCTTTGTCAAGGATGATTTGTTCAAGGAAGAGTCAATCACTAAAGAGAAAATGAAGGACATTTGTTCTCTCCATTCAGCTATAGCCGAGACTAATAAGGAATATCTGGAGCATACTGAGTTTGACAAAGATATGGAGAAATGCCTAGGCATGTGGACTCATGCTACTTCCAACACAATGATTCCAAGGGGCATGGAGATAGTGGAAGCATTGAAGAAATTCAGGCACCGATCCTTAAAATAGTGGGCCCTCCTCAACCACAATCGATGCCTCTACTTCTGGCTCTTGACTTTTTTCTTCTATTTTTAGTTCGGATCTCCTTGTAATTTAATTAAGGACTTTATATTGTGTATTTCCTTAATTAATCTTTTGGTTAAAAGAAACGGTTACTAAATGTAACCACTTTGTAAACTATATATTGGGCTCTCCACGCCATTCCAAGGGGCTGGAACTCTGATAATTTTTGAAAGTGTAAAAGAACTAAAAGCTATCAATATAGAAGATTTCCCTTCCTATTTCTATCTGCATCTATTTATTCTCTCTTACTTGTCTAAAGTTTGTGAATCATTAATCTATTGCATTAAGAAGCTTTGTATTCTTATGGATGTCATTTCTGGAACTTTGTGTCTATGAAATAATATCTGGTGGTTTAATATGAATGATTATGTTCTATATATCATCCTTGCTCAACATTTATAAGGAACTATTTTGCTATCTATATTTCCTGAGAATGTTGTTATGTTCTACCTTTTCCTCTCTTAGTTCTTCTGATTATTTTGTATTGATGATCTACCTTTACATTAAAACACTTTCATGATATCCGAGTTCATCATTAAAGTATATAGTTGTACATTTGTAAATAGTTTTACTGCTTGCTTTAAATAAGGGCACCTCTCCCATTAAAGAGGAGGGAATTTCTATCCCTTGACTGTTGTTTTCATTAAAGTATTAATTTGAAAACCAATAGAGCTGAATATGTTTCTTTCTTTTCCACCCACCCACCGTCACTAAGGATGTCATGCCCTTTCTAAAAAGTCAAATTTTGTGAAAAACGAGCTCGGATCAAACGTTATGACTATTTGAAGTTCAAGGTCGAGATGTTCCACGCGGCCCTTATGATCTGCATTTTTCTTTGCATTGCAGGTTTTACGGGTTTGGATGTTCCATGTGTCCCAAGACATTCGGGTGAAGATTCTCTCGCCTTTGTTAATTCCTTCTTTGTGCGGTGATTTCATCTATTTCGGCCCGGCCGTCTCAAGCGTGTTCTGTGCGGCTTGGGCCGATTTTCTCCACGTCGCCCGCCTCAAGATTTTCTTTTCTTGTGTGTCCATCATTTACTGTGCCGTGGGGTTGTTGACCACCAAATTTTTCACATTTGAATTTCCCGCTTTTGTTTTGACTATTTCGGGTCCGCATGTCCCAGCTTTCCTGCATAATTTTCTCCACCATCTCCGCACTTCACAGTGTGGCTATTTCATATTTTTAAAGCTTGATTGTCCCAAACACTTTTATCTGCCTTCTCCACACTTCACAAGTTGTGACTATTTTGGATTTTTTAAGCCTGACTATCCTAAACACTTTTATCCACCTTTTCCGCATTGCGTTTGCTAGGAATATTTTGGATTTTTAGGCCCACGCGTGCATTTTTTGTCCCAACTATCCCTTGGACCACGTGGGACAATAACTTCCACTTTTTTCATTACACTAGCCGCGGCTATTTCAACATTTTTAGGCATGCACATACTTTTGTCCTAATTGTCCCCAGGACAAAACTTCCGCTTTTTATGTATTTTTGCATCCTTAGTATTTCGGGCCCAAATTAGGTATGATGAAACCTAGTACAATCCACATTGGTTCCATCCGCACCTCCTTAGACTTGATTTTCACTTAAATAGGCCCTTGACTTCATTTTTTCATATTTTTTGGAAATTTCTCTAATTCCTTGGATTTTTCTTTGGATAGGGAAGTTAGAGAAAAGCCAAGGGGTCCCCAAAATCCAATTTTGGCCTTTCACCATTTCTTCCTCCAAGTCTAGAAGAAATTGTGCAAGTTATCAAAATTACCTTAGGGGTGAATTTTGGATAACAACCATATCTAACCCCATACGGGTTGGAAAATGACTTCTTTTTGTAGGATTTGGGTATGCTAATGAAGGGAAAATGGAAGTTGGAGAAGGATCCACAACAACCGAATGAAGACAAGCTTCACAAAGAAAGAGGCTTCCCCATTAACATCTCGTGAGTCATCCTCGGAAGAAGGATTTGGAAAGATATCTCCACGAAGAGGTATTGAGATTCCTCCACCTCTTGTTTACCATAAACATTAGAAAAAAGGTAAACATTTTTGATCCACTATCTACATTTGAGAAATTTGGCAATGATATGCAAAAATGTGGTATAGTTATCCATGCACGTTTTGTGGGATGTCTAACCATTGTGTAGCCAAATGTAGGAAACATAAATATTTATTGGAAAATATTATGAGAGATCACTCTCCTAAACAAAGCTCAGAGAAAATCAGTTTAGGTAAGTTTCCTAAAAATGTGGACAAGAGATTTTGTGATCACTATAAAAAGAAAGGTCATGAAATTGATAAGTGTTGGTAGCTTCATCCTAGACAAAATTTGAAATTTGTTAATAAGGAGAGCATTATTAAACCAGCAAACTTGAATACGACCCTCATGCGGGTTCGTAAAAACTAAAAAAATTCCACCGCCTAAAAAGGAAAATGTAATTAAAATGGTGGGTAAACAATTCCTCAGTTATATGTTTGCATAGTTGTGATAGTTGATTAACATGAAAACTAACAAAGCATTTTTGGGATTCCTGTTGATTTGTGAAAAAGGAAAAAATTTATGTATTTCATTTTGCTTTAATTTTGATAAAGTAATCTAAAGGGGAAATCCTGGTGACAGGTTTATCATACTTGGTAATTTTCTCTTGAACATGGGTTTTGGAAAACTTCATTTTTGATAAAGCAGCATGTATAGTTGTTTCTATGGGCATGGTTAGTTGATCAAATGTCTATTTTGGGAAACATATATATAAAAAGTATGTTTTTGTTTATAATTGTGCAAATGTATCATGTAGGCATTGTTTGTATGTGTAACAATTATACAAACGTTTTGTAACCATGCATGATTTTTGCACATTTTATAAGTCTGTTAATTTAGGATTTAATATTTGTAATTGTCAAACATGGTTACAAATAGGTTGTACAATTTTTTCACTAACAAACTCTCGATGTAGGTTACGTTTTGTAAAATTTACAAGTGGTGCATGATCGGTGTACAACAAATGAGTATGACATTTTTGGTTGTCATATCAGTTATAATATTGGCCATGGGTTATGTTACTTTTTAATGGATTTTGATATATATTTTAATTTTTAAAGCTTACCATGTTATAAACTGGGTTCTACATGTTTTTGATATGCAAAGGACCTATTAACAGTTCAACTAGGTGAGTTTCCCTTTTGAGGACAAAATGGTCTTATTGGGGAGGAGTGATTCAGAGGATATTTTGAGTGTAGATGATCCCTAAATATCCCTAAGAAACTTAAGCACTAAAGAGAGTCTTGAGAGCTTTCTATTGATATAAAAACTCAAAAATTGGAGATCATATATATGAGATATGGTCCGCTGAAATTTTTGACCATTAGGAAAAATTCGGGATAACGTGCGTGTCTATTGATGTGGACGAATTACATAATTTATTTGAAGAGAAAAAAATTGTGTTTTAGATGCCGGTATTGGACACTCGGTTGTGAAATGGTGGACCCCGCTATTTGCTAGCTGAGGGCCCTCATCCATGTTCGACACACTCTTTTTACGGAGGGGTACCTTGGCCTTTGATTCATATCACCATTGTCATGGCTCTCAGTATATATATGCCACATTATTCTTTTATCTCCTACATGTGGGATATTCTTGCAGGTATTTGAAATGTAATGCATGGTTATATATTGTATTGCATTGCATATGGAGATAGCTCGCCTGAGCTACTTACTGCCGCCTCAAAGGGGTGGTTAACTCCCCACCAAGTCAACCGAACAACCTACAACTTCCGTGATCCCAACATTGGGGCTTATCCATTCAATGCAGCACATACTTGACCAATCAACCAACAAGCCACATCATATGTACTCGAGAGGATCAATATGTCAACTAGTGGGTCTACTTGGCTGATTAAATAGTGGTTCAAACCAATGCACCAACCTACGTGGTGCCTATATTAAGCCACAACACCTACATGGCACTCCACAACCTCGGATGAACCATCAACATTGAAAAAAAAAAAAACACATGCATATATGTGGCTGCAGCCATGAGCAAGGAGGGATCTTACACCTAGTTTAAACACTTGAATGGTCTACTCCCACTAAATGTGGGGTTTTTCCCGACAATGGATTATCAAAGCGGAAAAAGGGAGATAATGGGGATCAACCCCATAACATCTTGGTTATAAAATGGGCAGCTCTTTGTCAAGCCACATGGGTTTGGCAAGTATAATAGCCAACTCGCTCCTATGTATAAAATATTTTTCCAAAGACTATGTATAGGTAGCTTAGAGTAGTTTATAGAAAACGCCATTTTTGGAGCACTTAGAGTTAGAATTAGATTTTGGTGGAAAAAGAAAAGTGTTTAGAGTTAAAAGAGGAACACAATTATGCCATTTATTCTTTATGAAATGCTATAGTTTTCCAGGTGTAGGTGTTTTAATGACACATTTGCACGGAGAGATCGCACCGTGGAGATACTACAGAGCTACGATTGATTCAGGGAAGAGTTTTCAAATTTTACAGAGTTTCGAATCGAATCATCTCTTTAAGTAGGTGATAGAGATCTATTAGTCACTTTGGAAGGTAAAAATTGTACTTCAAGTGTTAATTAATAGATCGATTCACGATTAAGTGAATCCAAAGATGTAGCCCATCTGGGTGAACTCCATTATCAACATGTGGTGTTTTGTTTCAGTTTATTTTGTTTCTTATTATCAGTTTTAAATTCAGTCTAAGGGAATGAATAAATGAATGAGAAAAACAATCAATTACAAAATTGGATTAAGTTGAATTTCGGACAAATTATCCACCATAGACAAAAATGAATGCACAAGTCAATTTTGGATTATAAATCAGATTGGTGTGCATCTATAAAATCAGCTTGTGATCAATTTTAATGGCTTTCCAATTAAATCACAAAAGTTGAGTTAAGAAGAAAAATTGATCTATTAAGAGAAATTGGAAAAATTGGGGTTTCAAAACACCCAAAAGTGAATCCATAAACACTCTTGATCAATTTTAAAATCGAGAATATGAAAATATCCAAAAAAAATTAGTACAAGATCGAGGGGGTAAAAATTGTTTTCAGATCATACAATTAGTGAGGATGATGGTTCCTTATATCTATTTACTAGGTACAAATCGCTTTAGATATCTAACATGGAAAGTTAAACAAATTAGACTAGGGTCGATGATTAGGTGATTTTAACAGATTGAATTTCTCTTAGTGGTGGCTATTTAACTAAAGGATCTCACTCGCTTAAATGTATGCTTACTCAACATTATAACTCACTATATATTAATTGTCACTAATTTAAATATATGGTTACTCAACATTATAACTTGCGATATATTAATTCTATAACATAAATCACATTCTATATAATCCTTATAAATGACAATGACATTTCCTAATTTAGAAACGTAAACATAATACTAACTTCCACTAAAATTTTATATCAAAATATTTTCCCAATCAATTCTGGACACATGAAAAGCTTCTCCATTAATCAATCATCAATGGAAATAGAAGCAGCACGCGGAGGAACACAAAGGACGTGGATTGGTAGGAACACAGATAAATAGAGTCAAGCCATAAGTGCTGCCCGGCAGTTGCACGTGATAATCTCTTTCTCAGCAAATAATTGAATCACTTTAGTCCCTTATTGTGAAGAAAATGAAGGCACGACGGTGCCCAATTCAACGAGATAGGCCATCGTCTTCCACTATATATATAGAGGAGTCCAAAGTTCCATTTCACTCACCCTGCCAAACAATGGATAAGATCAATCCTCCAATTAAATTCTTCATGGCTACATTGTTTTGTTTGTTTGCCTTTGCTGCTGTGCCTCAGGCTCATTCATATCATTACAAGTCTCCGCCGCCACGATTCCCATCTCCACCTCCCTATCACTACAACTCTCCTCCTCCTCCCTTGTCATATTATTACAAATCTCCACCTCCAATATATCCATCTCCTCCTCCACCTTATCACTATTCATCTCCGCCAACTTCTTCTTTTCCTCCTCCTCCCTACCATTACCCTTCTCCTTCACCTCCCTCTTCTTCTCCTCCCCCGCCATACTATTACGATTCTCCTTCACCTCCCTCTCCTTCCCCGCCTCCACCGTACCATTACCCTTCTCCTCCACATCCATCACCTTACTATCTCTACAAATCCCCACCGCCACATTCTCCTCTCTACAACTCTCCTCCTCCACCCTCTCTAATTTAAACTATAAATCTCATCCCCTTTCAATTTACAGATATAAATCTCCTCCATTTCCATCTCCCATCTATAAATACATCAGTCCTCCTCCTCCTATCTATAAATATAAATCCCTGGACTCTACCAGTGTACAAGTGTATTTCTCCTCCTCCACCCATTTACTGAGGAGCCCATAAATAAATAACGTGACAAACAATTTATATCTCAATTCATAATTTAGAATATAGTTCTACAAATTATTAGCTCTTTATTCAATTAAAGTTTTTTTAATATTTCTGCCCACATTCAGTGATATACGATCGAGATAAGAAAAGTTCAACATAAATTTTTTTGCATAGATTTATCCAAAAGCTCTTATTTATATTTTATGTATTGTGAGTAGATTAAAACTCTAATAAAATTATAAAGTTTTTCATTGGCTTGATGTGGATGCAGGAACTACACAATATGCACCTGCCTTTCAAAACTATATGGCCACCTAGTTTTTATATATATTTATATAATTTGTAATCAACTCCAACATATATATCCAATGTTGGAAATAATGTAGGAGGGTTTCAATTTGTGTTGTAATCCGCATATTACAATATAGAGGCAAGCATTTAGTTGTAATATATTCACTCTCAAGTCTGTGACATTTGTAGAAAATAAATGAATGGACTCCATTCTGGTTAATAACTCAGACTTGGATGATACTAGGTAAACATATTTTATACTTCGATTCCAACTCGGAATCGGTAAAAAGTTAGAAGAATACTCTGATTCGAACTCGATAAAATAAAGAATTATATTGCCTGTTAAGACAATCAGAAATCAGCTACTAAAGTATTGATATATCGTTTTCCCTAAGTCTCATGTATGTTTGCATACTGAAGTAAAACTAATTTTTCCAAACTTCTAACTGTAAAATATGTTTGGCGCAGCGGTAAAATTCCTGGTTTCTATCAGCGCAGGTTGTACATTCCATTTTGGTAGACTTGTGGGTTCCAGTTTGGTAGACCCCATTACGAACCAGAAAATGATCCACAAAATACTTCAATGTCCCCAAAATACTTCAAAATCTTTAATAGAGATGATGGATACAAATTAAGATTAATTCACTATCATCGATTAATTAAGTAATTTCCATTCTTAATTAAAATTAATAATTAAAAAAAAAAATTATAATTACAATGAATAAAATTTAAAAATTAAAAATATTAGTTATTACGCCGAAGGCATTCCGAATATGGGAAAGGCTTTTCTCGATCGCTCACTTTACATAGTTAAATTTGACGGGTTGATAGGAATTTAAATGTTTTATTGTTTTTAACAGTTGCATGCGCAGTTTTCCAGCTTGTAGTTTGCATGCTTTGAATGGGCTATTGTTATGTATGAATCTAAGAATGTTTTTTGTGAGCATCATCTGCAGGGGCTTGAGCGCGAGCACAATCCCCAACTTCCGTAGCTACCGCACAAGCTCCAATTTTGCTGAGACATCCATCTAGACTATTCACCCAAATATGTGTGTTGCAAATGTGTATTCATAAATGTGAATAGTTTTACTATAATGAATTGTGTTAGACTGATTTTAGATTTCAAAATTTGAGCCTTTTTAGAGAAGTTTTGTAAATATGTGTTATTTCATTTGTTTTAGGGTTTGAGCTTCCATCATTAGTAGTAGGTAAAATCTTGTTTTTCTTCCTATGCAATATGATATTTGGTGTATGGTGGTTGGTGACACATTTGCAAGTCATTTATTGTTAGATTTTGGGGATTTTGGTGGTCGATCTCCAATTTTAAGCACACCCTTGGCTTTGTTCACAAGAGGATTAAGAGGCTTCAAATCCCTACATAGGTCACAAAGTAGAAAAATGATATATCATAGATGTTTTCTAGCATAAAAATGAGAACTGAACCTCACAAATAGGGTGTAAAATTCTACAGTCTAATCATATCTCAAAAGGGGGACTGAATTGGTGCATATGCTTTGAATCAGGACAAAAAGGCCCAAGAAAAGGAGACCTTGACCCAGGTTGTACAAAATTATGTGTCTTGGCATGTTCCTATGATTGGTTGGTACAAAATTCTTTAGTTTTCTAGAATTAAAATAAATTGTTTCTATCATGTAAGAATGTTTATTGGTGGATGTAGATTTATTCAGTTAACCATCTCTCTTCTAACAAGCCTTCTGGTATTGCACCCATATATGGCAATGAATTCCTTCTTCCTTAGGTCTAACAATCCTTTCTGGTATTACACCCATATATGGCAATGAATTCCTTCTTCCTTAGTAGACTTTGTAACAATTTTCTCTCTGGTATTACACCCATATATGTAATGAATTCCTTCTTCCTCGGTAGATTTTGTAACAATTTTCCCTCTTGCTTGAGTTAGAAGCCTATAAGTTTTCAAAGTCATCACACCCAACACACATGGTTTTGTTGAATTCATGAAGAAATCAGCTTGTTTCAATGGAGCCATGGATGATTGCATTGGTAGCAGCCTTGCCGGTGGCTATGGCCATAACATGTATCCTTTACATAACATGCTCTAGACATCTTCACCAGAAGTCAAATCCATAGGAAGCCTTTGATGAAGCCAGAAGTAAGTACTATTCAGGGCTCCAAAAATAAGAGAGGCTTCAACATATCCAAACCTGAAACACAGTAACATAGTTGCAAGTGTGTGGAGAAACAGTGACAGTTTGGCCATCATTATCCTCTGCGGGTCTTCAAATGGAATGAAAACCCATCATTAATTTTGGAGGTTGTTGAGCATGGATGGGCCCTTTTTGGATTAACTATGTTTTCATTCTATTAAACTGTGACCCACCTCCAGTCATATCCCTTAAAATCTATGTTGAAACATGTCATGCTCGATCAGAGGTTCATTTCTTGTTGTGAGTTAAATAAGGAATCATCACAATGTAGTAAGGTTGAAATAGTTGGCAACTACAATGGAACTTCCCCGATAAATTGTTATTTTTAGTATCCTACATATGATCCATTTCAATATAATTATAGATAAATGCCGAGAATAATATGCTTATTTTGTTTGTGTTCTCTTTAAATGCTCACCTTGCATGATCCTGTGTCATGTTTATATGGAAAAGCATAAATGTAGGTATAGTATTAATACATTTTTTTAATTTGCTAAAATGAATTCAACACATAAATTAATTCTTCTCATATTGCAAATGACATTTAGAAAGTAGAGCCTTGTTTTGAATTTGTTATTATTTTTAGACTTTCAACTAGCATTGACTATGCCATACCCGTGACATTCTTTCGTATATAGAGAGACGTTTCACATTTCAAAATTCTTCTGGACCCTTGAAGTAGCAGAGAAAGTATGGGTAGAGGTTTTCTTCTACTTGGCTCAGAACAATGTGTCGTTTGAGGGTATTTTGTTAAAGCCCAGTATGGTAACTCCTGGTGCTGAATATAAGGAGAAAGCAACCCCGCAGAAGGTTGCATAGTACACTCTTAAGATGCTTAAGAGAAGAGTGCCACCAATTGTTCCTGGAATAATGGTTGTGTAGGTTTTTAGGAATGGACTTCTTCTTAATACATTGGTTTGATCTGTGTAAATTCCTGAAGAGGAGGAATCTCCTTTGCTTGAAGGGAATGGCTTTATACTCTTTTAAGCTTTATCATCCAACCATTTTTTAAGATAGTGAGGTAGAGGAGGTTCCATTCAAGTACCTTTACCCTCAGTAAAAAAACAAAACAAAATTCCATTCGTGTTTAGAGTACCCACATGTAGATCCTAGATTTGAGTGGGGTTTTGACCTTTCAGGCTTTAGTCCACCACCAGACTTCATCAACATCAAAATGGTCGAGCATAGCAATATAGTGCCAAAGTAGTTTGTTTGCATACCGCTAATTGAACACAACTTCTGAAAAGGCAAACAAGAATAAACAAAATCTTCACTATAAGAAGCTGAGAGGTCAAATTTATTGGGTGGGTTTTGTTGCCAAAATGGTAGCCAATATGTTGATTCTTGTCTCAAAAATAATACAAATTGTAAATAATTTCATATTTAATGGAAATCATTTCATTGCAAATAGCTACGAAATTCACTCCATGGAGGTGGTTCATAATAGCAGACAATAGCACTTCCAGCTTTGTGTGGCAATTGTGAAAAATAGGTGTGATTCAAGATCGTATTGTTCTGTTGGAAGAAATTAGATCCTAAATGTGTCGGCCAACAGTGAATCGAACATGGTAGAATAATAGTGTAAGGCTTCCATGAAACTTGTACAAAAAAAGGGGGTCTATGTAGTTATGCTATCAAAAGTGAACCGATCATATTAAAGAAAATATATTTGAAGGTTTGATGATATTTAATTAGAGATTTAGAATTTCTCTTTTCTTGATACCACGAGCAGTTGCCATGTCACTCCTGACTGGTTTCTTCACACAAGCCCAACCTGATTTGACTGACACTAAGGGAAGTAAAAAAAATTAAGAATCATATTCATTTCATCACTTGACCAACTGAATGTTTTATCTTCATTGAAATCGATTGCCTGCAATGAACTCAGAGGAACTACATCTTGTTATATTCAATAAAGCAGATAAATTTGGAGATGACGATGTTAAAAGATTCTACAATTTATAGCTAGAACGCTTCTAATAAAACTTCAATTTATGGAAATTAGGGGAATAATTTATTCATAGGCATATAACACACATTTCGAAGCTTGGTACAAAGAGCAGGGCCATAAACATTTGTAGGGTTGCCCAAATTTGTTTAGAAAGAAAAATTGTTCAGTGCATGATTACAACTTAAATTCAGTGATGTTTGTATTGCCAAACAAATTCCAACAAGTGACTTGATCCCTCGAGATATGTCCTTGTTGATTAGTGGTTTCTCATTGATGAGCTCGGTAGATGCAGATGACCCCTATTGGCTGCAAATATGATATTCCATAATTAGTGATTTTTGCTTTTTCTGGCTGTTTTTACCAGTTTTATTGTTTTTAGTTTATCCCTTTTTAGCACTTCCATGCTGAATGCAGGGTATATTTAGCACTTGTATGATGAATGCAAGGTATATATCTATGGTGTGCAGGATTTGTTTTCTCGTAGTTCGTGAAGCGATCTCTGATTGGGTTTTGTTTGCAGTGCTTTTCCTACCTCTCTTTGCAGTGACAGACCAACTGAGAAGGCTGCATGAGGCTACCTGATGAGGTGCTCCAGATCCTCTGATCCCTATGAGTTTTTCCAGCAGTCTGACGAGAGGCCAGAGCTTGGTGCAACAACCGGGGCATAAGCAACTTTCCCCTTTTATCTCATATCAGTTTAATTCAATTCTAACAATGAAATTCATTTGCAAGCAGAGGTAACGCATTTCAAAATTTCATACTCCAAAATGTAGAATCTAGTTAAAATATATTTATAACCATGAATTCTACAATATTGTTTTTCTTAATTTTTCTTTGTGGCAGGACACTTTTATTTGAATTTCTCTCTGCCATTACTGTATAGTAGAGGCAGTTTTATAAGTCCATTCCAATTTCGCTTGAAAGTCTGAGATTTGATTTAAAATTGGGATCTACGCATCATGTACTTATCTTCGTTCTAATGATTGAGATCGAATTTTGGTTTTGTGGCCTAAAATTGTGCTGATACAAAACACATTGTGCCTAGACTCTAGGCATATGATAGTAGAGCATGCTATTTAGGTTTGTTTTGGATATTATGATTATTTTGGACAAAACATTATGATATACCATTTCCTTATTTTCATATCCTTTAGGGGAACTATATTCTTGCTTGTGTGAGCACATCTCATGGAGGTCTTTGGAGAAATTCTAATTCTGACAGTGATCAAATGCATTTGTAGAGGCTACATGTAGAGCCTTGAGCCTTGGCTTGTAGTCTATTATCCAAGAAGGAAGCTGAGTTTGTTTGGTTCAGTTTTAAGCTATCACCAGAAATAGGAAGTGGATGGATCCTTGTGAATGAATATTAATTATTGTCTTGTGATGGGAAAATAAGGAATGGCTATGCATCTATTGCATCAGAACATTTAACATACATTATCACTTGACCAACATTATCACTTGTCTATATATTTATCCATGGAGTAAGCCCTAGGGATTGTAGACTTTTATCATCATTAAAAATTCTCCCACTTCATCATTAGACCATGCCATGTTGGATTTTTCATGGTCATTTTACGATGACCATTTTGTAGGTGTTTAATATTCCCTTGTTTCTTATACTAGCAACAACACTCACTTCTCCTTTTCCTTTCCTCTTGTTAAAAAAAAGGAAAATAGTTTCTTACTATCTTGATCGTCCTTTAATTTTCTATTAGTTTATTCTATTTTCTCACTATGATATTGAAATGGTATCCACCATCTGTTGCAGAACTTTGTTTTAACCATACCCGAAGGCCTCAAACTTTATTTGAGAAGAATTCAGGCCTATTGGCTTAATTAGGAAATCCATTGCATACTTATCCTGGGATGCTAAGATATACCCTTCTACTAATGTCGCATTACAATGATGCATATCTACTACAATCAAACAAAGCTTGAAAGCTCATATTACTATAGTTTAGTAATAGAAGCACAAATTTAATGAAAGCAAGACAATTGACTTGTACCAGAGGGCATTGTTCCTTCTATAATAAATATCATTGCACTTTACTAATAAAGGAAAGACAATGAACTTTACGTTGGAGGGCAATGTTCCTTCTGTAGAATATCATTGCAGTTCATTAATAGAATCAAAAAGTTGATAAAAGCAAGAGAATGGACTTGTACTAGAGGGCACTGCTCTTGTAAAATATCATTGCAGTTCACTAATAGAAGCAAGAAGTTGATATAAACAAGACAATGGACTTGTACTAGAGGGCATTGTTCCTTTGTAAAAGATCACACAATAAAACTAGAGGGAACCATTTCTTGAGATCCTGGCCTTGGGGGCACTGCAATCTCTATTGTTCCTTCCAACATCTGAACAACTTTTTTAATTGATGGTCGTAGAGACGGATCTTCTTGAATGCACCAAAGCTATAGACATCTACTTTGACGGTAAATGCAATATGCCTTTGCCACTCTGGTGCTATATAACCTATAGTGCCACGACCTGCAGTAAATGTTTGTGTCTATTCAGTCCCATTCAATTTTTCCATGTCAAAGTTAGATATTTTAGCATTGAAATTTTCATCCAGCAGGATGTTTTGAGGCTTTATATCACAATGAAGTATAGGAGATCTACAGTCTTCATGTAAATAGAGGATTCCTCTTGCAGTCCCAAGAGCGATTTCAATATGCAACTTCCAATCAATATTGGTGTTATCTGTAAATAAAGCTCTGCCTAGAGATCCATAGCTCATGTATTCATTGTAATCTATAATTAGTGGAATCAATTCTGTAATCTATAAGTGGAATCAATGTAAAGTTTAGGGCTTTTGTGAATATTAATTGTTGCGTAGGTTTTTTTCGACAAGCATCTCTATATGCTTCTGTAATACTAGGTCGGAATTTTACTAATTTAATGATTCCCATTAAACTGGTTGAACACTTATAGCATGTGTTCAACTTGGATGTTGGTAGGTATCCTTTCAGTTAAATTATTTGGATTATCATCGTGTAGATGGATAGGCTAAATGTATTGAATGAGAATATAATCGACTGTGTCATTCTTCAATACAGAAAGAGTAACGTCCTTGGCGTAAAATCAGTCCCCTGGTTTTCTGGTGTCCATTCACATTCCCATGTTTTCACCAATTTTTTTAATGTTCATATAACGTTTCATTATTGTTTGGATGTCCCAAAAGACCTTTGTGTTAGGGGACATCTTTACATCCTTATGATGTCTAGAAACGTCCCCAAAGTGCTGGGGACATCCTGGGTAGCTCCAAATTACATTTGAACTCTCAGCACTTTGAGATGAAATTCAATTGTTTTACTCTACTAAACAATTATTGCTTTCATTTGAAAGGAAAAATTTTAGTTTGAGATGAAATTTAAAATGTTTACTCTACTAAACAATTTTATGTAATTTTTTCTTTTAGTTGAAAGGAAAATTATAATTTTGAGATGTTATTTAAAATATTTACTCTACAAAACATTTTAAAACAATTTTAGAGTTTTCTTTCATTTGAAAGGGAAACGTTTAGAATTTATACTTCATTTTTCTAGATCTTTATTACACCTTTACGCAAAATTTTCAAACACACCCATCCCTTCAAACTTTACACCCTCCCCCACCCCTTTCTATACTTTGACCTATCAAAGCTATGCTAGTTATTTCATATCTATCTTGGCTTTACCCTCTTCCACAATCGTCCATTACCACTTTTGAAAATGTTTTACTCTTTTACATTGCTTCAAAAGAAAACTGTTGTATTTCCTTTTACACTAAAATACTATTGCCTCCTACTACTATGTGGATTGAAAGTACTATTAACAAAAATAAATGAATATTACTTGCACTTTTGTTATGTACACATTTGCATCCTTGTAGACTATGTGAACGCATTGTTTTTTAACATATAACTATATCTCTTTTACTTCAAAAACTTGTGTAATTTTTTATTCTACAAAAATAGTTTCTTGAATTTGATTATTTCTGCATTTGTATCTTATCAACATCAACTACAAACGTAATACCTATCCCCTAAATCAAATAACATATACCATTCGGTGTTCACATTGCATCGTGCACATGCAATTACAAGTATTATTATTGTTAACAATAAAAAACCAAATTTAATAAAAATGAACAAAAATAATAATTAAAATTATCAAAAATAAAATTAATAAAAGCCAAAAATATTAAAAATTAAAAAAATCACCATTTAAATTAATAAAATTATAAGTCAAAAATAGCATAATAAAAATAAAAATGCAATTTTTTTTTTTAAAAAAAAGTCAAAACTAAAATTACAAAAAATTAAATTAATAAAAAGTAGAAATAAAAATTGAAATTAATAACAATTAATAATTAATTAAAGTTAAAAAACAATAAGCAATAAAAATAAAAACCAAAATAAATATTTATAAAAAATTAAAATTAATAAAAAATAAAAAATTTAAATTTAGAAAAGTTAAAAATTAAGAATTAAAATTAATAGAAAATTACCATTAATAACAATAAAAATTTAAAAATTAAAATTTTAAATTTTAAAAATGAATATTAAAATAAAAAACTAAAATTAATTAAAGTTAATAATTAATATTTAATAATTAATAAAAATAAAAATTAAAATTAAAAAAATTAAATTAAAATTAAATGAATAAATATTAAAATTGATTCAAATTAATAATTAGTAATTAATGAAAAATTAAAACCAAAGTTTATTAATTTTTTTAGTAAAGTTAATAATTAATAGAAATTAAGAAACAATATATATTAAAATATATAAAATTAAAATTAATAAAAATAAAAAATTTGATAAAAATTAGGAATAAAAATATAAAAAATTACAAATTGCAAATTAGTAAATTTTAAAATTAATAAAAATAAATAAAATGAAAATTCAATTAAAAAAATTAATAATTAAAAGTTGAAATTAATAAACACTAAAAAATCAATAAAAATTAATGAAAAATTATTTAAAATAAAAACATATCAAAAATTTAAAAATAATTGACAAAATTAAATTACAAATTATAAAATCAAAATTTAATTTTAAAAACATATTAAAATAAAAAAGTAAAAAAATAAATTTACAAATTAAAATTTATAGAAATTAAAAATATTAAAATTAGAAATTAGAAATAATAAAAAATTATAAATTATTTAAAATTTAAAATTGAAAAACTGTAAAATTTAAAATAAAAAATTTGTAAAACCTAAAAAATAATATATACGAAAATTCTAAAACATTGAAAAGAAAATCAATAAAAATTTAAATATTATTACATAACCTAAAAATAATAATAAATAATAAAAATTTTAATTAAACTTAATAATTAGAAGTAATAAAAATTATATATTAAAAATGATAAAATTTTAATATTAAAATTTAAAAAATTAAGAATTAAAATTAATTAAAAAAATATTAAAAAATTAAAAAATAAAAAAACTATAATTAATACTAATTGAAATAAAAATTAATAATTTTTTTTTTTAAATTAATAATTAAGAAAAAATATTCATAAAAAGTAATAGAATATTATAAATTAATAAAAATTTACAAAATAAAAAATTAAAGTAAAAAATTAATTATAATTAAAAATAAGAAAAATTAAAAAATCAAATATAAAATTAAAAATATAAATTTTTTTAAAATAATAAAAGTGAAAAAATAAAAAATTAAAATTTATACAAATAAAAAAATGACATAAATAATAATTTTTTAAAATAAAATAAAAATTACAAATTAAAAAATAGATATATAATTAAAAAATCAAATTATAAAAATTAAAAATTAAAAAATATTAAAAATAACAAAAAATAATAATTAAAATCAATAAAATGAAAAATTACAAATAATAAAATTAGATTTAATTAATATTTATAATTTATAAAACTAAAACGTTAATAAAAATTATAAAAATGAAAAATAATTAAAATTCTAAAAATTAATAAATTAAAATAGATTCACAAAAGCATTATAAAAATTAATACGAATTATAAAAATGATAAAATAATTAAAATTAGAAAATAATTAAAATAACAAATTAGAAATTATCAAAATAAAAACTAAGAATGAATTAAAATAAAAAAGTAATTAAAATTTAATTAAGTAATTAAAATAAATAAATATTAAAAAAATTAAAATGTAGAATTTATTATAATTATAATTATAATTATTATGTAATAATAATTAAAAGTTTAGGATGGATGGCAATGAAATGAAAAATGAAACAGAGAGCAATTTGAATCGCGTCCTAAGTGTGAACGTGATCGTCGACTCTCTCTGCACGTGCCCGAATCTCTAGTAGATAGGGCGAAAAAGAGGTATCGTCTAGCTTGCATTTGCATTTTTGCTTTGGATGTACACCAAATATTGATTTTGTAAGAGCTTGGGTAAGGAGGAAGTGGTCACAAAATGTTGAGGTGATTTCCATTTCAAATGGTTGTTTCCTTTTCTAGATTAGATCGAGGAGGATGTTCAAAGGCGCTTCGGAAGGCGATGTGTAGTGCCCAGCTTCCTTTGACACCTATTACTGTTGATTTCGATACTATTGACTCTACTTATGGACATTTTGTATTATTCTGACTTAGCATGATGTAGATGTTAGAGATACTGAGACTATTGTTGGTTTTCAATTCTTAGTATGATGTGTGTGGACTTTTAGAGACATTTTGATATTGATGATGATATGCTATTGACATGGTTATATATATTTCTGACATGCGATATTTTCGTCACACTAAGTAGGCCTTGATAATTGAACTAATGTTGTGATCATTTTGACATGGATGAAATGTAGAATAGAGATGTTGTTAGAAATTGTAAATGATATCGTAATTGCCTAGATGATGATTTGTTTCATATGTAGATGATTGTGGATTTAAATTTCATATTTTATCTTAGATGTTTTGATGCGGCCACAAGGCTGAAGGAGGTATTATGTGTTTTGCAGGTAAATATATTCACAACAAACAATGGGGGATTGGAGACCAACCACATTGGAATGTTAGGTGAATTCAACAAGGGTCACCATGGCAACATGTATTTTTGTGTATGTGTGTTTGAATTGTTGTTAGGGGTTTCCCATGGGGGGGAATCACCTCCAATTGTGACTAAGGGGTTATGTGTTATCTTTTATTTAGCTTCCTTTATTTTATTTTAGTATGTGAGTTATAGTTATGTAATCTCCTTTAATTAATTACTTGATTGGTGTCTAGATAAGTAAATTAACCTTTTGCTAAATTAATTTTGAATGAATCATAAGGAATGCATTTATTAGATTGGATGACTCTTGGATTTTATGTTGTAAGTTGAGTGCTTGGCGTTGACACTCTATCCCTTCATGGAAATTCGAATTTGGCCTTAAGGGCCAATTTTGGAGGCTTGTTGGACAAGTCAAACTTGTGCCACACCTCTTAAATTGCTATACTAACCCTACCTATGAGTTGTGGGGACAAAAATGAATCCCATTATGTGTTTTGGGAAGATAAAAAAGTAAAATTTTATTGTACTTTCTTTCTTGTAATTAATTTTTTCCTTAGGGGGTGTGAGCTTGGCTTGTGTGTGTAAGTAGCTTGTCTTTCCTCTCACCCACCAATTTATGGTGCATTGGGGTTGAAGTTTGACATGTGAGGTGGTGTGAAGGATGAGTGATGTGGCATCCTATATGGAGCCACCTCACCCTCCTCTCTCCCTTTTCTATTTATTCAAGTTCTTTTACTTGTTTGGGGGTTACTTCATTCTTTTGTGCTCTTGCATTTTTGGAGTTAGAGGATTTTGGAGTGCATGTGGATTTTTTGGAGCTTCTTGGTGATTGTTTGGGCTTGAAGTAGCTTGGTGTGTGGCTCTTGGATCAAGCTCTACCATGGAAAGGTAGGAGCTAAACTCTTGTTAAATGCTTTCTTTTATTTTGTATGCATATGTGCTTGTTTTTGAGTGTTTTGTTATGCTTTGTTGGGTGCTTGGGTAGATTTCCTAAGTGTGGTGTAGGAGGGGACTATGGGGAGATTTCATGTAGGGAGGCATAAGAGTTTATTTCATGTTTTGGAGGGAGTTTGGGTTGGGTGCCCCACCTTGGACAAGGAATGCTTGTATTTCTTACTTGTTTGTTTTATGAGGGAGGCATAAGAGTATGTGGGAGGCATAAGAGGTACTTGAGGGAGGCATAAGAGTGTGTAGGGGTTTTGAGATATGTATTGGAGGTTTTTAAGGTGGGCACCCATTTCCCATTGGGAGGCATAAGTGACCTCCCCATAGGTTCTTTCTCCTTTGGCTTTTCATTTAGAAGCCTTGTATATTTTGTTGTTTTCCTTCTTGTGTTTGTAGTTTGAGTTGGTTGTATTTTGGAATGGTTGTGAAATACTTGGTTTTGTGATGTGGAAGCTTTTTGTTGCCATGTGTTGGATCCACCTTTCATTGCAATGTGGTTGGGGCTCGGGGGCTAATGAGGAGGATGGCTTCTCCTCCTCATTGGATATTTTGGTTGGGTGGAGAGTGTTTCCTCTCCCCCCATTTTTGTTGTGGATCAAGCAAGTATGAAGGAGCTCTCTTGTTGGTGATGGGAAACTAGGAGCATTGTTGGTGTCCTTATGAAATCCTTCTTGTGATAAAACCTTCTTATTGTTATTCCCACTTAAGGTGGAGGAACTTGTAATATTGTATTTCTTTGTAGCTTACATTCTTGTATAATTTCCCACTTTAAGTGGAAGACATTGTAATAATCTTGTGAAGAAAAAGTTTGCAATCAATTATTGGATAGGAAATATTCTATTGTAAGTTGTAATATTTTTTGAAAAAAAAGTTCATCAAAGAGTTGTTAAATTTCCCTTCTTTAGATTGTATATGGAAACGAATATACCAAAATTTAAATCATTCTTAAAAGATTAGCTTTAGTTTTTATTGTGAGAAAATAAGTTCCTTGTTTTAAAAAGAAATGAGCTATGCTCAATGGGAAAAGAAAGTTTACTTTCATTGTGAAATTGTATTATTGTAAATGAGAAAGAAGAAATATATAAGTTGTAATATGTTAAAAATGTATGCATAGTAAACTTGTATGTAGAACCAAGTTGTTAGTAGTTGTTTGAACTAATAAGTTGTAGTGGAAATGGAAATAAGCCACAAATTTGAAGTATATAGTTGTGATAAATGTTAAGTAGATTATTTTGTTAAAATGATTCATTGTTGTTGTTACTATTGAAACAAGAAATGCTTTAAAATGAGTAATTTTAACTATGAAATGAATAGATGGAATCAAATCCTACAACTGGAAACTCTAGGCATATAAAATCAAGTTCAGAATGTATTTTTAAACATTTTAGTAACTTTTGTTTTTGAAATTTTTTTCGGTTTTGAAGGTTACTTCTGAGAGCAGGACCTCCGCCTGCTGTGCGGCGGTCTCAGTAATCGCTGCTCTATAAGGAGATAGTTTATGGTTTGTCACCTAGGTAGGGCGGTGGTCCTAGGACCACCGAACTTCTCCTGGGTGGAGGTTCTATCACTTTCGGAGAAAACATTAACCTGTGCCTATGTAAATTTTTAACTTGGTCAAAATGAAAATTTAAGCTTGTAAATTTACTAAGGACACCTCCAAAAAATAAATAATGGCTAAATCCTATTGTTTAAAGAAAAATAATCTCTAAATGGTAAATTAAAAGCACTCTTTCTCATTCATATTAATGGGGGTAGGGTTTTCCACAAATAGTTTTGAAATAAAACCAGATTGGTAAAGGAAATCCCTTCAATCCTTGCATGGGAGAAATTACAATAATAAAACTACAATCTAAACTAATCTAAGCTTGATCTCCTTGTAGAATCCTCCATAGTTCTTCCTCTCTTGCTCCCATGGCTTCCTTCTCTCCAACCTGCAAATTAAACAAAGGAAAAGTGACCAAATGAGGAGACTTGGGTAAAGAAAGAGATTAAATAAAAATTCATAAGGATATTTAGGGTTAGTTTGGAACCCTAGGATCTAGTGGCCACAATTGAATTGATCTAAGGGTGGAGGATCAACCCTATTTTTGGTAGGAATGTATTTTTAAATGTTTAAATTAAATCCTTAAGGGTATGTGTAGATGGGTGAATGGGGCCATTTAATTGCCTTAGGGTGCAAAGTCTTTATTAGTTCTTAGTATGTTTTAGGAATTTAATAAAAAGACTTTAAGCTATTAGGATAATGAAACTAAATTAATTAAGCATGAGGTTAACCATATTAGGATTGAACATTAACTAAAGAGGAGAAAACATTAAACCAAGTAAATTAAATTATGGCACCTTCCTAGTTGAATGTTGATTAATGGACCTTAGAGATAAATTAAGAATATTTTAATATTTTATCTAGACATGGTTCCTAATGAGGGTCGTCCCATCATCGCCATTAATAATGTCAATACGGGTTGGTGTTTGAAGGTTGTATGCATTAAGAGAAGAAGATCTTGGAAAGTAACTCCCTTAAACACAATCCAAACTTGCATAAATTGAAAGCACACATGCAGAAATTTAAATGCACACTTGCAAAAATGTAAACACACTTGCATAAAGGAAATCACACTTGCATAAATAAAGGTTGCATGAAAGAAATGAAACTTGCATAAATGAAATTTCTGAATTAAAAATAACTGAAAGATAAAAAGACACCTGTAGGTTCACAACAAAATTATATTGAAGAAGGATCACATAACATGAAATCAGAAGTTTACAACAAAAAGAAAACTGCAAAAATAAAGCAAACATTAACACATTGATCCATCTTCCTTGGAATGAGTGGCCAACTCATTCCTTGGAAGATGACTTAATTCATATTTTTAATTCAGAACTTGCAGAATAACTTTACTTCAAAAGATTGGAAAGAAAGAACAAATCTTTATTTCTTGGGAGAAAAGAATTACATATCTAAGTGTGGAAGGTTGCATTTATAATTTATGCATCCAACCAACTCCTTATTTTGGGAGATACAATCTGATCTTATCTTTATTCTAATCCTAACAACTAAGATCTCCATCTCCACAAAATATGGAGAGAGATATATTATTGGATTCAAAGTCTTATTTCATTTATTTTAGGAAGATTTACTCCCAAATCTTCTCCTTGCTTTTCGGTAACAAGAATCATAATGATTTTATTCCTCTACATTATTGGAAGGAGGATTTTCCTCAAAATATAATTTTGATCAAATACCTTTCTCGGATTTTCTATTTGAGTTTGTTGTTTTTGACTGTGGAACTTTTGACAATTGTCTGATACGCTTTTTCCTTGGAATGTAGTTCACTAAAAATTAGATTTATCTTCATTGGTAAAACCTATTGCAAATTTGAGTCAGGTTTTTGTTAAACACATTTCTATGAAAAAAAACCTCTCAAATTTTCCATTTGACTTTTCTCATTTTCGTTTATGGAATTTTTAGTGCTTGTCTGATACATTTTTAAAAATTGTAGCTCACTAAAAGTTAGATCTCTCTTCATTGGTAAAACTTGTAGCAAATTTGAATGAGGTTTTTGTTAAGCACATTGCTATGAAAAAAAACCTCTCTCTGATTTTCTATTGGATTCTCTAATCTTTCACAATTCCTAAAAAACTATCAAAATCTATGAGTTCTAGAACTAAGCTGCGAGTTCCGGAACTAAGCATGCGAGTTCCGAAACTAACTCTGTGAGTTCCGAACTAAGCCTACGAAGTTCTGAGAGCTAACTCAAAATAGCTATAAATTTTGCATACGATCTCAGATTGAGATGATTATTTTTTGAACTTGCATAATTTTTTGAGAGGAATTTGAATATGAAATCAAATTTGAGTTTAGATATACCATCCATGATCAATTCAAATTTTCCCAATACTAGCATTATCTTTCCTTTATGGCATGCATACACAAAACTTTACATTTTTTTCTCAAATAATCAATAGGATTAGTCAACAAAATAGATAACAAAAAGATTTCTAAAGAATGAACAAGATATATATCCTATATTTTATCTTAAGCAAACTATAAGTTCCTAGATTACATTTAAATCTACTTTCAAAGGTAACTTAGAAGGACAAAATAATGGTAATTTATGGCCAATTTATGGCCTCATCATTGCCCCACACTTAATCTTATGCATGTCCTCATGTATTATATTATTATCTCCTCTTCTTAGAGTCTTCTCTGCATTGAGCTTATGCATGTATGCATTCCATATATAGTTCAAAGACAAGTTCTTGTGGATCTCTTTCTGTTGTTTTTAATTTCCTTTTTTTTACAGCAAGTTCTTGTGTGGATCTCTTTCTGCTATTTTTAATTTTCTTTCTTGTACGAAGGTTCTTGTGTGGATCTCCTTATGTTGTTTTTGATTTTCTTTCTTGTACATACAGAAGTTCTTGTGTGGATCTCCTTCTACTATTTTTGATTTTCTTTCTTGTACAACAAGTTCTTATGTGGATCTTCTTCTGCTACTTTTGATCTCCTTTCTTTTACAATAGGTTCTTGTGTGGATCTCTTTCTGCTACTTTTGATTTTCTTTCTTTTATAGCAGGTTCTTGTGTGGAGCTCCTTCTGCTACTTTTGATTTCCTTTCTTGTACAACAGGTTCTTGTGTGGATCTCCTTCTGCTATTTCTCATATCTAAAATCAAAATGTATACCTTGTGCTTCTCCTTCTCTCCCACACTTAAGCTCATGCATGTCCTCATGCATGTTGTTTATTCATGGTTGCCCATAAATTAGACTCTAAAAGTTTGATTGCAAATAAGTGCACATATTTTTCATATAAGTAGGGGAGATATGAATTTTATCTTGCCTTCTTTGGAGATCTTAAAAGTGGATCTAGCTTTGTACTAAATAAATTTACAAGAAAAGATGAAAAATAAAATAGTAGAACAAAATAACTTGACCATACCTTTAGTTGTCCTTGTCATCCTATTGTTAACATGGTCAAATAGTGTCAAGAAAGAAACCACAGTAATGATTGATTGCTCTTGAAGAGCCATCCTTTTTGTCTTTAATTGGCCAAAGAAATTGGTTTTTCAATCAAAATTGTTTTTTTCTTTTGATTAGCCAACAAGCTGGTTTTCTAATCAAAGTTTTTTGATTTTTTTCTTTTTTTGTTGTCTTTGATTTGCCAAAGAAACTAGTTTTCCAATCAAATATTTTTGATTTTTTTTTCCTTTGATTGGCAAGCTGGTTTTCTAATCAAAGATTTTTTATTTTTATTTTTCTATTTTTTTGAAATGATAGCATGAGAAGGATTAGAGAAAAATTTGATCCATCATCAGACTATATTCATCAATGTACAACTTGTGTAAAATAGGAAGTAATGTTTGAGATCTCATAAAAACCTTTTTGCATACTTGGTAACTCCAAGAAGATTTCTAAAAATTGTGTAGACAATTTCTAGGTCTTCAAAGCCCAACTTGAATCGGAATCACCATAGTAATATTCAAAGCCCAAACTAGTGATCTCAGGAGATGGATTGTGTTATGTATCCGTGGGTCCCTCCAAATTACTCCTTGGTTGATCTTTGTCAGGTGCAAAAATCTGCATGCTGGTACCAAGAACAACTTTAGAAATTCTTTTGGATGTTAGCACAAAAAAAGTGCTTGTCTTGATATTCACAATAATTGCTTCTTCATGTTATACAAGCATATACAAAAATGAAGAAATTGAAAGACATGAAAACAAATTTTTCTAATGGATATGATTCAAGGATTGAATTTTATTATGTGATGAAAACTAATTTGGATGGGTGGATTTATTATGAGTGATTTTTTATTTTGGCTCTAATGAAATCCCTGAATATGGATGAAGTTAATTAGAAATGCTACCATTTCATTATTACAAACTAGATAAGCCGGTTTTGACTAAGGTTATGTGTAATAAGATCATTGAGTTGTTAGTTGATACAAAGGGAAATGGTGGTGGTTATCAAGAATGACATATGATATTTCATCAACTAGATCTACTTCCAGATTCAATATCATATTCTACCATTTCTATATCTGAATTCTTTGTTCATACCATTATACCTTCTTGATCAAACATTATAGTAATTTTATCATACATAGAGTTAGTTTTGGGGAGATAAATATTTACAATATAATATTCCTAATTATAGAAATGAAATTTTAATCTACTTGCAGGAAATAAAATTCTAAAGAAACTACTTACCGATACTTCCAATCATTGCATTTGCTAAAAGGTATTCTACTTATCAATAGAATATTCTTTTAGAGAACTCGAATCTCCTAACAACACTTGTGTCCCCTGGAAAGCGGTACCAAAATGACGAGGGTCATCAATCCTTGCCATTAATAATGTCAATCTGGGTTGGTGTCCGAAGGTTATATGCATTAAGAGAAGAAGATCTTGGAAAGCAACTCTCTTAAACACAATCCAAACTTGCATAAATTGAAATCACACATGCGAAAATTTAAATGCACACTTATATAAATGTAAACACACTTGCATAAAGGAAATCACACTTGCATAAATAAAGGTTACATGAAAGGAATGAAACTTGCATAGTGAAATTGTTGAATTAAAAATAACTAAAAAATAAAAAGACACCCGCAGTTCACACAAAAATTATCTTGAACAAGGATCACATAACATGAAATTAGAAGTTTACAACAAAAGGAAAACTACAGAAATAAAGAAACAAAATTAACACATTGATCCATCTTCCTTGGAATGAGTGGCCAGCTCATTCCTTGGAAGAGGACTTAATTCATATTTTTAATTCAGAACTTGCAGAATAACTTTACTTCAAAGATTAGAAAGAAATAACAAATCTTTATTTCTTGGGAGAAAAGAATTGTATATCTAAGTGTGTAAGGTTGCATTTATAATTTGTGTCAAACCAACTCCTTATTTTGGGAGATACAATCTGATCTTATATTTAATCTAATCCTAACAACCAAGATCTTCATCTCCACAAACTATGGAGAGAGATATATTATTGGATTCAAAGTCTTATCTCAGCTTATTTTAGTAAGATTTTCTCCCAAATCTTCTCCTTGCTTTTTGTAACAAGAATCATAATGATTTTATTTCTCTACATTATTGGAAGGAGGATTTTCCTCAAAATATGATTTTTACCAAATACCATTATCGGATTTTCCATTTGACTTTGTTGTTTTTGATTGTGGAAATTTTGGCGCTTGTTAGATACGTTTTTTGGAATCGATTCAAAAAATTTAGATTTATCTTCATTAGTAAAACCTATTGAAAATCTGAATGAATTTTTTTGTTAAACACATTTCTATGAAAAAATACCTCTCTCATAATTTTTATTTGACTTTTTGTTTCTATTTATGGAACTTTTAGTGCTCATCGATATAATTTTTCTCAAACCGCAACTCACTAAAATTTAGATCTTTCTTCATTGGTAAAACCTGTAGCAAATTTGAATGAGGTTTTTGTTAAAACATTGCTATGAAAAAAATCACTCTCATATTTTCCATTGGATTATCTGATCTTTCACAATTCTTCAAAAATGTTAGAATCAGAGTTCCGAACTAAGCCAAAGAGTTTGAACTAAACTTGCGAGTTTTAGAACTAAGCCTATGAGTTTCTTAATTAACTCTGCAAGTTCCTAGAACTAAGCTTGTGAGTTCTAGAGCTAACTTAAAACATCTATAACTTTTGCATACGATCTCAGATTGAGATGATTCTTTTTTTGAACTTGCATAATTTTTTGAGAGGAATCTAAATATGAAATCAGATTTGAGTTTAGATATACCATCCATGATCAATTCCACTTTTTCAATAGTAGCATTATATTTCCTTTATGGCTTGCATACACAATACTTTACATCTTTTCCTAAATAATCAATAGGATTAGTCAACAAAAGATAACAAAAGATTTCAAAAGAATGAATAAGATATATCCTATATTCTATCTTAAGCAAACTATAAGTTCCTAGATTACATTTAAATTCACTTTCAAAGGTAACTTAGAAGGAAAAATAATGGTAATTTATGGCCTCATCGATTACCTAATCGTAAAGTTGAGATTAGTAGTGTAAGTTAATTTAATGTACCCTAGGGTTTAGCACCCTTGTAACTTTTTTACTTATAACAAAAAAATTGTCACAATTTTTGGGATAAGTGTTAAGTTTTAACGTGTTGGTAGAATGTCATTTTTAAGGGCGTTACACCATGAATTTTTTTGAAAAAACTATTCTTCTCCTCTCTAGTTGGCCCCCAAGATTTGATTTAAAGAATTTAGTTTCGTGTGCCTTCTCTATTTGGGTAAGGCTACTTGGTCCGGCTCTAGAGTTGTGGGATAAAAACGTCATCTCTGGGATTGCAAATGCTACGGGAATCTCATTGCTTTTGATCCCACTCGCTATGGCTAGGACTCATTTAGTGGTAGAATAGGTTCTGTATCAATGTGGCTTTGGGTACATTTCGCCCAAGTCTATTCGTTTAACGTCTACACATGGGATTGTGGATCAACCAATTAAATACGATTCATCCCCTATTTTATGCGGGAAGTGTAGATATGTTGGATATGGTGTGGGTAGTTGCATGGGAACTATCTAAAAATGGAAAAGAAAGTCTTTTCTTTGAGGTAAATGAGAACTCGTGGCTCACGTTGATTAGGAGAAAATCACGATTGGTGAGAGGATGGGTGTGTTGGAGCTCCATGCGAGGATCTAATGGACCGTAGATGGAAAATCGGTGGGTGGGTTTTCCTTTCCTAGATTCACATGGTGAACACTTTGGCAGAGGTGAACCATATTTTTCACGATTCACTAGTGGTAGCGCTAATTTGGATGAAGAAGAAAACCTCGAAAATGCCTCGGTCCATTCAGAGCTTGGATCGAATGACGATTCTGAGGATTTTTCAAGCTTAGAGAAAAAGCTGAGGATGTTGGGTATGTTTCAAACAAGGAAGATGGGAAATCAGATGGTTTCCCAGGCTCTAGCATACTTGAAGTGGTTCTTAACATTAAGAATCTTAGGTGTTTGGAAATGAAGAATGTGGAGCTTCCAATTAGTGTAAAAAGAACACTTGTGACCTTAACAAACTTAAAATACTAGATATTAGGGAAGGTTCGAGATATCAAGAATATGTTTCAAATACTTTCGGTAATAAGGAGGAACGTGGAGCTTGGGTTGATGATGATGGTTGGAATCTTGTCCACTGAGTAGAAAATTTAAATCCAAATTGTCACAAGGAGTGGTTTTCTATAGTTCCTAGTGGGTTCCTCGGTCAGTACACTTCCTCTATTTCTATTCTTCTTCTTTCTTATATTCATATTTTTGATTGGTTTGTCTCGGTTTACGGCCATACTTGGATTGTTTGATGTGGGAGATTAACTTGCATGGAGACCATAACTTTTGATATGACCATTGGATCATCTTAAAATTTTACAGGGTGGTAGATATACATTAGTACTATACCATGGTTAAATATAGAGGAAGGGATGTGTCCATTCCTACACGTTTTCAGTGTCTGGATTCCTTCATCTAGTGGCCTAAAATTGGCTTTGAACATTTTTTTTTCGCTTTTGACTAGGTCTTAGAACTTTAATAACTTTTGTTGTGCTTGTTAGAATAAGTAAAAATTTTGCGTGAGCCTTAATTTATGAAGGAATATTTGGCACACAAATTTTGGTCCCATCCAGTTGTTTTGCTTAGTAGGTAATTTTTGGCATTTTAGGGTTTTGAGTATACGTGAAATAAAAGGTGGATTGTAGTGTTGTAAATAATTAGTGTGGATTCGTAATGAAAATAAAGCTATTTTTAAAATCATGGTTTTTTTGCAAAGTTTTTTTATTTGTGTTTTGGGGTATTTCAACCTCTTGCAGTGGATTCACATTAATTGGTATCGAGCATGATTTTGATCTTGCGAGAAATAGTTAAGGAAAAATATTACATTTTTATGTATAATTTTTACCTCTATTTTATATAATCATGGCTAGAAGTAGGAGGGGAGGTTATTCTCGGATGAATAGCCATATGCGGGAGCTACATGGACAAGGCTGTTGAGCTCACAGGGAGAAGTTACCCACCTTAGAAGGAGACATGCAAATGGGGATATAAACCCGAGATAGAGATACTAAAGTACCTCTATTATTGAATGAAGGAGGAAATGAAGAAGAAAATGAGAGAGATGAAGAAATCTTGAATGAGAGACCATTTGAGGACAAATTGATTTAGGCTTTAGAGGGAAAGAATTATGACATCAAGATTAATGTTCCCGATTATGGTGGAGGGTTACGATCGGAGGAGTTGATTGACTAGTTAAATCACATGGAAAAATCCTTTGAGTGGAAAACCATTTCAAGAAGAAGAAGGTTAAGCTTTCGTGCACTAAGTTGGATAGACATGGATTGATCTATTGGGATCACCTACGAAATGAAAGATAAAGGAATGGAAAGGGTAAGATCCAAAACTCGAATAAAACGGTAAAGAAGTGAAAGAAATAATTCTTCCTGTAGATTATGCTCAGACACTCTTTTGAAGGTTCTAAAACCTAATACGAAGGATCTTAGCATTAAGGAGTATACTAATGAATTTTACAAGCTATTAATCAGGGTGGAATAGGGAGAGTCTAAAGAACAGAAGGCTACAAGGTATATAAATGGGTTGAGTTACACCATACAAGATGAGTTGAGTATGCTCGGATCCATAGCTTGGATGATGCTTATCAAATCACATTAAAGGCAGAAGAAAATAACAAGAGGAATAATTTTAGAAGAGGTGTGAAGAGAGGGCCATCATCATCTCCAATGAGAGGCGGGGTAGATTTGAATCTACAAAAGGTGAATCCTCTAATGTAGAAGGGCATGAAGATTTTGGTCAAAGATGTGGTAACTACCAAAGAGGTAGGGGGTTTTAGAGGGGAAGAGATTATAATAGAGGATGGGGCTAGAATATCCCCAAAGGAAATATACATGTTATAGATGTGGTGAAGAGGGGCACAAAGATTTTGAGTGTCGCATTATCCTACACAAGATAGATGGCAAGGAGAACAACCACGAGTAAATATGGTTGAAGTTGAAGAGGAAGAAGAAATGGAGGTTGCTGTAGACTTGGGTGAAACCCTCATGATAAGGAGGATGATGATTGTCCCAAGGAAGGAGAAAGAACATGATGCTGCTGGTGTTGATTCATGGCTACGAACAAATATATTTTGAATAAGATGCACCTTTGGAGGAAAGGTATGTAAAATTATTATTGATGGTGGTAGTTGTGAAAATATGGTTTCAACTGTGATGGTTGATAAACTCAATTTGAAATGTGAGAAGCATCCATATCCCTATCGTATATCATGGTTCAAGAAATGGAATGAGGTAACCATAGATAAAATATTCCTTATAAAGTTTTTGTTGGAAATACCTATAAGGATTAGGTGTGGTGTGATGTTATTCCACCGGATGCATGCCATATATTACTAGGAGGCCTTGGAAATATTATTGAAAGGTTACACATGATGGATGGAAAATTACATATACTTTTGGAAGGATGGTGTAAAGGTCATCTTGTTACTCTTGAGGAAGAAGAGAAGAGTGAGGGCTTGTTGGCTAAAAAGAGTTTATTACATAAATGGAAGAAGTTGGTTGGTGTTATGCATTGATGTCAAAGAAGGTGGAAATAGAGGACTTTAATATACCTATTGCTACGGAAAAGGTACTAAACGAATACAAATATGTCATACTAGATGAGCTACCAAATGGGTTACCTCGAAGTGAGATATTCAACACCATATTGATTTGATCCTAGGATTAGCCCTTCCAAGCTAGAAACCTATCGAGATGAGTTTGTGAGAAAGTGAAGAGTTGAACAGAAAAGTGACAGATCTAATACAAAAAGGGTTAGTGAGAGAAAGCATGATTCCATATGCAACTCTAGCACTATTGACTCCCAAAAATATGGAGACTTGGAGAATGTGTGTAGACAACAGGGCCATAAATAAGATCATAATTAAGTATCAGTTCCCAATTCCAAGATTGGATGATATGATGGACATGCTTGGAGGAGCCTGATATTTTATTAAGATTGCCTGCAGAGTGGGTACTACCGCATTCGACCCGTGACGGGGATGAATGGAAAAAACTTTCAAAACAAAAGAAGGATTGTACAAGTGGATGTTGATGCCATTACGGCTATCTAATGCACCCAAGACATTCGAGAGGTTAATGAAGAGAGTACTCCGAGAATACAATTATAAGTTTTTGTTGTCTATTTTGATGATATTCGATATATAGTAAGATGGTGGAAGAACACTTGTTACATATGAAATTGTTGTTAGACTTGTTACACAAAGAGAGTCTATATGAAATCTTAAAGAAGTGTAGATTTCTTTAGAAGAGTCTTGTTTTTTTGGGGTTTGTCATATTAGAGGATGGGTGAGGTTTGAGGCTGGATGACAAAAAAGTAAAGGTAATTTGAGAATGGCCTATTCTAAGGAATGTGACAGAGGTTCGTAGTTTTCATGGATTGGAAAATTTTTATAGGAAGTTCATCAAGAATTTGATAGCATTCTTTGGACCCATAACAGAGTGTACAAAACAAAGGAATTTTGTATGGACCAAGGATGAAACAGATAGTTTTGAATTTTTGAAGATTAAAGTATTAGAAGCATCTATTTTGGTATTGCCAAATTTAAGCAAGGTCTTCGGGTTGGTTGTGATGCCTCACATGTCGGGATTGGAGCTATATTGAGTTAAGAAGGACGACTTGTGGTATTCTTCAGGGAAAATTTAAATGAAGTTAGGAGGAAATATTATGGTTATGATGTGGAATTTTATGCTATTGTTCAAGCATTAAGGCAATATAGATATTACTTGGTAGAAAAATAATTTGTACTCTTCACTTAATGACCATGGAGCCTTGAGTTATGTAAACACACAGAAGAAACTAAATAGTAGGCATGCAAAATGGGTTTCATTTTTGCAAGAATATACTTTTTTCTTAAAGCATAATTCGGGTAAGAAAAATCAAGTTGTTGATGCCTTGAGTAGGTGTGTAGCACTTTTGAAAACAATGGAAAATGAAGTAGTAGGGTTTGAGGCAGTTAAGGAATTGTATGAAGGTGATCCATATTTTGGTGATGTTGTGAGATAACTTAAGGACCCTATAGTAGGTAGTGGTTCTTCTAATTATTTGATGCATGATGGTTATTTGTTTAGGGGAAATAATTGTGCATCCCTGCTAGTTTAATGAGAGAAAATATTATAAGAGAATTGCATAGTAGGGGTTGGTGGACACTTTGTTATAAGTAAGAAATTTTTCTTATTTTAGAAAAGTATTATTTTCCAAAGGTAAAGAGGGACATAAGTAGGATTGTAGCAATATGTCAGTGTGCCAAAATATCTGAGGGTCATGCAAAAATATTGGGTTGTATATGCCATTACCTGTCCTATGAGGCAATGGGTTGATTTGAGTATGGATTTTGTGTTAGGAATTCCCAAAGCACACGAAGGGAATGATTCTATATTTTTTCATGGTTGATAGATTCTCTAAGATCACGCATTTATTTTCTTTTAAAATAACTAATGATGCTTCCAGTTGCATATTTGTTTTCTTCCATAAGTGGTTAGATTGCATCGAGTTCCAGAATGATCACTTGAGATCGTGACACGAAGTTTTTACGTCACTTTTGGAATAATATATGGAGGAAAATGGGTACATGGCTACAGTCCATGTGGGCGAGATAGAAGTAATGAACGAAGCTTGGGAAAACTCCTACGTTGCATAGTTGGAGAAGAGCCAAAACAATGGGACTTAGCTTTACCCCAGTGAGTTTTCCTATAATAGCTTCGGTAAATAGGTCAACACGGAGGTATCATTTCTAGAATGTATATGGTAGGAATCCCAAAGGGGTCCTATATATGATTGTGTTACTGGTGAAGATAAAACTAGTGATGATGCGAAGCATTTGCTTGAAAGTGAGTAATGTACAATGTAAAGAAGCTTTATATGTGAGTAAGAGAGATGGAAAACTTTGTTATCTCACCAATTTTTAATGTTTCTTACTTATATAAGTTTCTAGGTCATGATGAAAATGTTGTGGATGAGGAATAAATAAACTGGGAGTAGTAGATGCCAAAGAAGAAACAGAAAGGGTAATGCATGTCTTGGACCAAAAGACAATCTCTACTTAGATGTGGAGCTACAACAGCTATTTGGTACAATGGGAAGGTTTGCAAACAAGAAGAAAATAATTGGATTCTTGAGAGGAAGTTGAAGAAGATTAACAGTGGAAAATTAGATGAATTCCATCAACTAAATTCGTAGGAGCTGAATTCTTTTCAACCAGGGGAGAATTATGCGGGAGCATAACTTGCATGGAAACCATAACATTTGATCCGACCGTTCGATCATCTTGAAATTTTATGGGGTGGTAGATATACATTAGTACTATGCTAGGGTGAATTTTATTGCAATTTTGTCACCCTTTTGGCACATTTTTGGGCTCCAGATTCCTTCATCTAGTGGCCTAAAATTGGCTCCAAATGTTTTTTTTCACTTTTGACTAGGTCTTAGAACTTTAATAATTTTTGTTGTGATTTTTATAATAAGTCAAAATTTCATGTGAGCCTTAATTTATGAAGTTATATTTGGCACAAAAATTTTGGGGCCCATCCAAGTTGTTTTTCTAGTAGGTAATTTTTGGCATTTTAGGGTTTTTGGCAATTTAGGGTTTTTCGCATTTTAGGTTTTTAGAGTAGACATGCAATAAAAGGTGGATTGTAATGATGTAAAAGATTAGTGTGGATTAAAAAATGAGAATAAATCTATTTTGAAATTCCTCGTTTTTATTTTCAAATTTGTTTATGTGTGTTTTGGGGTATTTCAACCTCTTGCAGTGGATTCACATCATTGTTGGTTTGTTTGGTTTTGGTCTGCAGTTGTTTGCACTCAGCTTATTATGTTTTGGGTTTTGTTTGCTCCTTGTATTATTAATGGTTTTATCTATATTGTAGATCCTCTATTGTAATAGTGTAGGTCCCCTAGCAAAACCCTCCTTTTACCAATAATAAAAAATAATTAAAACTAAAAATTGATAATAATTTTTAAATTAATGCACACTACTCTATAACTCAATACAATGTGGGATTAAGAATACTCTATAACAACCAATATTGGTCATTTAAATTAATATCATACTCACCATAAAGCTCAATCACTATTAAAAATACATTGGATTAACAATGTAGTACGTAAGTCAATTGTGAATTTTAAGTTTCTAATTAATACGAAAATGCTATTGAATTTGAACCGCCACAATTTACATGTTTAAACAAACACATGTCATACATGAGAAGTAAAAGTTTAATATTTCTTGAAATAACGGTCATTGCATGTTGATATTATATATCATTGTTATATAGCCACGAGTCAACAAATGTAAAGAAACGCGAAAGAGTTAATTGTTTAATCAAAACTTCAATTGTATACAAATAATGTGATAATTTATAAAATGAAAAATTATGTGACACGTACATGACAAATTTTATTCTATTTTCGTTTAATCAAGTTCAACAACCTCAACTACCATGTCTTCATGTAAAAAAATAATAATAGATATTAAATGTTCAAAATAATGGAATAAATATATATTTTCACAATCAATTACAGTGATTAATATTGTAAAACCTAATTTTTGTTCACATTTTAATAAACATGATGCTTCTCTCTTAGAAGAGAAACATACACACTTGATGTTCATCTTAAAATAAATCTCAAAAGAGAATGGAGGAGATATACGTAATCTGTTAATAGATTTAACTCTCAATATTCCCATGATTGTTAACCCTTGTTGTTCCCTACCACCTATGTCATTTTTCTCTATGAGAGTGATTCCTTACGATTTATGAATTGTTAAATCCCATGAAATATTCAAAGATACTTTTCTACTATGCCTCTTTAACACTAGAGGCACGTGTACATATGTCGAGTGATTTAAATCCCATGAGATGCTTGATGTAATTCTCAAACTTATCTGAAAAAAGGTAAACCAGGAGGCTTTGTTCCTAGAGAATAACCTAAGCTCTCTACTTGTCCAAGGGATCTGTTAACCAATCCTTCCTCTACCCATAAGTTGCACACCAACATGACATGTTGACCAATGTAGAGTAATACCTCACTCTGCTATTGGTCATCATTGTTACCTCCGTAAGTGACATTTCTCACACGTCTTCGCAATGACTTCGTTCCACAAGTGAATTTAAATTTTTAAGCATGTTTTTCTTATGATTTATGACTTGGACATTTGTCACAAACAAATGTGTGGAAGATTCAAACAAGGACTTGTCTTCTCGCGATAAAACATGAATTATTTCTTGGCATTAGCAGCTTCCCAATCATCAACCATGACATTCACATTATTTAAATTAGACAACAAGTTATGAAACTTGAATTACTTTACATTATCCACTTACTTGGTGGAAAATAGTTTCTAGAGTGATGATCGTTGAAAAATATTTCAATATTTTTTTCCTTTTGTGCTTACTTCGCATACATTGGTATGTCATTCATAGGGGAAGATGCGCAAGATCTCTAACAAGAATTACATATCTACCTCCAAAAATGATGTTCTTATGTAAAGGAGTGCCTCTCGCAAGTGAATATACATTATTTTCAATAATTTTGGACAAATAAAGCTCATTTCATCAATAAGAACATATTGATAATGTTTCATCCATTCTTGGAACATAGCAAGTGCTTGTCCCATTAGATGTCTCATATCACACAAGGAAATTCTTAGTGATGTATGTACAATTGTACCATATATGTTGAAAGTAGAAACACCAATTCGTGCAAAAATAAGTTGATTTACTCTTAATTATCGTGTCACTTTATACAAACACATTTCGATACAATATATTAGGTAATAATTTCCTATTCCAATAGTACAATATATGATCATGTTGAGAATAGGTTCATCTGACCCTTTTTAGAATGTATGATAATATTTTCTATAGCAATACGTTATTTTAGAGGTAAACTATTCATGTCTAAAAGTGAATTATCTTAAGCATCCATCACATTTTGCAAGGATTTGTTCATTTCTATGAAGCATGCAGATGCATCTTGGAAGTCCTCGTCATATTTTATATCCCAAACATGGTTCAAATCAAAATCTCATTTTCCAAGCATATGAAGATCACTCAAATTCACTTGATTGGGTGGAACAACACATGAAATAAATTCTCACTCATCCATTTCATTGACATCTACGAAAGTGTCACTCGACCATAGTCGGCATCTTCTATCTCTTCTTTAGCTATTGCATCCTTCCTATCAACATGCCATGCCACATACACATTCTTAATCCTCTCCCAATTTCATAAAATTTCCTCCTTTGTACTACTTATATCCCTTTGCACATCACAAAAATGTTTTTACAATAGTAACTCACTCCAACATAAGTTCTCATGATCCTCAAAGAGCTTTCAAGAACTTAGCAATATCGCGACCATACACTGCATGGCAACGAGATTCTCCCTTGGCTTCCATTTATTTTTCTTCCTCTTCGAGATAAATGACCATGATCCAGACTTCATTTATCAATGCCATCAATTCTAAATGTTCGGATGATTCTTATATGCATTGATGAAACACAATCCACCATTTTCCTCTTTAGACGTAATGTTGAACTTGAAAAATACCTTATGGTGACGTTCAAAGTTGTAAATGTTTAAATGTAGTGAACCAATTATAATTTTAATAGCTTGTGACATGTTTCTTGTACCCGACATCACATTATAAAAACTTTTCTATCAAAAAACTTTGAAATGCACAATGTAAGATTTTTTTCTTTTGTATCGTGTAATATTCTTGTCACAAGACATCATGAAAGCTCTCATGAATTTTTCTACCTAGGAAGTATATTTGTTAGCATAGTCTATGTAGTATTTTATTATTAGGCTAGTTGTTATTATTTATTCCATTATTCTCTCTTATTGTTTGTATCAACTCCATCCATTCTAGGGAGTAACTCCATCCATTCCGGGAGTATTGTTTGTACACGTCCCTATAAATATGTATTGTGCTTCTAATATTTAGTGAATGAATAAGAGATATCTAATCTCTATTTTCTCTCCATCATTTCCTCCTCTCAATTTGGTAACTTAGCTAACTTGATCTCCGACCTATGTGTTTGAGGGACAGACATTTATCTGCAACAAAGAAATATGCCTAGATTGTTGCTATTGGATGAGTGGTGTGGAGAACATCCTGTTGACAAGATTATCAGCCATCACACATATCAAATCTCCTATTCAATTATCTGCGTGAAATCTACACTTGCCCAACGTTGAAGATTTTTTTGTCTCTAATCAAAATGTGGAGCCTAAAGTTTTATTTTGGTGCTTATTTTCTGCGTGAAGGATCAAGGTAGCACATGGAGAGTGAAACATGCGTGGAAGTTACGTAGCCAGTCTTTTCCCTAAGTGAGCTGGACATGGGAAGAAGTAAACAAAAATTGTATGCTGTCCTGCACGGTTTTCTGCTACGTGGAGGAAAAATGTTAAAGGATTCCCGCGTGAAGGTTGTTAATCAAAGTGTGGAAATTTCTGATGAAACAACTACGTGGGAACTCTCAAAATCTACGTGGAGTTTGTTTTACTTTGCAGCCTGCCTGAAGGAAGGGAAAAAGACTGCGTGGTGGAGGAAAAACGTGGCATAACCCATTTTAACACTAGCGTACGCAAGATTCACTAAGCATACATAACAATGCAAATATATTATTTTCATTATAAATGTTATTAAAATTTTGAATTCTTTGACTTGAAGCCTTGTGATCGTTCTCTTTTGATTCAACATTTAATTTTCTCTACAATGTTCAACAATCTCTATTTTTTTCCATCTACATCTTGATATATAGTTATAACATTCATATTGGGATTAAACAAATGTTATCACCAATCATGAGCTAGGGGACCACATATCATACTAAATGCATAGTTACATTTTTTAGGGGAAAATGTTTTCCCTCGATTTTAGTGAAAAATAAAGGATGAAATCCACTGTCCACTATTTACCCTTTGTATTTTATGTATGTTATAAACTTTCTATATAGGTTTAGATTTGACATGATCAAACATTTTTTTGTTAAAATAGTGGCTATCTACCTTACAAAGGCACTAAGAGGTGTGTTGGTAGTCAAAATCTTAAATAATATAATAAGATAATAATTAATTACATCAGTCAAAAAATGATAAAAAACACAATGTGATTTTCATCATGTTGAAAAACACAATGTGTTTTTCATCTTGTTGAAATACACAATTTGTTTTTCAGCATGTTGAAAAACCTGTAGTGTTTTTCAACAAGATGAAAAACACACTATGTGTTTTTCAAAATGATGAAAATCACATTGTGTTTCTAATCATGATTTGACTGTTATGATTACTATTTAGTGATTAACATGTGGAAAACACAATGGTGTTTTTCATCAAGATGGAAAACACACTGTGTTTTTCAACATGCTAAAAAACGCAGTGTGTTTTTCAGCATGTTGAAAAACACGACGGTTTTCCACATTTTCTTATGTATGAAATTAAATTTATTCAAGTCATACTAGTATGACCTTAATATTTGTATTTATATTGTTAACAAGAACCTTAATATTAGTGTTTAAGGTATCCCAATTATGTTGTGTAAGGTAACCATTTAGTGTTTATAGTTTCATATTAGTGTTTAGGGTGTCATATCAATGTTGAAGGTATCATGTTAGTGTTTAAGGTTTTCTAAATGGGATATTTAGGGTGGCCTATTTGAGTGTTGAGTATTAGTTTGCCCTTGTTTCCACCGATCGAGCCCTAATACACCTAATGTGACAATTGAACATGTATTAGGGCTAGATTTGGAATCATTTATACCAATTGAACCCTAATACATGTTAAATTAATGTTAGGTGTTGTATTATAGTTTAGGGTGTTGTAATTGTGTTATTTAAGATGACAAGTTAGTGTTTAGGGCATCATATCAGTGTTTGAGTGTTTAGGGTATCGTATGATTGTTTAGGATGACACATTAATATTTAGGGCATTCCAATTGTGTTTTGTAAAGTGACCCATTAGTTTGTAAGGTCTCATTATAGTTTTTAGGGTTTCATATCAGGTTTAGGGTTGTTTTGTTAATGCTCAAAGTATCTCGATTGTCAATTATGTTATTTAGGTTGACCCATTAGTGTTTAGGTTTTTGTATCAATGTTCGAATGTTTAGGGTGGTGTATTAGTGTTTAATATGAGTGCTTATGATATCAAATTATTCTGTAAGGTGTCCTAATTATATTATTTATGGTGATCCCTTAATGTTTATAGTCTTCTAATAGTGTATAGGGTGTCATATTAGTGTTTATCATGTCTTATAATTTTTTAGGGTATAACATTAGTGTTTTTGTGTCTAAATTATGTTATTTAGAGTAACCCATTAGTGTCCAAGGTTTTGCATCAATTTTTGAGTGTTTAGGATGTCATATGAGTGTTTAGGGTGTCATATTAGTGTTTAAGGTGTCATATGAGTTTATAGGGTATTACAGTAATGATTATGGTTTTGTATGAGACCTTGTGTTTCATTAGTGTTTAGGTTATCCTAATTATGAAATAGAGGATGAATCATTAGTGCATAGAGTATCATGACATTATTTAGGGTATTGTATCAATGTTTAGGGTGTTAAATTAATGTTTAGTGTATCTCAATTATTTTATGTGGGGTGACTAATTAGTGTTCAAGGTGTCATATAAGTGTTTAAAGTGTCCAAAATTAATTTAATGTGGGTGACTTATTATTGTTTATGGTGATAGAATTAGAATAATTATAGCTAATACTATGTTTTCATTCATCATTATAATTAGAATAATTTTAGCTAATACTTGTAGAGATGTTATGATAATTTCATAAACAATTTTTAAATTTATTGTTCATTTTATATAAACAATCATGCAAAAAAATTGAATGTTTTGTTATGTGGAAGGAATCCAAATCAAATCTACAATACTATCTAAATGAAGCTAGTGATCATATAATATTTCCAAGAATAAGTAGGAATTACACAAGGATATTTATAAGTAAGATCAATGAAAAATATCTATTACCTAATACTTTTGTGAAAATAGGAACAAATTTATGTTCTTGATATACATGGATGGCCTAAGAAAACACTTGCGGAAAGTATTTATATAGTTTCTTGGGCATGCATGGAAGATGGTCTAAGATAATGGTCTAGAAAGATGGCACAAACCAACCTAACAGGCCATGTACTATGGTTAGTAAATTTAAATAAGTTACATCAGCTCAACATGTGATGTCATATATTCCGCTCCACATGTTGTGAAATCTATAGTATCGTGTGACATGAGCATGTGAAATCCCTTAAAATTATTGTGTTCTAACTAACTCTAAAGAACTAGGATTGACATTGCAAAAATCAATATTGACATTGGGAATATTGACCAACAAGGACTTTCTTTCTAAGATATCTCGAAAGTATAGTACCTCAACAACATGTGTATCAAACCCATTTTCTTCTTCAAATGATAGTAAAAAATGGAGTATGGGGCTTACATTGAATTCTACTAGAATGTGGGAGGATACTGGTTTTAAATGTATTCTAGATCTGATTTGGAACATTATGCACGTGATAGGTATGGCTAGGAAAAGATATGAAGTTTTAAATTTTTGGGGTGACTATATGACTTTATAGCTTGTTTAGGGTCTCGTAATAATGTTTAGGGTATTGTATCAATGTTTAGGATGTCACATTAGTGAATAATGTGTCCCAAATGTATTATTGGTGGTGACACATTAGTGTTTTATGTCATATCAATATTTTAGTGTTTAGGATATCACATTAGTTTTTAAGATATCATTTGATTGTTTACGGTGTCATATTAGTGTTAAGTTTTCCTAATTATGTTATTTAGGATAAACCCTAAATTCTAAACCCTCAACCTTAAGTCATAAACCCTAAATATTGAACCCTAAACCCTAAACCCTAAACCCTAATCCTTAAACCCTAAGCCCTAAACCTTATACCCTAAACCCTAAACCTTGAGGCCTAAGCCCTAAACCCCAAACCTTAAACCCTAAGCCCTAATCCCAAAACCCTAAGCCTTGAACCTTAAACTTTAAAATATAATTATACTTTTCATTATTATTATTGATTAATATATTTAAAAAGCATGAAGAAAAGATGGTAATTTGATGTCATATCCATTACCTAATACTTTGTAAATAGTAAAAATCTATGTTCTTAATATTCACATGGATAAATATAACATGAAACTTTATCTTAAGTACAAATATATCGAACAATTGTTTGGAAACATATTCTCAAAATGAATGAAGTGGTCAAATATTTTGTTTATTATATAGACACTAAATAATAATGTGAACTAGTTTATTATTATGGTATTATTGTATTCACGTATTTGTTAATAAATGATAGAGGATTCGGTAATTTCTACAATTTATGTTTATTAATCACTGCATGAGACTAGTTAATTATGTTGATATTATGTTGGTATTGGTTAAATATACATGCATTCTTCGAGCTCTTAGTTGTAATTTCATTTCTCTTAGATGTATAAAATTAAATACATTATAAAAATTTTGATTTCTTGGATGCATTATAGTTGTAAATATTTTGTATGTGTAAATCATTTGTATATATAATTTTTTATTAGTTGTGATGTGAATGCAGCTGCAAGAGGTTGAAATACCTCCAAAACACTCGAAAAAAACTTTGCAAATAAAAACCAGGAGTTTCAAAATAGCTTTCTTATAATTTTGGAATCCACACTAATATTTTACATCATTACAATCCTCCTTTTACTTCACGTCTACTCTAAAAACCCTAAAATTCCAACAAACCCTAAAATGCCAAAAATTACCTACTAGCAAAACAACTTGGATGGGCCCAAAAATTTGTGTGCAAAATATGCCTTCATAAATTAAGGCTCACGCAAAATTTTGACTTATTCTAAAAGTACAAAAAAAGTTATTAAATTCTAAAGCACCTAGTCAAAAGCGAAAAAAACATTCGTAACCAATTTTAGGCCACTAGATGAAGGAATTTGGGACCAAAAATGTTCCTAAATGGCCAAAATTTACAAGAAAATTTGATCACCTGTATAGTAATAATGTATATGTACCACCCCATAAAATTTAAAGATGATCCAACAATCGATATAACGTTATGATCTCTGCAAGTTATGTTCTGCATCATTCTCCCTAGTTGAAAAGAATTCACCTCTTGCGAATTCGGTTGATGACGAAATTCACCTAATTTTGCACCTTTGCGATATTCTTCAATTCCCACTTGGGAATCCAAGTATTTTCTAATTGTTGGAATCCTATCCACTTTGTACAAAATATATGTTGTAGCTCTCATGTCTAGTAGTGACTGTCTTTTGGTCCAAGACATGCATTACCCTTTCCTTTTTCTTCTTCGGCATTTGCTACTCCCAGTTTATTTCTTCCTCCTCCAAAACATTTTCATCATGACCTGGAAACTTATATAAGTTAGAAACATTAAAAACTGGTGAAATAGAAAAGTTGTCAGGTAGCTCCACCTTATAGGCATTATCACTCATTTTCTTCAGAATCCTACACGGCCCAATCTTCTTATACTTGAGTTTATTATATGTCCCTTTTGGAAACATCTCCTTTCTAAGATGAACCATCACCATATATCCTTCTTTGAATACAATTACTCTCCTACTGACATTTGTAGTTACTTTATATTGTGCATTACTCACTTTCAACTTTTCCCTCACTTCATCCTGTAGCTATAGAATGTGTTCTGCAAATGCTTCTGCATCATCACTAGTTTTATCTTCACTAGGTAGCACAATGAGATCTAGGACCCCCTTGGGATTCCTACCATATAAAATCTAGAAAGGATACCTCCATGTTGACCTATTTATCGAGCTATTATATGCAAACTCAGCTTGTGGTAAAGCTAAGTCCCATTGTTTTGCTTTTCTCCAACTATGCAACGTAGGATATTTCCCAAGCTTCTATTCACTACTTATGTTTTCCCATCAGTTTGGGGGTGATATGCACTATTGAAATGTAGTTGTTTCCCCAGTTTCCTCCACAAAGTCTTCCAAAAGTGACTCAAAAACTTCATGTCATGATCTGAAGTGATCATTCTTGGAACTCCATGCAATCTAACCACTTCCGAAAAAAAAAAATCTGCAACTCTGAAGCATCATTAGTTGTTTTACAAGAAATGAAATGTGCCATCTTAGAGAATCTATCAACCACAAAAAATATAGAATCATTCCCTCATTGTGTGTTAGGAATTCCTAACATGAAATCCATACTCAAATCAACCCATGGCCATGTAGGGATAGGTAATGGCATATACAACCCAATATTTTGTGTATGGCCCTTAGCCATTTGGCACACTCTACATATTTCTACAATCCTACTTATGTCCCTCTTTACCTTTTGCCAATAATACTTTTCTACAACAAGAGAAATTTTCTTACTTATACCAAAGTGTCCAACCAACCCCTCACTATGAAATTATCTTATAATATTTTCTCTCATTGATCCAACAAGGATTCACAATTGTTTCCTCCTGAAAAAATAACCATCCGACATCAAATAATCATAAGAACCACTAACTACTATATGATCCTTAAGTTGTCTCACAACATCACCAAAATCTGGATCACCTTCATACAATTCCTTAACTAGCCTCAAACCCTACTACTTCATTTTCCATTGTTGTCAAAACGTTCTACACACATCATGAACTTGATTATGCTTACCCGATTGATGCTTTAAGACAAAATTATATTCTTGCAAAAAATGAAACCCATTTTGCATGCCTACTATTTAGTTTCTTCTATGTGTTTGCCAAGTAATGTCTCAAGTTCCTTAATTTCTAAACAATAACATAAAATTCCACATCATAAGTAGAATATTTCCTCCTGAATTCATTTATATTTTCACTAAAGAATGCTATAGATCATCCTTCTTGACTCAAGTCTGACTCCAATCTCAACATGTGAGGCATCACAATCCACCTTGAAGACCTTGCTAGAATCTAGAAATACCAAAATAGGTGCTTTTGACACTTTCTTCTTCAAAAATTCAAAACTATTTGTTGCTGCCTTAGTCCATACATACTTCCTCCCTTTTGTACACTCTGTTATGGGTGCAACAATGCTACTAAAATTCTGATGAAATTCCTATAAAAAGTTTCCAATCCATGAAAACTACGAACCTCTGTCACATTCCTTGAATAGGCCATTCCAAAATTGCCTTTACTTTTCCTCATCCATCCTCACTCCATCCTCGATATGAAAAACCCCAAAAAAACAAGACTCTTCTAAATAAATCTACACTTCTTTAAGTTTGCATACAAACTCTCTTTACGTAACAATTCTAACACCAATTTCATATGTAACAAGTGTTCTTCCACTTTGTCTTACTAAATATCATAATATCATCAAAATAGACAAAAAAACTTACCATTGTACTCTCGGATTACTCTGTTCATTAGCCTCATGAATGTATTGGGTGCATTAGATAGCCCAAATGGCATCACCATCCACTCATACAACCCTTCTTTTGTTTTGAAAGATGTTTTCCATTCATCCCCTTCACGGATTCGGATCTCTGGTAGTACCCACTCCGTAGGTCAATCTTGCTAAAATATCGAGGCTCCCACTAGCACATCCATCATATCATCCAATCTTGGAATTGGGAACCAATACTTAATTGTGATCTTATTTATGGCCCTACTATCTACACACATTCTCTAGTCTCCATCTTTTTGGATTCAATAGAGTTGGGGTTGCACATGGACTCATGCTTTCTCTCACTAATCCTTTTTGTATTAGATCTTTCACTTGTTTGTTCAACTCTTTTCTCGTGTCGACTCATCTGATAGGATGCCTAGTTTGGAAGGGCCAATCCTAGGATAAAATAAAATATGGTGTTGAATATCTCGCTTCAAAGTTAACCCATTTGGTAGCTCATTTGGTATTATATCTTTGTATTATTTTAGTACCTTTTCCGCAGCAACAGGTATATTAAAGTCCTTTATTTCCACCTTCTTTGACATCAGTGCATAACACCAGCCAACTTCTTCCATTTCTATAACAAACTCTTTTGTAGCCAATAAGCCCTCACTCTTCTCTTCTTCCTTGAAGGGTAATAAGACCACCTTTACACCATCCTTCCAAAAGGTATATGTATTTTTCCTCCATCATGTGTAACCTTCCTATCGTATTGCCAAGGCCTCCCCTAGTAATATATGGCATGCATCCATTGAGATAACATCACACCACACCTCATCCTTATAGGTATTCCCAATTGAAAAACTTTAAAAGGCATATTTTATCTATGGTTACCTCATTCCCTTTCTTGAACCATGATATACGATAGGGATATGGGTGCTTCTCACATTTTAGATTGAGTTTATCAACCATCATACTCAAAACCATATTTTCACAACTACCACCATCAATAATAATTTTACATACATTTCCTCCAGAGGTACATCTTGTTCAAAATATATTTTTAAACCACAAATCAACACCAACAACATCCTATTCTTTCTCCTTCCTTGGGACAATCATCATCCTCCTTATCATGAGGGTTTCACCCAAGTCTACAGCAACCTCCATTTCTTCTTCCTCTTTAGCTTCAACTAGATTTACTCGTGGTTGTTCTCCTTGCCATCTATCTTATGTAGGATGAAAGTCAGGAACACTCAAAGGCTTTGTGACCCTCTTCACCACATATGTAACATGTATATTTACCTTGGGGGATATTCCATTCATTTACTCCATTATAACATATTTCCGTCTGAAACCCCCTACCTATTTGGTAGTTACCATGGCTTTGACAAAATCTTCATGCCCTTCTGCATTAGAGGATTCACCTTTTGTAGATTCAAATATACCCCTTCCTCTCATTGGAGATGATGATGGCCCTCTTTTCACACCTCTTCTAAAATTATTCCTCTTGTTCTTTTCTTCTTCCTTTAATGTGATTTGATAAGCATCATCTAGGCTATGGATCCAAAGCATACTTAGCTCATCTTGTATGGTGTAACTCAATCCATTTATATACCGTGTAGCCTTCTATTCTTCAAACTCTCCCTATTCAACCCTAATTGACAACTTGTAAAATTAATTTGTATACTCATCAATGCTGAGATCCTTTTTTATTATGTATTGAAACCTTCGAAAGAGTGTCTCGAGCATAATCTACATGAATTTTTCATTCGATTATTTACCATTTTATTCTAGTTTTGAATATTTACTTTCCATTCCTTTGTCTTTCATTTTGTAAGTGATCCCACTAGATCAATGCATGTCCGACCAACTTAGTGCATGCAAAATTAACCTTCTTCTCCTATGAAATGGTTTTCTGTTAGATAATTTTCCCATTCGATTCAACCATTCAATCAACTCCTCTTGTCGTAACCCTCCACCATAATCAGGAACATTAATCTTGATGCCGTCATTCTTTCCCTGTAAATCCTGGATCAATCTCTCCTCAAATGGTCTCTAATTCAATGTTTCTTCATCTACTCCTTCATTTAATAATGGAGGTACTTCTGAGTATCACTATTTGGGTTTCGTCCTTATTTTCATGTCTCCTTCTAAGGCGGGTAACTTCTCCTGAGCTCGGCAAAGAACCTATCTCTGTAGCTCATGCATATGCCTATTTATTTGGGCATAACCTCCCCCTGTTTCTAGCCATGATTATATAAATAAGAGGAAAAAATTACAAAGAAAAATTTAATATGTTACCTTAACTATTTCTTTAAGATCAAGATTTGGCTTTGTTACTTAATTGAAGTGAATCAAATCTGCAAGAGGTTGAAATACCTCCAAAACACTAATAAATAGATTTGTGTATTTCCCACTTCCCTTCAACACTTTTGATATTGATCATGATACTGTTGACTATATTATGGACATTATTATAGTTTTGATTTAGTATGGTGTTAGATGTCAGATCATGGATTATTGTTGACTCTGATTCATATATGATGCATGATGATTGTTAGAGACATTTTATATAGATGTTGACATGTTGTTGGACATTATACATACATACATACATACATACATACATACATACATACATACATACATACATACATATATATACATATATCGTGTGTGTGTGTGTGTGTGTGTGTGTGTGTGTGTGTGTGTGTGTGTGTGTGTGTGTGTGTGTGTGTATGGATGTTGTTAGGACATGTGATATTTAGATATATTGAGTAGACCGAGAAAATTGAATTTAAAATTGATGATTATATAGTTGTTGATGAAATTGTAAGTGATATTGTTGATTGTCTAGATGTTGTTGTGATTCATATATATATTGATGATTTTGAAATTATATTATATTCATTTGGATGTTTCGATATGGCCACGAGGCTGAAGGGGTATTTGTATTGTGCAAGTATAAAAATATCACAACAAACATCGAGGGATTGGAGACCAACCACATTGGAATTCTAGATGAATTCAACAAGGTCACCATGGCAACTTGTATTGTTCATGTGTATGTGTTTGATCATTAAGGATTCCCATGGGGATCACCTTTAAATGTGACCAAGGGTTATGTGTATTTATTTATTTGGTTTCTTTTAATTGATTTTTGTATGTGTTTATTAAGTGATGTGTTTACCCCTTTCATTCTTTATTTATTGTGGTAAATTAATGTGAGTAAACATGTTGTTAAAATTAATTAATCAAATTGGGACATAAGAAAGTAATTATTAGAGTTGTTGGCCTAAAATTAAAGTGTTGTAAGAGATGTGTAAGTGATGTGTAAGTTAACTTTTGAGTGTGAAACACTCCACCTTCTTGGAAATTCGAATTTGTCCTTGGAGGCTGATTTTGGAGGCTTTTGGGACAAGTTAAACTTGTCCCATACCTCTTAAATTTATTTACCAACCATACCTATGGTTGGAGAGTGGAATTTAGACCTTCTTTATGCATTTTTGTAAGTCAAGTTGTATGCTTTTATTGCACTTTCTTACATGCTTTTAATTTCAGTCCTTTGGGGTGTGGGCTTGTTTTGGAGTGTGTAAGTAAACTCTGTCATTTATTCACCCACCCATTTATTATGCCTTAGAGATTGAAGTTGAATTATGATTTGGAGTTGAGGATGTGTGATGTGGCATCCACATGGGGGGTTCATTTTAAGACACCTCTATAAAATTGTAGGTGGAAAATACCTGGCGAATATCCCGAACCAGTTTCAGCGAAAGGTGAATTTGACAGTATTCCAAAACAAAAATTTCACCTATTTTTTCATGGCTCCATCATTGACGTGTGACAACAAGACGTCAATAATCACTCTGACGCGTGTCACTAATTGATCCGGTCGTTGAGCTCATTGACACGCGCTCTCCAATTGATCGCGTCGCTGCTCCGATTGGCGCGTGGCTCCCAGTGATGCGTCGTCCCGCGGATGTGCCGTCGGCTCCCAGTGCGTTAATGGCCTCGATGCGCGTCATGCTCTCATTGATTGGCCACGCACGCGCGCTCCATGAATGACATCAGTGACGCGTGTCATTTGACGCAGGCGTCGCTCGACGCGAGTCGATAGAATCCATTGACGAGCATCGGCTAATTGATCAGAAGCCATTGACGCGTCGTCGATGGAGCATCTCTGGCTCCTGATGATGCACGTGTCAATGGAGCCATTGAAGCCATTGGCCTTGATTTAGCCTATAAATACCCTTCAACCGGTCATTTTCTCGTTTTCACCCTCCCGCTCTTGAATTTTTGTAGGTCTCAATCGTTGTCAAAGACGCAAGTACAACTATAATGTCGACTTCACATGCTTCCCAACTGCAAGTTCATGAAAAAAATCAAGAGAATCCAATTCAATCGATTTCCAAGATCAACTACAGGAATCCCTTATGCCCTCACATCCATACTTGTTTTAAAGATGTCTTCAGAATATAAAGATTTGATGGATGCGTGTGAATTTATGGGCTCGTTAATATGCCCCATTTCAAACAGATCCGGATATTTTGAATTACCTTCATCATCCTACAATTGAAGGACGGCATTTTTATGTGACTCGAACGATGGCCAAATGTTCCAATTCGATATCAAAGCAAATGACATCCATCGGTTTACGGGCCTTCCGTTCAAAAAATTTTACCAATTATTCTGACCAAGGCAACACTCATGGAAGAAGACAAGAAATTTCTCGAATCAACGTTCGGTTTCCATGTTGATTGTAAGTATAATTCGTTTTAATTCATATTTTTTATTCTGTTTTTTATTCTGATACAATTTGTTGTTATAAATTTATAGTAATTTTCACTCTTTCACATTTGCAGCCCATGTCAATAAATCCAGGCATGGTGTGGATACACAATCAATTGCACACCACTTTCTTGCTGCACTTATTTCATTTTTTCAATCTAGAATTGTTTTGCAGGGTCGCCAAATAGATATACCAAATTGGGCCATTGCATACATTGTTGCCACTATCTCAAAACAAAAATTCGATTGGTGCACATATCTATCCAAAAAAATAAGAACTGACCTAACAAATTCAAAACTTTCAGAAAAACCTTTCATTTATTCAACAAACTATCTCCTCGGCCTTTATTATGAGGCACTTTTAAATTTAAAAGATAAAAAAATTCCTACTTGCACTGATGAGGAGTTGATGAAGTTGTCAATTCCATTTGAAGAACAACAGGTATAAACTATTTAGTTTGTATTTCAATTTTCGACATTACACTGCACAGTTATTAACACTTAAATTTTAATTTTTGCAGAAAAGATATCTTGAAGCCCTTCCCCGAAAAAAGGCGTTATCGAGAGGAAGAGGCCAACAACATGCTTTGAGGCTTCGGGAGACTCCCAATCTGAAATGGAAGCTCACTCCTCTCCAAACCCTCAACAGTTTGAACTCGTTAAACGCCAGAGAAGTAATACCTTCTCATATATTATTTACAAATTCCAAAGTTGCATATTTATTTTTCAATTTAAATTTTAACCAAATGAATTGACAACATTTAATATTGATGAATTGCAGGGACTTTGGAACATACACCTGTTTCACAAACTCAACCTTCTTCCCCAACTCACTCCATACAGTCGCATGCATTCATATCTTCTGAACAGACACTGAGTACAACTCCTATAAGGCCACCCGTAGCACCGAGAAAAACAACCCCTCGACAACAAGGTACAACTCTTTCGATAGTATGTTTAATTTCAAAATTTTTGACTTTATGAATTGTTTTCCTATTTTTCATTTTTTTCTTGTACTTTTCAGCACATGTCAGTCTTGATCAAACCATGGCACCGACACCCACTCAACCAATAATTTTTAAAATGCCAACCAGAGGAATAGTGAAAAAGAACATTGGTAAATGCATGCCTTTGCTCCGGCCCTAGTGGGACACTAAACATTGCCTCCTCCTTTCGAATTCCAACTCTCTCACTTGGTGGCTTGCCCGATCTGTGAATGGCATATCTGTTTTTTGAACAATATAAATTTAGATGAAGATTATTTGGGCATTGATAGCAATGACCCAACTGGTTTTTTCAATACCCGCGAGATGATTCAAGGCCAGCAGGTATACTTCAAATTTCAATTTAAATATGCTTTACAATTTTGAATTACATTTTGATTTAAATTTATTTATCTAAATCTTGATTAATTTTTCACAAAGCGGGATCAGCCCACCCAAAGGCATAAACAACGTAGCGATTGATCTTGGTGAAAGCCCCCATACTTCTCCAGCAAGATCGTCTTCATCAGATTCAGATAGTGAACAGTTGCCACCTTTTCCTTTGGAGAACTTAATTGGTTATGATTGTCAATCCCATGTCAGTGAGTTTATTCTTCCTCATATCAAACAACTTATAGAATGGGAGAGAAGGGCTAAAGTTCTTATCAATGAGATTATTAGTCGTTATGAAAATTATTGGCAACGGGATAGTTTATACGCTGCAGTCCAGAATCAACCTGCGAAGATGGATTCCTTACTTACCCAAGTAAGAAGTGGGACTATCACGTATAACAACAACTATAAAGATGACATTTTAGATAAGGCATTAAACAAATTGGAAAATATTAGTGCCGAGGCCCAGGCATATTTTAACAAATGGTCCAAGGACAAGGATTTGGTAGTAATCGCAAATGCCGAAAGAGATAGAGTGGTTGTAAGTACTATTACATTCAAACAATCATTCTTGTTAATTTGAAATTTTCATTTTTTAGTAATATTTTGAATTGACATTACTCTTTTTGTGCAGTTGAAATATGAAAATTTGAAGAGTCAGGTGAAGGTTTTGCAAGTTCACTTGGAAACAACAAAGAACAACTTATCCGCAGCAAAAAATTTGAAGCAAAATATTGTTTTGGTTAACAAACAAAACAATACACTAAAGCGGATAATTAAAGAGCATGGTTTCGACCCTGACATATTATTCAAAGCTAAAGCAGCAGCTGATCCAAATTTGCTGTCGCATGGAGATGCGACAAATCAAGAAGAAAGAATTTTAAAAAATCTGGACAGTGCTGCGAAGATCTTATAAGTTCAGGGGTTATTTCTAGTGTTGGGGAAAGAGGTACACCACGGTGGAAGAAGCGTTGGGGAAGAGAGCAGAGGAGTAGAATTGGATAAAGAAAAAGAGGGTTTTGAAAACTAGAAACTTTTATTATTGAGGAAACTTTAAATATTGAATTTGAAAACTTCTACTATTGAGTATGTACTATGGTATTTGAATTTAATTATATGGATTTATATACAATCTTTAATTTTAATTGCATTAGATGGTGATTATCATGAATTATATGTATGTTTCTTGTTTACTTGCATTGTCATGAATTGTATGTGGACGTAGATGATGAATGATGATAATTGATAATTAATGATAGATGATGCTGAAAGACGATGAATGACGATAATGATATGATATATATGGACGATGATCAATTTAATGTGGACGTAGATTTATCATCAAGCACAGTAATTCTTCTTCTCTAGACTTTTGTAATTCTTCTTCTCTAGAATGGATATAGATGATAAATAAATGGAATGTGTTATAATGGATATAGATGACATTAATGATTAGAATGGATATAGATGACATTAGAACAAATAGAATTGTAATGATATGATTATGAATTATTTTAAAAAAATTGAATTGTTTTAATAAATTTAAATTAGATAAATAATTTAATAAAATAATTGTATGTCGGGGTCGAAGGATATGATAATGATATGGTGATGATATGATATATATGGATGATGAAGAATTTAATCAATGTATTTAATTTAAGAAATCAAGAAAGAATCTTCTAAAGTATTTGTGCCTTAAATCATAATTGAATACAAATTTGGTATATTGTGGATTTTCGCACTTAATTAAATTTTTATTTTAGTTATTTTATCCTATCATAAATATCAATAAAGATTTATGGTGATTTCCTCTCGTTTGAAATCTTGCGTGAATCATCACCAACAAATGGAAATTAAAGATAATTACATAAAATATATGAGGTTTAAGCTATGGCCATCGTATTGATTATGTTTGAAATCATCTGTTGGGTAACGTCTTTATTAATTCGAATAAACACATCCTTTCTATGAGATCCTTTTTGAAATGTCTTTGTCGTATATGATGGTTTGTTTTACTGATCAATTTATATAAAAAATGTAAATGTTCCAATTGGTTGAAAATCTGTTGAGAAATCTTTATATCTGTTAAATATATGTATCAATGAGTAATTTTGGCAGTTTAAATAATTCCTTATATAAAGTAAAGTGGTAGATATATGAAGAGACCATTTACATCAAAAAATCTTTTTAGAGGAAAAGCTTGGAGAGAATCATTGAGTGGATTAAACAAATAGGAAAATATTAAATCATCACCGGTAATGCTAGTTTTTCTTAAAAAATTTCAAGTTTTGGTTTTGGATTAGTAGATAGATTAATATCACTTGTTGATTTATATGGTTTGTAAAGTACTTCCTAAAGAGATTGAAACAATCATTCATTTCATAAATTTTCAAAAAAAAAAGATTTATTTGGGTTGAATTGGAAATACATTACATGTAACATTAGTTGAAATAGATAGAGACTTTTGAAAAAATGAATAGTTAGACAAAGGTATTGCAAGTTCAAGATGAAAGAAATTTGAATTAAAATCCATATCTTTTTGTAATATCAACATTAAGAGGTAATTTGAAGAAAATTCTTCGGTGATTTATAAGATTATATGAAAAAAATGGAAGATAAACTAAAGGTTCTTATAATTAAAGAGCATTCTTTCGAAACTTATTATTAAAAATATTACTTAAAGAATAGTTTATAGCTTAGCTGATCCAAATTTCTTGTCACATGGAGATGCGACAAATCAAGAAGAAAGATTTTTAAAAAATGCAGACGTGTGCTTTGTGTATAAGATCTTATAAGTTTGGGGGTTATTTCTAAAATGGGGAAAGAGGTATGAGCCATTTGGAAGAAGCCGTTGGGGAAGAGAATGAGATAGAATTGGATAAAGAAAAAGAGGTTTTTGAAAACTAGAAACTTTTATTATTGAGGAAACTTTAAATATTGAATTTGAAAACTTCTACTATTGAGTATGTACTATGGTGTGTATTTGAATTTAATTATATGGATTTATATATAATCTTTAATTTTAATTGCATTAGATGGTGATTATCATGAATTATATGTATGTTTCTTGTTTACTTGCATTGTCATGAATTGTATGTGGACGTAGATGATGAATGATGATAATTGATAATTAATGATAGATGATGATGAAAGACGATGAATGATGATAATGATATGATATATATGGACGATGATCAATTTAATGTGGATGTAGATTTATCATCCAAATACACGGTAATTATTCTTCTCTAGACTTTTGAACTTGTTTTAAGATAATTATTCTCTATACTTGTAACGATATGATCATAATGTCATTAGAATGGATAAAGATGATAAATAAATGGAATGTGTTATAATGGATATAGATGACATTAATGATTAGAATGGATATAGATAACATTAGAATGAATAGAATTGTAATAATAATAATTGTAGTGTCAGGACTCAGGATATGATAATGATATGGTGATGATATGATATATATGGATGATGAGGAATTTTATGATATGATATATATAATTCTAAGAAATCAAGAAAGAATCATCACTGGTAAGAAATTAAACATAATTGCAAATATGATAGGGTTTAGCTTACCTCTTGCGTATTAGATTGCTGTGAAATCATCAAGGGTAAGCGTATTAGATTGCTGTGAAATCTTGCGTATATGACAGGGTTTGTTTTACCTGACATTGTAGATAGAGGGGTGAGTTGCCTGACATTGTCAGTCCTGAGAAGTGCCAACAACATCTTTAAATATATAGACCAACAATATCTTTAAATAAATGTAAATATATAGAATTAGACCTGTAACATCTTTAATGATAACAAGAGCTGAAAAAATGTAAAGTAACAAACAATAAGATTATGTTGAAGAAGATACCTATTTAAAATTGAAATCATCACCGGTAATGTGCTAGATCTTTGTCTTAAAAAAATTCAACACAAAAAATGGATTAGTAGATAGATGGGTGAGTTGCCTGACATTGTCAGTCCCGAGAAGTAACTTCCTCGGACGGATGTCAACCCACGTTTTCAAAAAATAAAAAGATTGTATTTAACTAAATGTAAATACATAGACACCCATGTAACATCTTTAATGATAACTTGAGCTGAAAAAATGAATAGTAACAAACAATAAGATTAAGGGGAAAAAGATACCTCCTTAAAGTTGAAATCATCACTGCCATTGGTAATGAGCTAGATCTGTGTTTTAAAAAAACCCAACACGAGAAATGGATTAGTAGATAGATGGGTGAATTGCCTGACATTTTTAGTATATAGACCTGTAACATCTTTAATGATAAAGATAAAAGATAGATAAAGAAGATACCTATTTAAAGTTGAAACAATCCATTATCAATAGCTTCATCAAACTCGATGTTGTCTTCTATAGAATGTGACGAAGAGCCAATTACACTCTCAAGGTTGGGAATATTTGTACTTGTAGCTGTATTATTCACACCTCTTCTTTCATGAAAGGGAATTCCGGTCTTGCATTGCTCTGTCGAGCGGAAGGTTTCGATGGAGTATCGAAAACATAACACCTCATGCAACTTTCCAGATTTTTATCCAACTTGTTTCTCAGTTTTGATTTTATAAATGAAAATGCACTGAAAACCCTTTCATCCTCCACAGACCCCAAAATCATTGTTTGGCATAACTCATATAATCTGAAATATTCACTGATATCTTCTTGTAAGATAGAACTTTGATAGATTCCTCACCACAGCCTTGTAATAGCACCACTTTCAGAAGGTTGATCTAAATTCTTATATTGGTTCCTCATTGTTGTTGCAAAATTTGTTGACTGAAACTTTAATAAATCGGCATTCAGTATACCTTTGATTTCCATACCCTTGAGCTCTGACGTCTTTGTAAATTGTTCCATTATTGTACCCATTGATTTATGGAAATGCTTTCTGACAAAGTCTGCACGGCCACCTTGATATTCCAAAATTAGGATTCATCACACCCATGGCTTCCAGAATTTTATCTTTACAAAAACGTTCCCTAATTTCTGATGACAAGGTTTCAAATTTTTTTAAGCTTTATTCTTGTTTCAACTATAATAGACTCAAACAAATTACGTGTCACGGGAACATCTTCTCGTTCCGATCCTGTAATATCTTGACGTTTTTGCAAAATGTGCATTGGTATTTCCCTCCCATTAATAGTGATGCAGAGGTGATCGTGGATATTAAATCTCAAAAAGGTGTTAGGATTTTTAAGATCTAATAAATCTTTCCAATTTTCAAAAACAGGTGCATCAAAACTATCACGGGAGCAGATCAATATATCAAGACTTTGACATACCATTTTTCTCATCCGTATAAAATCCACAATATAGATTAATCTACCCTGTGCATGCTTCATCAATGTATTGATCTCCTTTAACATTGGAAGAATACCAACCAATGTAAGCAATGTCTCCAAATCAGTTAAACGGAACAACAAGTCCCTTGCCCTATCAACTTCATGACGGTATTTGTGCATGAAACCAACCAATGAAGGATACTCCTCACGAACTCTGCATGCAGGTTCATACAAAGAGATCCATCTAGTCTCCACATCCTTCAGAAGTTTTTGCCATCTGTAATTCCAATTGCAAATTTTTGGAACTCGAGAAAATGCTTTGGGCTGCTTGACATATAGGCATGAAGTTCTCTTATAAGGTCTTCTAATTTAGCAACATTTTCGTGGTTGCTTACCATTTTATACGCTAAATTCATTATGTGAGCCATACAGTGAATTGGTAGCATATATGGGGCCACTGTTGTTTGTAATCTAACACAGAGCCCTGTTCGGTGACCCTGCATGACAGATGCACCATCTGCTCCAACGCATACCAACTTCATAGCAATTTCATAATCAGTCATTCCAGCAACATCTTTCAAATGAGAAACAACTATTTTATATAGGTTTTCGGCATTGCAGTTTTCAACCATTTTCATAACACCCAATAGATGAGGTGTCCTTATATGATTTTCTAAAGTATAGATGTGGATACATACCCATGCGGTGTTGTCGACTGCTGTCACTTCATCAATTGAAAGAGAGATAAAGTTTGCTTTTTTTACATTCTCTTTCAAATCTTCCTTCTCTATCATCGAGAGGCATTTTGCCATTTCCCATCCACTACTTTCAGACCAATGAGACTGAGGTACATTCAGCATTCCATTAAATTGATACAAAACTTTGAAATCGAGGAAATCCGAAATCGCTCTTCCTTTTTTTAGTATTTGAAAAAGAGTAGAGAATTGTATGAATTTTGCATGTAGATTTGTTTCTTTCATCTTACCAATATGCGATGTGATCGTTCCTCCCTTTTCAACAGAGATGTCTATGTGTTTTTTCTACTCTTCCTCATATTCATTGCGTATCTAACATGCATGCATTCTTTTTCATTTTCCACCTATGTGTTTTGATTTTACGGCCATCCGCCCCGTTACTGATTAAATATTGTTTTCCACAATGTTTTTCTATAGTGTCAGACTTGATTGCATTTTTGTTGCTTTCCCAATTTCCACGTACATATTGTACATGTACATTCAGATGGGATTTCTTCAGAATTAGATGATTGTACAGGTTCAATAAATGGAAATTTAGCTGCCCAATCAAACTTGTATGTCCTGCCAATGGTCCACATATTCTTGTTCGTTTTCAATGCTTTACTTTTTTGAGTAGAATTTTGAGCAATATCACAATCACCTGGTTTCCTCTTTCTTGGACCGGAGTTTGATTTTGATTTTTGTCTTCCATTTTGCTCAGTGTTTGTATCTGTGATATCTAGCTGCACTTCTGGTTGCACCCCAACAGGAACAATATCTTCAAGATCTGGCATATTATCGTAGGTTTCATTTGTTTGACTTTGATATTGTGCAAAATGCATGTCCACCTCAATAATACCTTCCACACAGTCAGTATTTTGATTCTTTGTGGTGGCATCTATATGATTGGTATTTACAATATCTGTATCCATAGAGTTTCCAAAATACTTGAAGAGTGATTTCTGAGATTTCTTACTTACTTTTAGGTTATTTGTATTCTTTGAGTGGCACCTTCCATTATTACGAAAAGAGTCTGCGTCGTGAAAAAGAAGTACCAAGTAGACTCTCTATCCGATGTCGAGGTCTTGTCGCGCCCATCTATTCGAGGTCTTTGTCACGTGTCACTCTGCCATTTCTTGTCGCGCGTCAACAACCCATTTCTGTCAACACTCCTTTATCGAATATCTTTTCCCAAGTCGCGTCAACACTTCCTTTGCGCACGTCGTCAATCACTTTCCTCTCGTCGCGCATCATTCCGTCAAGTCATCGGTATTGTCACGTCGCGTCAACAATGCCCTTGTCGCACGTCAACACTGCATTTGTCGCATGTCAACAATCACATGCTAATAGTAATCTGAATCTCTGGTGCTTAAGGGTATGTGAGTTCAAATTTCACAGTATTGGTAATTTGTTAAGCTACTTGAGGTATACTACCCGGTGAATCAGCTAGGTTTTTATAGGAGATGTTTTCAAATGAAGGCGAAGCCGACCCCCAAAAAAAATATACTATATATTTTAGGTGAATAGGACACCGACCCACTCCGAATAATTCACCTTTTCAAATTTTCCTAAAATGAAATTTTCGCCATATTACGAATATTCATTTATTTACTCGTTATGGGGTTGTCATAAGAGGTTTGTGGGAGGCATAAGAGCATGTCGGGATTTGAAATGATATATATTTTGGGATTTGATTTTAGGTGGTGATACCCATTTCTCACGGGAGGCATAAGTAGCTTCCCCATAGTTCTTGCTCCTTTGGCTTGCATGAAAATGAAGCTTGAGTTTTGTTTGTTTTTTCATGTATTTGCAAAATTGGCTTTTGTTTTAGATTGTGTTGAATGTGAAAGATTGCCTTTGTGTTGTGGAATCATGATGTTCAAAAGCCATGAGTCTGAAAAAAGTTGAATTTCTTATTCCCATTTTGGTTGGTAACTCACTGGGAGCCTGAAGAAAGATGGATTCTCCCTTTTCATTGGATGTCTTGGTTGGGTGGAGAGCGTTGCCTTTCCCTAAGAAATATTTTGTGACCAAATCCTGAACAATGATGGAAATTCATATTATGTTGGAAATAAGAATTGAGAAAGAAGGCAGGTTTAACGGTCTTTAGCAAATTGTGTCTTCGATTTGATCATCTCTTAATGTAACATTTTCCTACTTGAAGTGGATGATCTTGTATATTATTTTGATGTAAATATGGTTTGTATGGGTTATGAAATTTGTAAATTGAATCCTGTGAAAGAGATATACTCATTCTCTATTTTAATAAATGTGGAAGAATTTGTATTCTCTACATTATAATTGAGGAAAATGTCAAATTTCCTGACATCCATTGGGAAACTACTTTTCCCAGACTATTTCCCCACTTGGTGTGGATGAAAATTTAATATACATTTTGTCTTCACCTAAGAAATTAATGTTTTGGAAAAGAAATCCCCTTTGAATGTGAAAGAAATATACTCTGTATTCTATTGTAAAAAGGAATGTAATGAGAAAGAGTTGTGATTGTAAAGTTGTATTTGATCTATATAAATAGAAGTGGTTACTTTGTTCAAATGATATTTCTTTCATTGGAAGTCTGATTGTTGAATGTAATTTGAAATCTCTGTTGGAAAGATGAAAAAAAAGAATACGTATGAAGAAATGTCATAATGCTCTGTTCTTTAGAAATGAAAGTTTTGAAAATTAGAATTGTAATTTGACATTTGAATACATTGATTTGAATCAACTTAATGAGTTAGATTGGATTTGGAATGATTTCTAATACTTAAAAGATGATAAATGGAAAATAGATTCTTTTGAATTAGATCTCTGTTAGATGTTTCAAAACTGGCAAATGTTTTATCAAATGCATGTAGTACCACTGCTTTCACAGGAAAGAATTTTGAAACATTAATACAAGCTAAGAAAGATCAAAATGATCCCAAACAAACTATAATACTTAAGAAATTTTCATAGAACCTTTCAAAATCGGGCTCAAGTAATTTCTCAATCATTTTCTTTAGTTAAATTGGGAAAGTTCGAAATTCCAGTGAAATACTCCCACGTCCTTGTTTGACATGTGGAGAAATAATTAATGGTGTATTTGAACAATTATTTGCAAGTTAGTATACTAGTTCACTTTCTAAGTGACGAAAAGACGTTTCTCATAATTAACCCCTTACACTTTATCAAAATAAAAATTAATGATTCATGTGTAAAAAGGACATCGAGAGATTTCTAGATTGTCCTCATTTTCCATAAATTGATATCTCTATCAAAAGTTATGGACTTTTGAAGTTTTTCTTCATTTGGCATCAAAAAAAAATTGGGAAAAATTTCCTTAAAAGGACCCATGAGTCTAAATTTTCCTTTTAGCGCTTTGGAAATTTTTCTTAATTTTCCCATAACTTTCCTCATGGTGGCTCCTGCCCATAGCCAAACTCAAAGGCTTCCACGTGGTCCATGAGATGTTGGTGGAGGCGGATCCCTTTTTTCGTTAGTGCTTTAGAAAAACCATTTTGGGAAAATTTTCTAAATTTTCTCCACCTGCCCACTAGCCCGACAAATCGGGAGCTGCCACGTGGCATCGTGAGGCATCGAGCGGAGGCATGAGTGAATTTTACCCTTTCTACCCTTTAGGGAGAGCGGAGTCAAAGTAGCTTTTTTTAGATCTCGTCCTTGTGCATGAAATTTCCTAAATGTCTTCCATGGACCTATTGAACTTAATCCTCCTCAGGGAAATATTTCTCCCCACGACTCACGAGACACGCCACATGGGGCAAATTTTCTCCACGGTCTCGCATGCCCGCTCTTGGGGAAAATGTTCACCCAAATCCCGCTTGCCCATAATTTGAGAAATATGAGGAGTTAGGAGGAATTATTTATATCCCGGAAAGGTGAGGAAATTTCTGCCCATTGGAAATTATTTAGGGAAATTTTTAATTCATTAATTTTGAAAAAAATCAAGTTGAATGTATGGTGAGGAATTACCCTCGAACCTTATTGAACCTTTTAACCAAATTTTGGGATCTTGTGACCTCTTATAATTGTTAATAAAAAAGTATATTCTAGTGGATTGGAATTGTTGGAATTTTTAGTGATAACTATTGTCTTATAGCTTTGGTTGTAGGCTCTCTTAAACAATTTTTTTTTCCATAATTTTCCTAACTAGTCCTGGTTGTTCCTGGTCTCAAGTGGGATGTTTCACGGGCATCACACTTGGTATCAAAGTCATGGGTTCAAAGCTTGGACCCTAGGGCACACTAGAAAACTTGAGACATGAGCATAAACCTAACACACTTTTGAATATAAGAAAAAAACTTGTTTGAAAATTTAAAAATAAATATGTGTGAAGAAATATTACATTACTCGTTCATTTGAATTTGCACTGAATTAAAATTAATAAAATAACAAGTTGTTTGAGTTGTTGTGCTTACTAGTGGAATTTTTCTAGACACAGGTAACTAAGAATGTTAAATTAAATTGATGTTTAAACTTCTAGTGTAGTGGAAACTTGGTTCCCCTTTAAAATGTGTTGTTTTTACAAATCCTAAATCTTGATTTAATTATATGATGCATTGTTAAGCCCTTTTGAGACCCTTCCTTATTAAATTTGTTGGAATGATAAGTTTCATGGTGTGATTCTTGTGGTTAGACAATAGTATTTGTCCCGAGGATGGGAAGAGTTAATTAGAAGTTGTTTAGATATTCCTTCCTTCGGTAGTTAGGAAAGTTAGTCTGGTTTTCGCTTTTCATTTTGTTACCCGTATGGGAGAGTGGACATTAAGTCTGGGTGTCGTTTATGACCCAACCCTATGTATGTGCCCTTGGAATTGACCTCGAGACAGAGTACCCCTATTGGTGGCCATGAAGGGCTGCGAAGTGAATGTGGTGTTAACTTTTGTGTTTTACATTCATAATATTGTGTTATTTTATCAAGGACCAACATCTTATTTTATGATTTATTTGAGAAGCTTTCACACCTGAGGCTCTTTTATTTATTTAATATTTTTAGCTAGAATTTTCAGACTTTGTAATGTGGCTACTTAGCCACTTTTCTTGGATTATTGTCGATATGATTCTTGGACTTTATTTTGATTGGTGACTCAGAGCTTGTTATGTTGTTGGATGCTTAGCTAAATGTTACGTGGTTCCTTCTTGCATGATGATGGTCTTGTTCTATACTTCTTATGTTCATATATTTTGTCATATGGGGTACACCTAGGTGTCTTGAATGTCCTCTTAGGTGCTTAAACTTATGCCTTGGTTTTATATGCAAGGAACCTTGAGTGTATATAGGATCTTAGATTGACCTTTTAATTACTCGACCTTGTTGGGAAGAGAGTTCATTGTGTTGTGTGTTCTAGTTGGCGGTCTGTTAGCGGTTGTGGTGAATTCTCTTACAATCTGGTAAGAGCTTGAACCTCGTTGGGGTAGAGGTGTTTAATTGTGGATTGATGAATTATGGTGGGATCGGTTTTCTTTTGGCTAGCTGTGGATGTTAGTGGAAAAGTGTTTATTTGGTAGCAGCTTCTCTTTGATGGCATGCTAACATTTTATAAGGATTTCCTTATTTCATTATATAAAGTAGTATTTGTGAATTGTATGCATTTTCGGTAATTATGGTTAGATTTAATTCCATTCGAGTATTATGTGTAAATTAAGTTTGTTTGTTTTCCCTTTTTAACCTATAAATAAGTCTACCCTTTCCTTAACTTTTTTTTGTTACTATGAATAATACTCTATGACCTATTAATTTTGGATTACGTGGAGACACTTATGGATGCTTTGAGTCTTTTGGACCATGCCACTAGTGATGTTAGTGTAATTAGACCTTGATGAATTAATCTCAATGGTATCTTATAATGGGATTCTTCTTGCGAAATTGTAACTCTTGGTCGTAAAGCCATGTTGAATAGATAGTTGATTGTTTGCTTACATTTGATGCTTTCTAGTGAGTATGTAGTGTTTTTATAGTTAAAATATTTCCTTGTCATTTTGATTTCTTGGTTGGTGGTATTCTGTGGTAATATGGGTGTAGATTTGAAAACTTTTCTTGTCTTATCATGTGGGTAAAATGTTTTCCCAAAACAACAAACATTGTTCAACCTAGTAGATCGGTAAAGTAATTATTCTTCCTTAATGGTCTTCCTTAATGTCCATTGTTTCCTTAGAATTAAAAATGTGATGTATTAACTTACCTCTCTCTCCCATAAAAGTAATAGTGTGATATGTTTACCCTTCCTTCTCAATAAAATTTTTAATTTGACAAGTGACTCACTCCAACATCGTAAAACTATAATTGAGGAGATTTGGCCTTGAAGCTTAATAAATAAACTGGAACATAAAAAGAGAAAATGGTCCTTTCTTTAACCTTGGTAGATTATAGAAGAAATAAAAAACATGCGAGAGGAATAGAAAGGAAACATTTTCAATCTACCTTCTCTAGGAGTAAAATAAATATTTTTTCTCATTTATGCCTTTACAGAATGGCGAGATATCATGCCCCCTTAGTGGTCCTTATAACACAAAGTTGTGATGTCATAATAGGAGGAAGTTTAATTAAGAAAAATCGTAAAGGAATGTTCTTAGCAAATGAAACTACAACTTTTGACTTAATTAGTTGAGTTATAAAATAAGTAAGATTTATGTGTATTGAGTGCAATGTTTAGTTGAACCTGTAGTTCTATCGCCTACCTAAAATTGTGAAACACCTGGTGGATAGCAATGTGTTCTAGTTGCTTAGTACTTTCTTATTCATAGATGTATGTGCCTTTCTTGTGGGATTTTGGGTCATCATACCCTTATCATCCTATAGCTCGACGAGTGTGAGTTGTGGTCCTTTTGGATTGAGACTTATCTCTTGTTTAAGAAGCAACCTCCTTGTGTGTTGTCTTGTCCTTGGAGACCTAAGTTATTGTAATTTTAAGGAAACATATGTTAAGGATATAAAATAAATTTGGGAAGTCTTCTTTTTCATATTTCCTTGGGTCACATTGTTATTTTGCCCATTTTCCATTAGTATGGAAAGTGCAAGATGATGTTATTTGCTTTGACACTACGATCCACCCTTGGATTATAGTTAGACCCGTGTTACTTGTTCTTCTCCCTAAGTGACCTTGAGTGGTCCTTGGTGTTTCTTGTGCTCTCTTTATGGTTATTCTAAGCTTGAGTAGGAAATCGTTATGATAAGATAAATAAATCCCATTGTGCTATAATGTACGGTACTTTTTGTATTGATATGTTAGTTACTTATGGGATATATATATATAATTTTATTTTTATTTTGCTAAATGGTTGAATTCTATAGATTTGGTTGGTGTGGTGTGTTCAATTCTTAAAACAAAAGTGTAAAAAAATCAGACTATAAGAAAACTTGTGGTTGCGAAGTGTTTTCCATAAATAGTTCTTCATTGTAAATGTTGCTGATTTAGGTGTCCTTCCTTGTTGATTAACCTCATCTTGTGTGATCTCAAATTGTGGGACCTTGAGTAGACTTATTCCTTGTGCAAATTTTTCATACTTGGTTGTTACTAGCCTTGTCTAGACAGCAAACCTCGAAATCAAGACTTAAACTTAGTAGAAACCTTAACTTTTATCATTGTAGTATGTTGTATTCCTTAGGAAACTATGTGGTCATCCTCCAACTCATGAAATTATCCTTATTATTCCTCTACTTGGTGGTTACTCTTAAGACTCTTTTGAACTCTTCATGTTATATTATTATGTGTGGTATCTTAGTTGATAGCGTAAATTTACTCTCTAGATTTAAGTGTTCGTAGCCTTACATGCAGAAAGTTTAGAACTCATACCTTACAATCTCCCTTCTTCTTCTAAATGTCTTTGGACTAAACTTAGGTTTTGTAGACCCAGATTTGTTTGAAGCAAGCAATCCCATAATGGAGTGATCCTTTTTTCTATTGCATTTTTCCTATCTCTCTTTCCAAATGACTTCCCGGAGGAAGTCGAGTCTAAGGGGAGGGGGATGTAGTGCCCACTTCCCTTAGAAACTTTTGATATTGATCATGATACTGCTGACTATATTATGGACATTATTATAGTTTTGATTTAGTATGGTGTTAGATGTCATATCATGGATTATTGTTGACTCTGATTCATATATGATGCATTATGATTGTTAGAGACATTTTATATATATGTTGACATGTTGTTGGACATGGTTATATATATTTATGGATGTTGTTAGGACATGTGATATTTGGATATATTGAGTAGAGTGAGAAAATTGAATTTAAACTTGATGATTATATCGTTGTTGAGGAAAGTGTAAGTGATATTGTTGATTGTCTAGATGTTGTTGTGATTCATATATATATATTGATGATTTTGAAATTTTATTATATTGATTTGGATGTTCTGATGTGGCCATGAGGATGAAGGGGTATTTGTATTGTGTAGGTAAAAAAATATCACCACAAACATAGGGGATTGGAGACCAATCACATTAGAAATCTAGATGAATTGATAAGGTCACCATGACAACTTATATTGTTCATGTGTGTGTGTGTTTGATTGTTAGGGATTCCGTGGTGGGGGTCACCTTTGAATGTGACCAAGGGTTATGTGTATTTATTTATTTGGTTATTTTTATCGATTGTTTAATGTGTTTATTAAGTGATGTGTTTACCCCTTTCATTATTTAATTATTGTGGTAAATTAATGAGAGTAAACATGTTGTTAAAATTAATTAATCAAATTGGGACATAAGAAAGTAATTATTAGAGTTGTTGGCCTAAAATTAAAGTGTTGTAAGAGATGTGTAAGTGGTGTGTAAGTTAACTTTTGAGTGTGAAACACTCCACCTTCTTGAAATTCAATTTGTCCTTAGAGGCTGATTTTGGAGGCTTGTGGGACAAGTTAAACTTTACCATACCTCTTAAATTTCTGTACCAACCATACCTATGGTTGGAGAGTGGAATTTAGACCTTCTTTATGTATTTTTTAAGTCAAGTTGTATGCTTTTATTGCACATTCTTACATTCTTTTAATTTCATTCCTTTAGGGTGTAGGCTTGATTTGGAGTGTGTAAGTAAATTGTCATTTATTCACCCACCCATTTTTTTTTCCTTGGAGATTGAAGTTGACTTATGAGTTGGAGTTGAGGATGTGTGATGTGGCATCCCACATGGATCCACCTCATCCTCTTTTCTTTCCTCTTCTATATATTCAAATTCCTTGGCTTGTTTTGGGGTTACTTCACCTTGCATTACTTCATTTTGGGTGACTTCTTTTGGTTTTGAGCTCTTGTAATTTTTGGAGAAATTTGGAGATGGTTGAATGCTTGTGGATTATTGATCTTGGACTATTTTACATTGGAAATCTTGTTGTTTGAAACTTTAGAACAAACTCCATCATGGAGAGGTAGGAGCTTGGCTCTTTAAAATGCTCTTCTCTTATTTATTCATATGTAAATACTTTGAATGTTTTGACTATTTACTTCGCCTTGCATTACTTGATTTTGTGTGAATTCTTTTGGTTTTGAGAGCTCTTGTAATTTTTAGAGAAATTTGGAGATGGTTGAATGCTTGTGGATTATTGATCTTGGACTATTTTACATTGGAAAGCTTGTTGTTTGGAACTTTGGAACAAACTCCATCATGGAGAGGTAGGAGCTTGGCTCTTTAAAATGCTCTTCTCTTATTTATGCATATGTAAATGTTGTGGATGTTTTGATATTGCTTGTTGGCTGGTTGGGTAGATGGCCTAGGTATGGTGTAGGAGAAGACTATGGGGATTCTTGTGGGGAGGCATAAGTGCTTTGGGGAGGTATAAGTGTGGAGGGAGTTGGGATTTGGGTTCCACCTTACAAAGAAATAGCTTGCATTTCTTTACTTGTTATGGGGTGCCATAAGAGGTTGGGGAGGCATAAGGAAATGTGAGGAATAAGGGGTACTAGGGGAGGCATAAGAGCATGTTAGGGATTTGAAATGATATATATTTTGGTGGTTTTCTTTCAGGTGGTGATACCCATTTCCCCTTTGGGAGGCATAAGTAGCTTCCCCCATAGTTCTTGCTCCTTTGGCTTGCATGATGAAGCCTGAGTTTTGTTTGTTGTTTTCATGTGGTTGCAAACTACATTATGTTTTGGATTGTGTGTTGAATGTGAAAGATTGCTTTTGTGTTGTGGAATCCTATTGTTTCCATGAGTTGAAAAACATTTCTTATTGCAATGTGGTTGGGGCTCGGGGCCATGAAGAAGGATGGCTTCTCCCTTTTCATTGGATGTCTTGGTTGGGTGGAGAGCATTTCCTTTCCCTTGTTCTATTGTGACCAAATTGGAGAATGATGGAAATTCATATTGTTGTTCTAGAACTGAGAAAGAAGACAGTTTGACAATCCTTGCTGAGATCATTTCTTAATGTAACCTTTTCCCACTTGAAGTGGATGATCTTGTATATTATTTGTGATGGAAAGATGGTCTATATGGGTTATGAAAGTTGTAAATTGAATTGTGAAAGAGATATACTCTGTTCTCTATTTTTGAATAAATGTGGAAGAAATTGTATTATGTATATTGTAATTGAGGGAGAAGATAAAGTTCTGACAGTCCCTTGCGAAACTAATTTTGTAAACCATTTCCCCACTTGATGTGGATGACAATTTAATATACATTTTGTGCTGAAGAGTTACTATGTTTTGGAAAAGAAATCCCCTTTGAATGTGAAAGAAATATACTCTATATTCTGTTGTAAAAAGGAATGTAATGAGAAAGAGTTGTGATTGTAAAGTTGTATTTGATCTATATAAATAGAAGTGGTTACTTTGTTCAAATGATATTGCTTTCATTGGAAGTTTGATTGTTGAATGTAATTTGAAATCTCTGTTGGAAAGATGAAAAAGAAATAATACGTATGAAGAAATGTCATAATGCTTTGTTCTTTAGAAATGAAAGTTTTGAAAATCAGAATTGTAATTTGGCATTTGAATACGTTGATTTGAATCAACTTAATGAGTTAGATTGGATCTAGAATGATTTCTAATACTTAGAAGATGATAAATGGAAAATAGATTCTTTCGAATTAGATCTACTGTTAGATGTTTCAAAACTGGCAAATGTTTTATCAAATGCACAAAACGACCTGCAGACTAGGAAAGACATTTGAAACATTAATACAAGCTAAAAAAAGATCCAAAAATCCCAACAAACTATAGTATAGTGGAAAATTTGTTCCCCTTTGAAAATGTGTTGTTTTTACAAGTCCTAAATTTTGATTTAATTGTATGATGTGTTGAGCCCTTTTGAGACCCTTCCTTATTAAATTTGTTGGAATGATAAGTTGCATGGTGTGATTCTTGTGGTTGGAAAATAGTATTAGTGTCCTAGGGATGGGAAGAGTTAATTAGAAGTTGCTTAGATTTTCCTTCCTTCAATAATTAGGAAAGTTAGTCGGTTGTCGGTTTTCATTTTGTTACCCATATGGGAGAGTGGACATTAAGTTTGGGTATCGTTTATGACCCAACCACGTATGTGCCCTTAGAACCGACCTTGAGTTAGAGTAACCACTGTTGGCGGCCATGAAGGGATACGAAGTGAATATGGTGTTAAATTTTTTGTTTTACATTCGTAATATTTTTCTATTTTATCAAGGACCAACATCTTATTTTATGATTGATTTGAGAAGCTATGAGGCTCTTTTATTTATTTTATATTTTTGTGAGAATTTTCAGACTTTACAATGTAGCTACTTAGCCACTTTCCTTGATTGCCGATATTTCTTGGACTTTATTTTGATTGGTGACTCGGAGCTCGTTATGTTGTTGGTTGCTTAGCTAAATGTTACGTGGTTCCTTCTTGCATGATGATGGGCTCGGTTCTATGCTTCTTGTATTCATACATTTTTCGTATGGGGGTACACCCTAGGTGTCTTGAATTTCCTCTTAGGTGCTTAAAGTTATGCCTTGGTTTTAGATGCATGGAACCTTGAGTGTATCTAGGATCTTAGAGTGACCTTTTCATTACTCGACCTTATTGGGAAGAGAGTTCGTTGTGTTGTGTGTTCTAGTTGGCATTCTGTTAGCGGTGGTGGTGAATTCTCTTACAATCCGGTAAGAGCTTGAACCTCGTCGGGAGTAGAGTTTTTAATTTTGGGTTAATGAATTATGGTGGGATCGGTTTCTTTAGGTTGGCATGTGGATGTTAGTGGAAAAGTGTTTATATGGTAGCAGCTTCTCTTCGATGGCATACTAAAGTTTTATAAGGATTTCCTTATTTCATTATATAAAGTAGTGATTTGTTGATTGTATGGATATTGGTAATTATGGTTAGATTTAATTCCATTGTGTGTAAATTAAGTGTGTTTGTTTGCCCTCTTGACCTATAAATAAGTCTACCCTTTCCTTAAATTTTTTTACTATGGATAATACTCTATGACCTATTAATTTTGGATTACATGGAGACACTTATGGATGCTTTGAGTCTTTTAGACCATGCCACTAGTGATGTTAGTGTAATTAGACCTTGATGATTTAATCTCAATGGTATCTTATAATGGGATTCTACTTACCAAACTGTAACTCTTGGTTGTAAAGCCATGTTGAATAGATTCTGATTGTCTACTTACATTTGATGCTTTCTAGTGATTATGTAGTGTTTTTATTGTTAAAATATTTCCTTGTCATTTCAATTTCTTGGTTGGTGGTATTATGTGGTAATATGGGTGTAGATTTGAAAACTTTCCTTGTCTTATCATGTGGGTAAAATGTTTTTTCCAAAACAACAAACATTGTTAAACCCTAGTAGATCAGTAAAAGTAATTATGCTTCCTTAATGGGTCTTCCTTGTAACTTCCTTTGAGAACTTGTAGAAACCCACTAGAAATGTTTTATGATACTTGTAATTAGTGGAAAACTCTTGAAATATTGTTGTGATCCATGTTGGTTGATTGTTTCCTAGTTCTTACAAATTAGTAATGTGTTTTCTATGTTGAATGTCCCTTGTTTCCTTAGAATTAAAAATGTGATGTGTTGACTTACCTCTCTCTCCCATAAAAGTAATAGTGTGATATGTTTACCCTTCCTTCTCATTAAAATTTTTAATTTGACAAGTTGACTCACCCAAACATCATAAAACTATAATTGAGGAGATTTGGCCTTGAAGCTTAACAAATAAACTGGAACATAGAAAGAGAAAATGGTCCTTGCTTTAACCTTGGTAGATTAATAGAAGAAATAAAAACCATGTAGAGGAATAGAAAGGAAACATTGTCCATCTACCTTCCCTAGGAGTAAAATAAATACTTTTTCTCTTTTCTGCCTTTACAGAATGGCGAGATATCATGCCCCCTTAGTGGTCCTTATAACACAAAGTTGTGATGTCATAATAGGAGGAAGTTTAATTAAGAAAACTCGTAAAGGAATGTGCTTAGCAAACGAAACTACAAATTTTGACTTAATTAGTTGAGTTATAAAATAAGTAAGATTTATGTGTATTGAGTGCAATGTTTAGTTGAACCTATAGTTTACGTCACCTACCTGAAATTGTGAAACACCTGGTGGATAGCAATGTGTTCTAGTTGCTTAGTACTTTCTTATTCATAGATGTATGTGAATTTCTTGTGGGATTTTTGGTCATCATACCCTTATCATCCCATAGCTCAACGAGTGTGAGTTGTGGTCCTTTTGGATTGAGACTTATCTGTTGTTTAAGAAGCAACCTCCTTGCGTGTTGTCTTGTCCTTGGAGACCTAAGTTATTGTAATTTTAAGGAAACATATGTTAAGGATATAAAATAACTTTGGGAAGTCTTCTTTTCTTCATATTTTCTTGGGTCACCTTGTTATTGTTGCCCCTTTTCCATTAGGATGGAAAGTGCAAGATGATGTTATTCACTTTTGATACGATGCACCCTTGGATTGTAGTTAGACCCGTGTTACTTGTTCTTCTCCCTAGCGACCTTGAGTGGTCCTTGGTGTTTCTTGTGCTCTCTTTATGGTTATTCCAAGCTTGAGTAGGAAATAAGATAAATAAATCCCATTTTTCTATAATGTATGGTACTTCTTGTATTGATATGTTAGTTTCTCTCGGATATATATATATAAATTTTTTTCTCTTTTGCTAAATGGATGAATTCTTTATATTTGGTTGGTATGGTGTTATTTATTCCTAAAACAAAGTGTAAAAAAAAATAGACTATAGGAAAACTTGTTGTCTTGAATTCGCTTGTATTACCATGAAAACTTAATTGTACCCTCTCAAGTTATAGAAGTTTTTCCATAAATAGTTCCTCGATTGTAAATGCTTGCTGATTTAGGTTTCCTTCCTTGTTGATTAACCTCATCTTGTGTGACCTCAAATTGTGGGACCTTGAGTAGACTTGTTCCTCATGCAAATTTGGTCATAGTTGGTTTTTACTAGCCTTGTCTAGACAATGAACCTTGAAATCAGGGCTTAAACTTAGTAGAAACCTTAACTTTTATTATTGTAGTATGTTGTATTCCTTGGGAAACTATGTGGTCATTCTCAAACTCATGGAATTCTCCTTATTATTCCTCTACTTGGTGGTTACTCTTAAGACTCTTTTGAACTCTTCATGTTATATTGTTATGTGTGGTATCTTAGTTGATAGTGTAAATTTACTCTCTAGATTTAAGTGTTCGTAGCCTTGCATGCAGAAAGTTTAGAACTCATCCCTTGCAATCTCCCTTCTTCTTCTTGCTAAATGTCTTTGGACCAAACTTAGGTTTTGTAGACCCAGACTTTGTTTGAAGCAAGCAATCCCATAATGGAGTGATCCTTTTTTCTATTGCATTTTCCTATCTCTCTTTCCAGCGACTTCGGAGAGAAGTCGAGTCTATTAGAGGAGAGGGGATGTAGTGCCCACTTCCCTTTGACACTTTTGATATTGATCATGATACTGCTGACTATATTATGGACATTATTATAGTTTTGATTTAGTATGGTGTTAGATGCCAGATCATGGATTATTGTTGACTTTGATTCATATATGATGCATGATGATTGTTAGAGACATTTTATATAGATGTTGACATGTTGTTAGACATGGTTATATATATATATATATATATATATATATATATATATATATATATATATATATATATGTTGTTAGGACATGTGATATTTGGATATATTGAGTAGACCAAGAAAATTGAATTAAAATTGATGATTATATAGTTACTGATGAAATTGTAAGTGATATTGTTGATTATCTAGATGTTGTTGTGATTCATATCTATATTGGTGATTTTGAAATTTTATTATATTCATTTGAATATTTTAATGTGACCACGAGGTGAAGGGGTATTTTTAGTGTGCGGGTAAAATATATCACAACAAACATAGGGGGATGGGAGACCAATCACATTGTAATTATAGATGAATTCAACAAGGTCACCATGGAAACTTGTATTGTTCGTGTGTGTGTGTTTGATTATTAGGGATTCCCATGGGGGATCACCTTTAAATGTGACCAAGGGTTATGTGTATTTATTTATTTGGTTCCTTTTTATTGATGTTTGTATGTGTTTATTAAGTGATGTGTTTACCCCTTTCATTATTTATTTATTGTGGTAAATTAATGTGAGTAAACATGTTGTTAAAATTAATTAATCAAATTGGGACATAAGAAAGTAATTATTAGAGTTGTTGGCCTAAAATTAAAGTGTTGTAAGAGATGTGTAAGTGATGTGTAAGTTAACTTTTGAGTGTGAAACACTCCACCTTCTTGGAAATTCGAATTTTTCCTTGGAGGCTGATTTTGGAGGCTTTTGGGACAAGTTAAACTTGTCCCATACCTTTTAAATTTCTGTACCAATCATACCTATGGTTGGAGAGTGGAATTTAGAATGTCTTTATGCATTTTTGCAAGTCAAGTTCTATTCTTTTTGCACTTTCTTACATTCTTTTAATTTCACGCCTTTGGGGTGTGGGCTTATTTTGGAGTGTGTAAGTAAACTATCATTTATTCACCCACCCATTTATCATTCCTTAGAGATTGAAGTTGAATTATGAGTTGGAGTTGAGGATGTGTGATGTGGCATCCCACATGGATCCACCTCATCCTCTTCTCTTTCCTCTTCTATATATTTGAATTCCTTGGCTTGTTTTGGGGTTACTTCACCTTGCATTGCTTCATTTTGGGTGACTTATTTTGGTTTTGGGAGCTCTTGCAATTTTTGGAGAAAGTTGGAGATGGTTGAATGCTTGTGGATTATTGATCTTGGATTATTTTACATTAGAAAGATTTTTTTGGATCTTTTGAACAAACTCCATCATGGAGAGGTAGGAGCTTGGCTCTTTAAAATGCTCTTCTCTTATTTATGCATATGTAAATGTTGTGGATGTTTTGATATTGCTTGTTAGCTGGTTGGGTAGATGGCCTAGGTATGGTGTAGGAGAAGACTATGGGGATTCTTGTGGGGAGGCATAAGTGCTTTGGGGAGGTATAAGTGTGGAGGGAGTTAGGATTTGGGTTCCACCTTAGAAAGAAATAGTTTTCATTTCTTTACTCGTTATGGGGTGTCATAAGAGGTTGGGGAGGCATGAGGAAAAGTGAGGAATAAGGGGTACTAAGAGGAGGCATAAGAGCATGTCAGGGATTTGAAATGATATATATTTTGGCAGTTTGATTTCAGGTGGTGATACCCATTTCCCCTTTGGGAGGCATAAGTAGCCCCCATAGTTCTTGCTCCTTTGGCTTGCATGATGAAGCCTGAGTTTTGTTTTTTGTTTTCATGTGGTTGCAAACTACATTATGTTTTGGACTGTGTGTTGAATGTGAAAGATTTCTTTTGTGTTGTGGAAGCTTGTTGTTGCCATGAGTTGAAAAACATTTCTTATTGCAATGTGGTTAGGGCTCGGGGGCCAATGAAGAAGGATGGCTTCTCCTTTTTCATTGGATGTCTTGGTTGGGTGGAGAGCATTGCCTTTCCCTTGTTCTGTTGTGACCAAATTGGAGAATGATGGAAATTCATACTACTGTTCTAGAACTGAGAAAGAAGATAGTTTGACAGTCCTTGCTGAGATCATTTCTTAATGTAACCTTTTCCCACTTGAAGTGGATGATCTTGTATATTATTTTTGATGGAAAGATGGTCTGTATGGGTTATGAAAGTTGTAAATTGAATTGTGAAAGAGATATACTTTGTTCTTTGTTTTTGAATAAATGTGGAAGAAATTGTATTACTGTATATTGTAATTGAGGAGAAGATAAAGTTTTGACAGTCCCTTGCGAAACTACTTTTGTAAACCATTTCCCCACTTGATGTGGATGAAAATTTAATATACATTTTGTGCTTTGAAGAGTTACTATGTTTTGGAAAAGAAATCCCCTTTGAATGTGAAAGAAATATACTTTGTATTTTGTTGTAAAAAGGAATGTAATGAGAAAGAGTTGTGATTGTAAAGTTGTATTTGATCTATATAAATAGAAGTGGTTACTTTGTTCAAATGATATTGCTTTCATTGGAAGTCTAATTTTTGAATGTAATTTGAAATCTCTATTGGAAAGATGAAAAAAAGAATATGTATGAAGAAATGTCATAATGCTCTGTTCTTTAGAAATGAAAGTTTTGAAAATTAAATTATAATTTGGCATTTGAATACGTTGATTTGAATCAACTTAATGAGTTAGATTGGATTTGGAATGATTTCTAATACTTAGAAGATGATAAATGGAAAATAGATTCTTTCAAATTAGATCTCTGTTAGATGTTTCAAAACTAGAAAATGTTTTATCAAATGCATAGAATGACCCTGCAGACTAGGAAATACATTTGAAACATTAATACAAGCTAAGAAAGATCAAAATGATCCCAACCAAACTATAATACTTAAGAAATTTTCATAGAACCTTTCAAAATCAGGCTCAAGCAATTTCTCAGTCATTTTTGCATTAAATTGGGAAAATTTGAATTGATCTTCAATCAAATGATTTAACCCTTGAAAACTATCCTAAATTATTCCAAGTGAAATCCTCCATGTCTGTTTGACATGTGGAGAAATAATTAATGGTGGATTTGAACAATTATTTGCAAGTTAGAATACCAGTTCACTTTCTAAGTGACAGAAAGATGTTTTCTCAAAATTGACATCTTAAACTCTATCAAAATTAAAAATTAATGATTCTTGTGTAAAGAGAACATCGAGATATTTCCAGAAAGTCCTTGTTTTCCCAAAACTAAGCTCTTTATCAAAAGTTATGGCCTTATGAAGTTTTCTTCATTTGGAGTTAAAAAAATGGGAAAAATTTCCTTGGTGGACCTGCGGGTTTGAATTTTCCCTTAGCGCTTTGGAAAAATTTTGAGAAATTTTTCCTAGTTTTACCCATCGTCCCATAACCAATTAGAGGCTGCCATGTGGCACCATGAGGAATCAGCGGAGGCGGATCCCTTTTTAACTTAGCGCTTAAGAAAAAAAAATTGGGAAATTTTTCTAAATTTTCCCACCTTACGCCTGCTAGCCTGCAGACAATCAGGAGTTTCCACGTGGCATTGTGAGGCATCGGCGGAGAGTGCAAGTAAATTTTACCCTTTTTTCCCTTTAGGATGGTAAAAATATTTTATCCCTGCCACCTTGCCTTCCCCGTGCTAGCTTAAAAGGTGCGCCAGTGTCCCTTGCGGACATGTGGACTCGCAAGAGTGGGTGCAAAGGTAGCTTTTCGCCCCTGCGTGGAAAATTTCCAAAATTTCTTACATGGCCCAACCAACCTGACTTCTCCTCTAGGAAATATTTCTCCTCGCATCCTGAGAACCACCCAGGAAAATTTTCTCCCTTGGGCCCTTGGGCCCGCTCTTGGGAAAATTTTCACCCCAAGGCCCCACTCTTGGGGAAAATTTTCACCCCAAGGCCCGACCCATAACTTGAGAAATATGAGGAGTTAGGAGGACTTATTTATATCAATGAAAAGGTGAGGAAATTTCATACCCATTGGGAATGATTTAGGAAATTTTAATGCATTAATTTTGAGAAAAATCAAGTTGAATCTTTAATCTGTTAGAGAGTGGGTATGGTGAGGAATTACCCTCTGAACCTTATTGAACCTTCTAACCCTAAATTTTGGGATCTTGTGACCTCTAATAATTTTTAATAAAATAAAAATATATTCTAGTGGATTGAATTTTTTGAACTTGTTAGTGACAATTATTTTCTTGTAACCCGGTTGTAGGATCTCTTAAACAAAAAAATTATTCCATAATTTTCCTAACTAATCCTAGGTTGTTCTTGGGTCTCAAGTGGGTTGTTTCGTGGGCATCAAAATTTACAAATAAAAACCAAGAGTTTAAAAATATATTTCTTCTTATTCTTGAATCCACACTAATATTTTACATCATTACAATCCTCCTTTTATTTCATGTCTACTCTAAAAACCCTAAAACGCTAAAAAAACCCCAAAATGCCAAAAAAAACCCCTAAAATGCCAAAAATAACCTACTAGTAAAAACCTCGGATGTGCCCAAAAATTTGTGTGCTAAATATGCCTTCATAAATTAAGGCTCGTGCAAAATTTTGACTTATTATAACTAGTACAACAAAAGTTATTAAAGTTATAAGACCTAGTCAAAAGCACAAAAAATGTTTGGAGCAAATTTTAGGCCACTATATGAAGGAATCCAGGCCCAAAAATGTGCCTAAATGGCCACAAAATCATAGGAAAATTTTACCCAAGCATAGTACTAGTGTATATATACTACACCTATAAAATTTCAAGATGATCCAAAAGTTGAATAAAAATTTATGATCTCCACAAGTTAATCTCCCATATCATTCTCCTGGTTGAAAAAAAATCATCTCCTACGAATTTAGTTGATGAAATTCATCTAATTTTGTAGTGTTAATCCTTCTTCAGTTCCCACTCAAGAATCCAAGTATTTTCTTCTTGCTTTAAACCTATGCACCATACCAAATATCTTTTGTAGCTCCCATGTCTAGTAGCGACTGTCTTTTAGTTCAAGACACACATTACCCTTTCCCTTTTCTTCTTCGGCATCTGCTACTCCTAGTGTATTTCTTCCTCCTCTCATGCAACATTTTCATCATGACTTGGAAACTTATATAATTCAGAAACATTAAAAAATAGTGAGATAGGAAATTTTTAGGTAGCTCCACCTTATAGGCATTATCACTCATTTTCTTGAATCCTACACGGCCCATTCTTCTTATACTTGAGTTTATTACATGTTCCTTTTGGAAACATCTCCTTTCTAAGATGAACCATTACCATATCTCCTTCTTCAAATATAATTACTCTCCCTTTAGCATCTATAGTGGCTTTATATTGTGCATTACTCACTTTCAACATTTCCCTCACTTCATCTTATAGCTATAGAATGTGTTCGCAATTTTTTTGCATCATCACTAGTTTTATCTTCACTAGGTAGAAAAATAAGATATAGGACCCCCTTGGGATTTGTATTATATAAAATACGGAAAGGATACTGTACGTACCCAAAATTGTAGGGTACTGTACCACCGGAATGATGTTACACATACCCCAATGATGATACAAGTTGCCTTGCAAGGTGTTCGGGATCCAGAGAAGCTCACAAAGTATATGTTAGCATCCTAAATGCTTTATCCAAGTTCCTTGTGCTTCGCTTTATCCTCTATCTTTATTTTTCTAAGCTTTTTGACCTTCAATGACGAAACCGTCACCTGCTGCAGGCGGCGGCCCTGTAACCACCGCCACCCTGCTCAGGGTGGCGGTCCTTCACGTGTTTTCTAGCACGTTCTTTTGATCATGACTTATGTAATTTTAAAAATTTTACCAGCTTTTCTCAACCACCTTAGCTTGTATTAATGTTTTATGTTCCCTGGAATAGTGTTTCTTCATTGTTTAATGGTAAAAGAGTTCTAATAGGAATTACCTTTGGGTGAATGTGAAATCTATAAATAGCCAGCTTGTTTTCAAGCAAATGGCCCCTCAACTTCTCATTTCCATTGTTTAGTATTTCAATTTCTTTCTTAGAACTCATTTTTTTTCATATTTGCATCCATGCTAGTTTTCCTTTGCTATTAGAAGCCATTAAATCTTCTTGCTCTAGTCTTGTTCATTCTTGTTCATGCAAATTAGTTTAGAAACATAGTAGTGTCATTGTAGATTGAATTCATTAGAGTTACGGTTGTGTTCTTCACGAAGGTAGATTATAGAATCTCTCGGTACACTTGTGTTGTATTCCCGCAATAAATCCCGCTAGGAATTACATACGCCAAGCTCTGTCACTTGCGCTTGTCCCTCTCTACTCACATTATATTCGGTCTATATCCAAAGCTTCCATTGTTCAAAATACCTTTTTTGTTGATGCTAGCATATACACACTCTTTTGGATTCATGTGAACATGAAGGAATGAGGAGATCATTATGAGGGGAAAAAATCATACACTACTAGATTCACCACTATTCTACAAATTCCAGGTTTTATCTATCAAAGTTCTAGTTAAAACATATCAAATAGAGTAGTGAAATATTTCATTTCAGTTAAATTTCATTTTGATATTTCAGGAAGCTGTGGGGATTGATAGTTTCTCAGAAACTATGATTCATTCCTCACTTCTGAGGTAGGATCGAGAATCTTTCAATTAAGTTAATCAACTATCTAGTTATTTAGGATAAACTCACAACTGCAGAAAGTAGCTACACCGGGCTACCTTGCTTGTTTTAATTTTGTTATTAGATTAGTTGTCATTTTATGAATATATTAGATTAGTTTCTCTTTCAATTCTTTTAAAAATTCTATCAAAAATACAAAAATAGAGGAATATATATGTTGTAGATATATCTTGCATAATTAGTTTATTTCATTTTAGTTAGGTTTATATTGATCTTGTATGACAATCACGAGACCTAGGGAGCCCAGGGAATATGTTTTTGAGCCAATCATGCCTCAACCCAATCTTGTTGTAGCATTAACTGACATAGACCAAAATCTCAGAATTCAGGTCTTCCGAACAACAACAGACCTACAAGAAATCAGTGCATAGCTAAGAGTATTAAACATAGAAGACAACAAAGCACACACGTTCTAGTCAAATCAGCCAAATTATAGACTGCCTTGATAGATATCTTTATATATGTAGAAGGAGGACTTGAAAGAGAGAAAACATTCGGTTGTGACCCACAGTCCCATAACCCAACGGCCTACAAATCAATCAAATATTAACACTAGCTTACGAACACTTTGATGTTTAGGTCCTCTCCACTTCCACTAGAATTCATCACACAACTATCATTATTAAACATAGCAACTAATCAAGCTAAAGATTTCGGACTAGGCCGAGAGAATCATCCATAAAACACCAAAAGATCCACTACACATTTAGTCATTCCATAGATCGGATCATGCGAAGAACGAGGTCATCTTCCATATTGATTGATCATTTGAGCAGCTATCCTTGATTGAGCCGATCATCTATCACACCGATTATCAAAGATTAGGAGGGCCTTCTTTGCCTTAATTTCACAGATCCCATTATTACGTGTTGAATACATAAGATTACCTAACTAGCTTATCTACACCCTACATGTATTCCATCCCCACCGGCTATCTCGGCACGACCTCGGGAGGTCGGGTGTAAGGAAGAGTTACTTGTAGATTCCCATGCTCACATGTCACTTTTCCATCATACAAAATTGGTGAACCCGACGTGAAACTTCCTACCTTCTAGTTCGAGTCTTATTTCTACTTGTTCTTCCAATTAGTTTACTTTTCATCTTTTCCACCTCATTAGCCTTCACATCAACTTCACCAACAAAATTGGTGAACCTGATGTGAATCAAACTAATATTCCTCTTTCTGTTTTCTTTTCTTTCATCCACCTTTGCTCTTTCCCATTATTCTCACGGGTATTCATATACCCCCCGAATATGTTGGGATACGATGCATATGGAAGACCTCTCCTAGGTCTTGAAGCATACTATGATCAACTAAATAGACAACCATCACCCTTGCTCTCAGCATGGGGTGACAACTATTCAACTAACCAATTTTCAACACAAACTCCACCTCAAAGGACTAGATATAGTTCTTCTTTCCAAATAGAGGAGTTGGATCAGCTCACTCAAATACAACAACCAGAGCCTTCAGGCTCAAACAACATGACGCTCACAGGAGAATTTGGTTCATCTCCTCAGGTGTTGCTTAGACTACAAATTAGTAGACAGTCAGATCTATGTCTATTTTTTGATGAAAAATACTCAGCACATTATGCTAGGAGTGAACAATGCTCTCAAAATATGTACCCACCTATAGGAGGTTTATAAACACAACCCGAGGTATCGTTCCAAGAAAACACCCCCATTCCTCCACCTATAGGAAATGCCCTCGGTGAAACTTATTAGGGCACCTACCAATTCATAGCAGGGTACCATATGCCTATATAACCTCAAGATATACAACAAATGCCACTAAGGAAAAATACCATGTCTTCACCAAACGAGGTCATCTCAACCTTAGTTGAGAAGGTTAGAGGGTTGGAACTTGCTCAAGAAAATCAAAATCCATAGTTCATGCAAGCAGGAACTTCCAATCCTCCACATCATCCTAGCCAAGTAGACCTCCTCACAGGAATAGGCACATTGGGTGTGCCTCCTCGATTACAACAAAAATGCCAACTATAACTATGTTTTCTAACGCCGCTCCAGTTGAGAATATAATACCTCCTAGTTTAGTACAAAACAACCCATTCCTGAGCAATGCTCCTCCATACTTAAACATGTATTCCAAATCACCACAGGAGATATGTTCTCTTCTCCCGGTATGTTCACTCAACCACAAGGATTTCCTCATGCCCCCCTGCAAATACATATGCTATGCCATATCAACAACCCATTCCACCTCCACCCCCTCAGCAAGCACCATCAATGGTCGAAACCTATGTGATAGGGACTTATTCGAATATTTGAAAGAACCTTTAGACTTCACTATACGAAGCGTCATGCTTCCAAGACCTCTCCTCGATCTACCCAAGTACAAAGGGGAGGGAGACCTAAATGCACATATTAAGGCCTATGCCATAGCCATTCGAGAACTACTCCCTTGGGATGGATTTTTGCTAAAATATTCCCCAAAACTTTAAAGGTATCACCTTGATTGGTATTACGAGAATACCAAAGCCTCAATACATTCATTTAAAAATCTCATTTCAGTTCATCAAGGCATTAGACATGAAAAAATTGTTAAGAACATGAATCAGGGAATTCTTGCATATCAAACAAGAACACAATGAATATGTTGCTCATTTCATCCAAAGATGGCGTCCAATCCTCTATTCTTCAAAAAGCACTCCAAACATGGATCAGATGGAACTATGTGATTTATTCCTTCATTCTCTCAGCAGAGAGATAAAGGAAGAAGTCCAAAAGTTCCCACTAAGAACTTATGATGAAGTGCTCGAGAGTGCTCTCCAAATAGATCAAGCTGTAATAGATAGTGGTCACAAGACATATGGAACAAATGGGAGGTTAATCATCCCCAACCAAAACACTACGACTTATCCTACTACCACAAATGCCAATCAAGGACCTAAAATCCTTAACAAAAACTGCGGAGTGACAACAGATGGAGTGACTGACCAAACTAAAAAAGCAAACGTTGTAAATGTTCCACCACCAGTTAACAATCAACAAAACAACAATTTTACCCCAACAATCAATGCGGTGGATTTTAATCATCCCCACGACAACAACAACAACAACAACAACAATTGAAGATCCAGACACAGGGTCCAAGTCAAAACTCAACTGGATATCAAAACCAAAACCAAAGGAAACAAATGCAAAACTTTAATCCTAATAGTCAATAGTTTAATCAGAGTTTTGGACCACAACACATGCCAAACCAACAACCTAGGAGTTATAATCCTAACTCATATTGTGGTTTCCACAAAATTCGAGGCCATGACACTAGGACTTGCCATGATTATAATAAGTTCATGCAACATTTTCCAGAAGAACAAAGACAACTCTTCATAGATATGTTCTTAACAGATTCTGTGACACCTATGCCAAATACTTTCATAGGGGCAGTTTCCCCTCAAAACGCACCTCTTAAGATCTTCAATGATCCACTTCCAAATCACAATAACAATAATAAATTAAATCCAAATGGGACGAACAAAGGTGTAATGACAGGAAATAACGATCATGAAGCCTCAACTTCACTAAATCCACTTGTCGCACCACAATTAGGAAATCAGCCACAAACCAAGATAGTTGGTCTAGTGGAGTTAGATACTGAGCTGCACGTAGAAGCCATAACAAGAGCATGAGAATATTCTTCTCAACCAAATCCAATCTATCCACTAGAGCTAGATAACATTCAACAAACGTTGGTAAAACCCATAGGTGCTTATGATTTAATTAATGACTTAACAAAGACCTTCTCTCACATCTCCTTTTTGGACTTATTGAAAAATTCTCCTACCCATAGGGCTGCTCTTTTAGAAGCACTAGGTCTAGGTCATTTAATTAACATCACTCCACCTCCCGAAACACAAGTAAACCATATAGACTTCGATATCCACCCTCCAGGGCAGCTAGATAGGGATACCGAGTTTATATTCGACATAAACAAAATGCCAACAGATGCTGAAATTACACGTAGAGGTGATCCGACCTTGCATTTATAGGTGTGGGTTTACAATAATTACGTTAAATGCGTAATGGTTGATGATGGGGCAGCAGTTAACATTGTCCCCTTCTCTTTCCTTCAAAATCTAGGATATGGAGAAACAAACTGTTCCACAACAAGAAATACGCTAAGAGGTTATGACAGCCTTAAAGCTACTTCAATTGGGACTATAATACTACCAGTCACCTTAGGACCCAAGACAATCCTCACCGAGTTTTATATCATAGATCGGAAACCAACTATAATATGATCCTCGGTCGACCATGGATACATCACATGAAAGCAATCCCTTCTACGTTATTCCAAGAAATAAGATTCTTACACCTAGGAAAGATATTCGTAGCAAAAGGTGACCCAAAACCATTCGACATACACCTAGCAGACCTAAAGAAAAGACCAGGCATTCACTCTGAGTTTGAACTCCCAACAAACCAACTTAACAAACCAATCGACTCAAAACCAGAAGAAAAATTAATACCTACAACAGAACTAGAAATTACGAACCTAGTCAAGGGCATCCCAGCCCTCAAGGATGAAGCTAACGTTGTAGAAATAGTGTCATTAGGAACTACTACAAAAATTGTCAAGTTACTGGAACAAGATCTACCAATTTTCCTACCATTTGATTCCACAGGTATGGGATGTACCCTAGGAGTTGGTTCTCTTCCAGACAGAGGAACTTTGCATGGTAGAAGTAACCGAAATAGAAGAAACAGATGCAAAGAATGTCCCAACATCCATTTTTCCTAGTAAATATTGGACTCTCCACTTCGATGGAGCTAGATGTCGCTATGGAGCCGGGGTAGGTGTGATCTTTACTTCTCCTAAGGGAAAGATCCTACCTTTTTCTTTTAAGTTAAACTTTGAATGTACAAACAATGGCACTGAGTATGAAGCCCTCCTCCTTGGCCTCCTCATAGCCAAAAGGATCGGTGTTAATAACATCAGAGTGTTAGGAGACTCACAATTAGTTGCAAACCAAGTCTCTGAAGTATATGAGACTAGAGTTGAGCACTTACAGCTCTATAAAACAGCGGTATTAGATCTAAGCAAAGGATTCAACTTCATATCCATTGAGGCAATCCCACGAGAACAAAACCTTCTCAGATTCAATAACAACCTCAACTTTGTGTTTTACCCCAAGTAATGAGTTGGAAGATACAAGTTTCAAGGTATCACTTCATACTAAACCATTGGTGAAGAAAATGTCAACAAACCCTCTTCTAACACATACAGCTGAGAATGAATCTTCTATCTTACATCATGTTGATAGTGATAAAGTCACTCTCGAATATCTAAACACCTATGCAGAGCTACACCTTGCTCACCCTATAGTTGATCTTTCCCTAATACCACACTCCTCTTCCTACTTTGGAAATCCCATGGTAGAGTCTCCTCCATAGAAGGATCTTGATATCTATGAGATAGAAAATGGAGAAAGCTTGGAACTACCTCCAGCCCCACCTAAATTTGAAGAAGGTAACGCTTCTTTGATAGAAGAAACCATTGACATAAACATTGGAATGGAGGAAGAACCAAGAATTTTGAAGTTGGGATCCTTGCTAACTCCGGAAGAAATAGAAATACACACCCAAATCCTCAAAAAACATCAAAAGGCTTTTGCATTTAATTATAAAGAAATGACAGTATCACACCACAAGTTGTGGTACATAATCTCGTCACTAAACCAGATGCGAAGCCAATTAAATAGAAGTCAAGACCAATGAAGCCAAAAGTGGCTCTCATGGTAAAAGAGGAAGTAGTAAAACTTCTCCAAGTAGGATTCATCAAGCCCATTGACTATTCACAATGGGTGTCTAATATCGTTCCCATCCTAAAAAGAATGGGAAGATACGCATTTGTATAGACTTTCAGGATATTAACAAAGCTTGTCCCAAGGATGATTTCCCATTACCATCCATTGACGTTATCGTTGATGCAACAACTAGATTTGAACTACTATCCCTCATGGATGGGTTCTCAGGGTACAATTAGATTAAAATATCTAAACAAGATCAAGCCAAAACCACATTTATAACTCCTTGGGAACTTATTGTTATGCTTGTCATGCCATTTGGTCTTAAGAATGTCGGTGCTACGTATCAGTGGGCAATGACTTATATATTCCATGATCTTATCCATAAAATTGTGGAATCATATGTGGATGACTTGTTGGCCAAGGCCAAGAAACACTGTGATCATCCGAAAGTGCTCCGTATCATCCTCTCATGACTAATTGAGTATGGTGTCACATTAAACCTAGAGAAGTGTGTTTTTCGGTGTAATAGGAGGCAAACTTCTAGGATACATTATATCTTCACAAGGATTGATGTTGATCCGGCCAAAATATGGGTTGTTCTCGAAATGATCCCACCTTCAATGAGTCTGGAATCAGGTCATTTCTTGGAAACTCGGTGCAATCCAAGGTTCATCCCAGATTTAAGCTTTGCCATTCATCCAATCAACAATCTACTCAAGAAATATTATAGTATCGATTGGACTGAAGATTACAATGAGGCCTTCAAAGCAGTTAAGCACTTCTTGTTGTCACCACCCACACTAATGCGTCCCAAGCCAGACTACCCTTTGATCCTATACTCACGAGCCACTCATGTCTCGTTGGCCTATCTTTGGCTCAAGAAGACGATGATAAATGAGAATGCATGATCTATTTCATTAGCCGAACATTGCTTGATTATGAAACACGTTACACACAGGAAGAGAGAGAATGCCTTGCCATAATTTTTATAACAAAATGTTTGAGACATTACATGTTAAACCAGGAAACAAGGGTCATTGTAAAGATAGACCATTTACGAACATTTCTCACACAAGGATCTTTATCTAAAAAGGTTGGCCGTTTCATAACCCTAATGGGAGAATTTGAGTTAACATTCGTAAACCAAAAATCTGTTAAAGGACAAATCATTGCAGACTAGTTAGCTGACAATCCACTAGATGGAGGCAAGCTGGTAGATCTAGACTTTCCCAATGAATGTGTATACTTTTTCGAAACCAGACCCCCCATTTCTACATGTCCCTGGTATACTGATATCATCAATTTTATCATGGACCATACATACCCGAGAAAGTGCCACATCACAACAAAGAAGGTGGTTACACATTATTACCACTAAATATGTTGTTTTAGACCAAGTGCTCTATCACAGAGCCTTCGACGGCATGCTTCTAAGATGCATCACATAGAAGAATCTAAGAGGATTCTTCATGAATCCCATAGTGGGATATGTGGGGGCCACTTCGGTGGTCACGCCACCACTCAAAAAATACATCGGATGGGCTATTTTTGGCCCACTCTCAAACATGACGTAGTGGAATTTGTACGTAAGTGCCACAAATGTCAAGAATTCTCTCACGAGATTCACATGCCAACACAATCCCTGCAACCAATAGCAACTCCATGGCCCTTCTCCACTTGGGGTCTAGACTTAATAGGGAAATTCTCTCCCTCATCAACTGATGGCCATAATTTTATAATCACAACCATGGAATATTTTACCAAATGGGTGGAGGCCATGCCTCTCACCACTATACCAGGTTCGGTGATTGCCAAATTCATTTTGAACCAAATTATCTATAGGTATGGTGTCCCACAAGTCATTATCTCAGATAATGGCACGTCCTTTAAGAACGATGAGGTTCGTGAGTTATGTAGCAAGTTCAAGATAAACCATCACATAGCCTCTCTTTACTACCCTCAAGCCAATGGGCAGGCTGAAGTGACAAACAAAATATTGAAAGTTATTCTCCTCAAAATAGTAAAGGAAAACAAATGAGATTGGCATTTAAAATTATATCCGGCCTTGTGGGCCCACCAAACCTCAATAAGAACACCAACAGAGCAACTCCTTTCTCGCTGGTATTCGAGTAGAAGTAGTTCTCCCACTTGAGGTTGAAATACCCAGTCTCCACATCTCATTACAAGGGATCCTAGATGAAGAAGCTTACAGGGAGGCATGCCTCTCTCAACTAGAAATCCTTGACGAGGCCAGGTTAAATTCGAACAATGACACAGAGCCTATGCTTGATTGGATGTGCCGCAGTATAAAAAAAAGTCTATGAGCAAGAAATATATGAAGGAGATCTAGTTCTAAGACTAGACAACCGGATTGATAAGAAAACCGGTGAAGGAAGAAAGTTCCGGCCCAAATGGTTGGGCCCATACCGAGTCATGAAGGACTACGAAAATGGTGCATATCTCTTGTGCACACTAGAAGGTGAGGAATTTGGTGAAACTGTCAATTCCTTGCACCTTAAGTGGTTTTATGCATAAAATGTCAAAGTCATTGCTAGTACATTATAGCTACCTACATTGCATTAGTCTTTTAGCTGCTTCATTCTATCCATTTCATAAAAATGATAGTTCAGGAGCTTACTCTTAAAAAAACTGTTACAAATTTATGAAGATATTGGCAAAAATATTCATATCACATCTCTTCAAACATCATCAAATATTTTCAAATCTTCTCATCAATTTTGACAGACAAACATTGACGGAAACCATACCAAGACCTGCATACTTGGCTTTGCTCTTTCTTTCTACTAGGTAAAGTTGTCCTTGCCTATGGTCTGTATCTGAAGCTTCTTGGTGTCACATCTATCCCTCTTAAAATCTCTTGGAATGAAAGGATATCCTAAAGTCTTAGATCAGAAATGTCAAATGAAATCAAAAGCACCAAGAAAACAAAATATTTTATTTTACACACTTCTTTGCCCCATCAACCTTCGGTGATAAGCCCACATCTCTTACTAGTGATGTGAGGTTGGGAAAGGAAAGGAGTGCCCTTACTCACTTGTATCTTGCCTTTGGTGATAAACCCATGCTTCTTACTAGTGGCGTGAGGCAGGGTGTGGGGGGTCTAGTCACACAAACTAACAAATCTTGGTATGCTAAAAACACAAGTCAAATTATGTTAAGAGAAAGAAAATATCCAAACATCCAAATTCCAAAGAGATCAAATCCTCAAAACCAGATTTTGTCAACCAGGTTGCCATTTATGAATCTAAGTCTAGATAAACTGAAAAGTAAGTGGCCTTCTAAGCTTGGTAGTAGTTCTGAGTAGGGTGGGTGTGTAGGTCCAAATTTGGTTCTTGTTCTTGGTTTGTCTGTCTCTCATCATTCCATTCAATCAAACTCATACAACTTGTGCCCTTCCTAATTCTTGGTGTTGAGCCCTCGCGTCTTACTAGTTGTGTGGATTTGGGATTGGGGCAAGTTCATCTCTTTATCACTATGCATTCATCACGTTTTGCCAATATAAGAAGGAATTACAAACATTTCCCAAAGAGTTCAAAAGTTCAGTACTACCATATGTTAGTATCATCTCATATCAGCACTGCAAAACACATAGAGTAAAACATTCTATTTACTATCATTTGTTGTCCATTGCATACATTTTGGAAACATGAAAAGAAAATATTCTAAAAACATCTAAAAACACATTTAGAAAATGAGTCACAAAATTCAAGATACTAAGAGTCTAGATCCAAAGATATATATATACACACACACACACACACACACACACACACACACATATCAGGTTTCATATACAATGCCATCATGCACTAGGCATGGTCAAAACATTCAATGAGCCTGGAAAGTAAAAAATACTCATATAAACAACCTAAATCATCAAGTCTTGAAATCGTGACCAACAAAGGTCACTACAAAAAGATCCAAGTGGCCTCTCAATCCCTATGGGATCCCTCCGAAGGTGCACGATCATGTAGGACTCCGGCTACGTCGGTGCTCTAAGTGCACTAAGGGCTTGCGGTCCCAATAGCAGTGAGTTGTAGCCTCGCTATGAGAGTGGATCCTCCTCATCAGGTGCTCTGCATCCCTATACCCGGCTACCTTGGCATAGAGGGAAGTCACCATCTTGGCCACATGCCAGATAGGGGCAAAAACATTGGTATGCCTACCAGTTGCTGAAGGTTCCCCTGCATCCATGGATAGCTCAGCATGAGTCTTCTCGTGGGGAGAATCAGGGTGTCAGTACATACCCAATGAATCAAGTCTCACCACTCATCAGCAGTCTCTGCAAGCAAAGGAGAAAACAAATTAGAAAATAATCAAAAGGTGAAACCAAGGATGAATAAAAAGAGAGGTAACAACTAAGGCAATTCTAGCTAAAATAAATATCAAAAGAAGAGTGATAACTCACTCGGATCTCTAGGCCTCCAAGAAGGATCTCTAGGATCCGTTCCTTCCCCACGAGCCATGCCTAGTGTCCCCCTCCTACGTTTGGGGAAACATGGCGTCTTGCCATGGACTCATCCTCTCCACCTAGGTCTTGAGAAAGTAACTCCTTTGAGACTAGAGTCACCCTCTCCATGCTCTGCTCTGCCCTCTTGGCACCTGTAGGATCTCCTGAGTGTCATGCCACTCGGGATCACTATCCTCTTCCCCACCGACTCACTAATCTCCATGTCCTCAGTCTCCTCCTCCATCTCTCCCCTTGTGAACTCCTTAGACTCAGAGTCTATATCAATAGGGTCATCACTGCTATGGGAAGGACCAGCGGTAATCCAAAGTAAAGGTTCCTGAGGAGCACCGGCTCTCTCTCTCAAGCACGTACCACCCTCCTGGCTGCAATAGGGACACCAAGAGTAACAACAGTCAACCCTAGCCTCCTCTAGGACCTCCCCCATGCCTCCCGAATCGATCTCGAACACTGGCACCACTGGGAAGCATGTCAATGTAAGCAAGGCCTGAACTGCTGAGGCACTCGATCAAAGGGGTGTGTCTCTACCTTCCCATCCTATCCATAAGCTACCCTATAGTAGAGCAGAAATCAAAGTAAAGGTCTCCTCACCCCACAACCCTGCCATGGCTTGATAAGGTGTGGCCTCCATATCCTCAGTAGTCAAGGAAGCAACTAGCTGGTGGGGTGCTCTAAGCACCATCATCTCTGTCCATCTAGCTGCCCTCATGGCCCGGATCCTCCACCTCTACGCCTCTCCCATAAGGGATAATGTGCTCATAGACCCAACTCATAACTAAGGTCGGATGGCTCAATGACTATCCCTATAAACAAACCACCCTATACAAGTCGTGATAGGTGGTCCCAAGTATATCGGCTCCCTAGGCATAAATCCGACCATGTGCCTCAATCATGTGATGATGGGGGCCCAGCAGTAGAAAAGTATCCCCTCCCTTGTCCCCGATCAATCTCGAAGCAAGGATGCCCATAATGGCCTGACGGATCAGAGGGATGGGCAAGCCAGAATAGAATGGACCTTCACCCCCTTCTTCGAACCAGTGGAGACAACTACATCTCCCATATAGGTGGCCCACTGAGTCACCTAAGCTCTGGATACTTGTTGTATCAAATGAAAGTCTCCTCCCAATAATCGGGACTCCCAAAATGTGGTAGACATCCTCTAGGGTGATAGTCCACTCACCCCTAACACCTGGAAATCGGAAGGTGTTCCGATCTGCATCCCAGTAAGAAAATAAGTCACATAGTATGTGACTGGCAGGTGCAATGTGGGGGACCCGTGCAATCCTCAATATACCTGCCCTCTAGAGAGTATCCTGCTTAGCCTGAGAGAGTGCATCTAACACTGCTGGAAGCCAATCACACTCCCTCTCTCGGCTCCATCTAATGTACTCTTCCTTCTTCTGCAAAACACCCAAAAAATGCAAAGAAGCAAGTTAGTGCCAAGATTGCATTGGAAAAATCATTAAAGCAAGTAGGAATACTAAAAATGCAAAAATAAACTCAAACTAGTGTTGTTTTAACACTCTATAGAGACCGCCGCCCTGAGCAGGGCGGTGGTTCCGTAACCACCACCTTAAAAGGCGGTGGTCCTGTAACCACCACCCTGCTCAGGGTGGCGGTCCTATCCCGTGACTACAAACGGGTCGCATGCCCTAAAAATGCTTAAAAATGTAAAAATTGACCATTTTAGCTAAAACAAAAGCCTACCCATTAGGCGTCCCCCCTAAGAGACACATTTAAAACTGACATTTCTAAAAATAACCCCCCCACAACAAAGATTTCATCATTTTAACATTTTGGGTGCAAAATGTTAAATCAAGAAGAACTAACCTGGGATCTCGCGGGTCGAGGTTCTACTCACGGAGGCATGATCGCTATCTCGATACGAACATTTTGACTATACTCTCATTGAAAACCGTCACTATGGGTCCCAGAGCTCAAAAACTATCAAATCGACACGCATAAATGAATAGGAAAATAAGCCTATTTTATATATATATGGTGTTTTGACTCATTTTGAATGCCCCTTTCGCAGGTTTAGAGCACGACGGAGGTAAGTTCTTATCCCCGCACAAATGGTAATTCCTCATTTCATACTAATTTAGTATTTATTTTTCGATTTATTTTATCTATCTGCACTTGAGTCCTCTTTCCATTTTGCAGGTAGTGGGAACTCGGATGGCAACATTTCGACACACGGGCATGTCAGGTATAATTTCTAGCTTCCCATTTTGGGACCACCATACTTGGACCCACCATTTTACAGCCTCTTCATGGTTAAAATGCTTCTCCGAGGGGGCAATATGTACGTACCCAAAATTATAGGGTATTGTACTACCAAAATGATGTTACACATACCCCAATGATGATATAGGTCACCTCGTAAGGTGTTTGGGATCCAGAGAAGCTCACGAAGTATATGTTAGCATCCCAAATGCTTTATCCAAGTTCCTTGTGCTTCATTTTATCCTCTGCCTTTATTTTTCTAAGCTTTTTGACCTTCAGTGATGAAACCACCACCCTGCCGCTGGGGGCGGTCCTGTAACCGCCACCATGCTTAGGGCGGCGGTCCTTCACGCATTTTCCAGCATGTTCTTTTGATCGCGACTTGCATAATTTTTCAACTTTTACCATCTTTTCTCAACCACCTTAGCTTGTATTAATGTTTTATGTTCCTGGAATAGTGTTTCTTCATTGTTTAATGGTAAAAGAGTTCTAATAGGAATTACCTTTGGGTGAATGTGAAATCTATAAATAGCCAACTTGTTTTCAAGCAAATGGCCCCTCAACTTCTCATTTCCATTGTTTAGTCTTTCAATTTCTTGCTTAGAACTCATTTTTTTTCATATTTGCATCCATGCTAGTTTTCCTTTTCTATTAGAAGCCATTCGATCTTCTTGCTCCAGTCTTGTTCATTGTTGTTCATACAAATTAGTTTAGAACATAGTAGTGTCAGTTGTAGATTGAATTCATTAGAGTTGCAGGTTGTGTTCTTCACAGAAGGTAGATTCTAGAATCTCTCGATACACTTGTGTTGTATTCCCGCAATAAATCTCGCTAGGAATTGCATACGCCAAGCTCTATCACTTGCGTTGTCCCTCTCCTACTCGCATTATATTCGGTCTATATCCAAAGCTATCATTGTTCAAAATACCTTTTTTTGTTGATGCTAGCATATACACGCTCTTCTAGATTCACGTGAACATGAAGGAATGAGGAGATCATTCTGAGGGGACAAAATCATACACTACTAGATTCGCCACTATTCTACAAATTCTAGGTTTTATCTGTCAAAGTTCTAGTTAAAACATATCAAATAGAGTAGTGAAATATTTCATTTCAGTTAAATTTCATTTTTGATATTGCCAGGAAGTTGTGGGGATTGATAGTTTCTCAGAAACTATGATTCATTCCTCACTTCTGAGGTAGGATCGAGAATCTTTCAATTAAGTTAATCAGCTATCTAGTTATTTAGGATAAACTCACAACGCACAGAAAGTAGCTACACTAGGCTACCTTGTTTGTTTTAATTTTGTTATTAGATTAGTTGTCATTTTCTGAATATATTAGATTAGTTGCTCTTTCAATTCTATTAAAAATTCTATCAAAAATACAAAAATAGAGGAATATATATATATATATATATATATATATTGTAGATATATCTTGCATATATATAGTTTATCTCATTTTTCAGTTAGGTTTATATTGATCTTGTATGACAATCACGGGACCTAGGGAGCCCAGGGAATACGTTTTTGAGCCAATCGTGCCTCAACCCAATCTTGTTGTAGCATTAACTGACATAGACCAAAATATTAGAATTCAGGTCTTTTGAACAACAACAGACCTACAAGAAATTCAGTGCACAACTAAGAGTATTAAACATAGAAGATGACAAAGCACACACATTACGTCAAATCAGCCAAATTATAGACTACCTTGATAGATATCCATATGACTAGAAGGACCTGAAAGAGAGAAAAATTTGGTTGTGATCCACAGGTCCCACAACCCAACGGGCCTACAAATCAATCAAATATTGACACCAGCTTGCGAACACTAGTGTTTAGGTCCTCTCCACTTCCACCAAACATCATCACACAACTATCATTATTAAACGTAGCAGCTAATCAAGCTAAAGATTTCTGGACTAGGCCAGAGAATCATCCATAAAACACCAAAAGATCCACTACACATTTAGTCAATTCCATTTTCATGACCTTGTCGGGAGATATATACGAAGCACCCTTAGGTCATCTTCCACGTATTCCACAACCCATAGATCGGATCATGAAAAGCTCGATATTTGATTGGAGCCTTCGAGCAGCTATCCTCGCCGATCGATCTATCACACCGATTCAGGTTAGGAGGGCCTTCTTTGCCTTAGATTCACAGTTCCCATTATTGTGTGTTGAAGACATAAGATTACCTAACTAGCTTATCTACACCCGCGTGTATTCCATCCCCACTAGCTATCTCGGCATGACCTCATGAGGAGGTCGGGTGTGAGAAGAGTTACTTACTTAGATTCCCATGCTCACATGTCACTTTTCCATCGTATAGATATTCATCCATGTTGACCTATTTATCAAGCTATTATATAAAACTTAGCTTGTGGTAAAGCTCAATCCCATTATTTTGCCTTTTCTCCAACTATGCAACGTAGGATATTTCCCAAGCTTTTATTCACCACTTATGTTTACCCATCGATGCTGGGGGTGATATGCACTACTGAATTGTAGTTGTGTCCCTAGTTTCCTCCATAGGGTCTTCCAAAAGTGACTCAAAAACATCATGTCATGATCTGAAGTGATCATTCTTGGAACTCCATGCAATCTAACCACTTCTGAAAAAAAAAATCTGCAACTCTGAAGCATCATTAGTTGTTTTACAAGAAATGAAATGTTCCATTTTATAGAATCTATCAACCACAAAAAGATATAATCATTCCCTCGATATGTGTTTGGAAGTCCTAACATGAAATCCATACTCAAATCAACCCATGGCCGTGTAGGGACATGTAATGGCATATACAATTCAATATTGTGTTGGCACACTCTACATATTGCTACAATCCTACTTATGTCCCTCTTTGCCTTTGGCCAATAATACTTTTCTACAACAAGATAAATTTTCTTACTTATACCAAAGTATCCAGCCAACCCCCCACTATGTAATTCTCTTATAAAAAATTCTCTCATTGAACGAGCAGGGATGCACAATTGTTTCCTCCTAAACAAATAACCATCCTGCATCAAATAATCAGAAGAACCACTACCTACTTGTAGGATCCTTAAGTTGTCTCACAACATCACCAAAATCTTGATCACTTTCATACAATTCCTTAATTTCCTCAAACCCTACTATTTCATTTTCCATTGTTTTCAAAAGTACTACGCGCCAACTCAAGGCATCAACAAATTGATTCTTCTTATCCGACTTATGCTTTAAGACAAAAGTATATTCTTGCAAAAATGAAACCCATTTTTCATGCCTACTATTTAGTTTCTTTTGTGTTTTTACATACCTCAATGCTTCATGGTTAGTGAAGAGTACAAATTCCTTTTCTACCAAGTAATGTCTCCAGTTCCTTAATTCCTGAACAATAGCATAAAATTCCACATCATAAGTAGAATATTTCCTCCTAACTTCATTTAGATTTTCACTGAAGAATGCTACAGGTCATCCTTCTTGACTTAGTACATCTCCAATCCTGACATGTGAGGCATCACAGTCAACCTCGAAGACCTTGCTAAAATATGACAATACTAAAATAGGTGCTTATGACACTTTCTTCTTCAAAAATTCAAAACTATATGTTATTTCCTTATTCCATACATACTCCATCCCTTTTCTACACTCTGTTATGGGCACAACAATGCTACTGAAATTCTTGATGAACTTCCTATAAAAAGTTTCCAATCCATGAAAAATACGAACCTTTGTCACATTCCTTGGAATAGGACATTCTAAAATTTCCTTTACTTTTCCTCATCCATCCTCACTTCATCCTCCGATATGAAAAAACCCATAAAAACAAGACTCTTCTACGAAATCTACACTTCTTAAAGTTTACATATAGAATCCCTTTACGTAACAAGTATAACACCAATTTCATATGTAACAAGTGTTCTTCCACCGTCTTACTAAATATCATAATATCATCAAAATAGACAAAAAAAAACTTACCATTGTACTCTCAAAGTACTTTGTTCATCAGCCTCATGAATGTACTAGGTGCATTAGATAGCCCAAATAACATCACCATCCACTCATACAACCCTTCTTTTGTTTTGAAATCCATTTTCCATTCATCCCCTTAATGGATCTAGATGTGGTAGTTTCCACTCCATAGGTCAATCTTGCTAAAATATTGGCTCCCACTAGCACATCCATCATATCATACAATCTTGGGATTTGAACCGATACTTAATTGTGATCTTGTTTATGGCCCTATTGTCTACACACATTCTCTAGTCTCCATCTTTTTGGGAGTCAATAGAGTTGGGGTTTCACATGGACTCATGCTTTCTCTCACTAATCCTTTCTATATTAGATATGTTAGTTGTTTTTCAACTCTTCACTCTATGTCAAACTCATCCGATAAGCTTCCTAGTTTGGAAGGGGTGATCTTGGGATCAAATCAATATGGTGTTGAATATCTCGCTTCAAAGGTAACCCATCTAGTAGCTCATCTGGTATGATATATTTGTATTCTTTTAATACCTTTTCCGTAGCAAAAGGTATATTAAATTCCTCTATTTCCACCTTCTTTGACATCAGTGCATAACACAAGCCAACTTCTTCCATTTCCGTAACAAACTCTTTTGTAGCCAATAAGCCTTCACTCTTCTCTTCTTCCTTGAAGGGTAACAGGACCACCTTTTGGTACCCAAATTTAATCTCCTTCAAAGACCAGAAGCATCATGGATTAGATAGGACACTCAGAGGTAGATAAATAATCATGTATGTCGATTTGTAGTCGGGAAACAATCTATCTAACTTGTGGGCACTCAGGATTTGAAGGGAGTGGGTAGCACATTAAAAAGGATGTGATTTGATCCTAACTATTTTAGGTTGTGCCTTTCAACCAAGGTAAGAGAACCTATTTTGTAACCTCTGTTATATGAAAGGAGATACATGTACCTTTCTTTTGCATGAATTTTATAGAGAAGACCTTGGGAAAATATGATCAACACACCAGATCTGACTCTCATGAGTTGTCACTTCCAGATCATGGAGATATCTTCACAACAAGGCAAAGGTTACTAAAGACATTTGAGACCCTACTTTCTTCTGCATGTTTAGGTGATGAGGATTGTGCATTGGCATACACACATGACAAATAGGGGTAGTATGGGTAGGATTTGGTTGTTGTTAAATGAATTTTTGGTGGGAGGTGGGGTAGGGTGAAACTAGATTCACTAGATCCTTGAGGAACCTTACAAAATGGAAAGTTAGACCAACAAAATGCCACATAATAGCTAAAATGTTTCTTTCAACTAGAATATGTGCTTCAATGGAGGCCCAGATTAACACTCTTTCACACAATATTTGAGATTCTATCACGAAGGATCTCAAGTTATAAAACCCAAAAAGCATCAATATCTATGCCAAATCATGCCTAAGGTACACCCAAAGGCATACGATAAACCTCTCTCAACAGATGAGAGAAAAGTGATTTTAAATCATTTATTCCAATCCCAAATGAAAGCTCTTCTAAGAAATGGAATTGCAGATGCCACTAAACTATCACAAGGATTGAGGCTTGTGTGATTGAATCATATTTTAATACAAGATTGAAACATGAAAAGAAAAACTACTTGCAGACATTAAGAAATAAAACCAACACATTTTTCTCAAGACAACACAAAAATAACTCAAATTTGATTAAATCTATTAGTAGGGAAAGTTTCTAGAATAGTCTTAGAGCTTGTCAATGGCTATACACTTGCAACCACCTTGACATGATCATATTTTAATACAAAAGAGATATACGAGCCTCTTGAATGGTTTCTCAAAAGGGATGGGCTATATCAAGCTTTCTATTAGAAAAATTAGTCCAGACCCCTTACACTCCAACCATTTACACGAAAAATTTTGCCATTTATAGAATTTACAATAGAGCCTCTTCCTCCTAAAAGACAAAGATTTAAATGCACCAATGCTTCGCCATGATTCTTTCTTGATTCTAAGAATCAAATCTACAAAAAGTCTCCAGTGCTCGAGGGGGTAGATTTCATCGAATACCTCCCGCATTCAACTCCTTCCTCTAGTAGATCACTCTTTCTTCAATTTTCCAACCACTTCCTCCCTAATCTATCAAATCTGGCCCCTTACGTGCTCGGAGAAGAAAAATAGAAAATCAGATTGGGCATGAAAGTCAAACCATTTTAATGGTAAAACATCCTCCAGATCTTCCCACCAAACTTCAGATATCAACATTAACTTCCTTCTCTACTTGGCATGTAGAAAAGACCAAGAAATCATGGAGACTCGCACTTCCAGATGTGTTTCAGAGAAATGGGGGAAAATTAGATTTCAGACTCTCAGTTCCATTGATCTTTACTTTGAATTTGGGCCGTCCATGTGGCAGATTTCAAACTTTAGAAAAGACCCGGGGCTTCCCTTGAATTTTTACAACTTTTTGAAAAAATGGAAAAAATTCACATTTTTCTCCGCACCTCTGCCCTCGAGAAATGAGCCTAACATGTGTCCAAATGTGACTGGAGTGGAATCGGCCAAATTCTGCCATTTTACTCTCTTTTTAGAAAGGGAAAATTTTCCAAATTTTCCCCACAGCTCCGCCCTCGAAACGAGCCTGACACGTGTCCAAATGTGATTGGAGTGGTGTTGCGCTTCCTTTTTTACTTTTGACTCTTTTTTCTCAAAAGGAAATTTTTCCAAATTTCCCTCGAGAGCTCAGAACCTCCACCATTGACCGGGGAAAACATTGACTTTTTTCCCTCATCGAGGCTTGTGGGCCATTTTGAAATTTTAATCCTTAAGGGGCAAAAAATCCAAGTTGCCTCCGATGGCCCACCTCCCCACCTCTTTGAATTTTCAAATTGCCATGTGTCACCATGGCACACCTTGAGGTGGTCCCAAAATTTTATACCTTGAATGAGCATGGGCTCGCCACGTGTCCTATTTTGGCAAAGTCTGTCTGAATGCTTAAAGCTCAGCAGAAGGTGCCACATGTCATCCTCCGAGGCAGTTTCCTTTTGGCCATTGAAAATTCTAAGTAAAATGTAAAGCAAGCAGAGGCCTCCATGTGTCATCCTGACACTTCTTTAAAATGGAACTCAAGGGCCGGTCCTTGAACATGCGCGGTTCCTCCACGTGTCTCCATGGCGTAACTTCAAGATGGTGCCCAAAGCGAGACCTTGAATGAGCGCGAGCTCGCCACGTGTCCTATTCCACCAAACTACTCCAACTACATAAAAATTTGTCTAAGTCCAGGCCAAGCAGTGGAAGCCTCCACGTGTCCTCTCTGGCATTGCTCCAAGGCCAAACCAAAAAGTAGATCTTCAAATGAGTGTCGTGCCTCCACATGGACACACTTTGAGTTAAGGCTTTCCATGAATTTTTCTAAGTACCCAGCTGAGCTGCATCTAACCAAAAGGTGCCACGTCCCCTATAGATACAAGGATGCAAATTTGACCGGGAGAAATACCCGTCAAACCGTAAAATATAGAAAATGACCATTTGAGCCTGAAATGAAATTTTCTTCAAGGATAGAAAGTTTAGAAATGTTATAGGGCTCAAATACATTCTTCAGGATGCATCAATCCATTCTTCTTCAAGTATTTAGGGCAGAAATGATAAGGAGACAAATCTTGACTATGGAGAATGAAACATGGGGGAACCCAATTTTTGATGAACAGAGAATGGGGACCCAAATTATAGACCCTTTCCAGAGGAACAAAGAGACAAGGATCAAACCATGGACCCCTAAGTGATTTATGACCTAGAACTACCTAAAAATAGTAACAAAGACTGACCAAGCTCAACACGGGGAAGGGAAAATGATAGAGGCCAGTAAATCGATAGATTTTCAAAGGCAAATTGGGGTGAGACCATTTTGAGCACCAACACCACCTTTATACCATCCTTCCAAAAGGTATATGTTGTTTTTCCTCTATCATGTGTAACCTTTGTATCGTATTTCCATGGCCTCTTCAATAATATAGGGCATGCATCCATTAGGATAACATCACACCACACCTCATCCTCATAGGTATTCCTAATCGAAAACCTTATAAGGCATCTTTTATCTATGGTTACCTCATTCCCTTTTTTGAACCATGATATATGATAGGGATATGGGTGCTTCTCACATTTCAGATTGAGTTTATCAATCATCACAGTCAAAACCATATTTTCACAACTACCACCATTAATAATAATTTTGCATACCTTTCCTCTAGAGGTACATCTTGTTCAAAATATATTTTTTCACAACCATGAATCAACACCAACATCATCCTATTATTTTTCCTTCCTTGGGACAATCACTTTGCTCCTTATCATGAGTGTTTCACCCAAGTCTACAGCAACCTCTATTTCTTCTTCCTCTTTAGCTTCAACCATATTTACTCATGGTTGTTCTCCTTGCCATCTATCTTTTGTAGGATAGTACGGACACTCAAAGGCACTGTGACCCTCTTCACCACATCTATAACATGTATATTTCCTTTTTTGGCTATTCCAGCTTCGTCCTCCATTATAACCTCTTCCCCTCTGAAACCCCCTACCTTTTTGGTAGTTACCACGACTTTGACTAGAATCTTCATGCCCTTCGCATTAGAGGATTCACCTTTTGTAGATTCAAATCTACCTCTGCCTCTCATTAGAGATGATGATGGCCCTCTTTTCACACCTCTTCTAAAATTATTCCTCTTTTTATTTTATTTTCCTTTTAATGCAGTTGATAAGCATCATCCAGGATATGGATCCTGGAGTATACTCATCTCATCTTGTATAGTGTAACTCAATCCATTTATATACCCTATAGCAATTTGTTCTTCAAAATCTCCTGTTCAACCCTTGATTGACAACTTGTAAAATTCATTGGTATACTCCTCAATGATGAGATCCTTCTATCTTAGGTTTTGAAACCTTCGAAAGAGTGTTTGAGCATAATTTACAGGAAGAAATTTTTCTTTCAACTTCTTTACCATTTTATTCCAGTTCGGATCTTTCCCTTTCCATTCCTTTGTCTTTCATTTTGTAGGTGATCCCACTAGATCAATGCATGTCCGGCCAACTTAGTGCATGAAAACTTAACCTTCTTCTCCTCTGAAAGGGTTTTCCACTCAAAGAATTTTCCCATGCGATTCAACCAGTCAATCAACTCCTCTAGTCGTAACCCTCCACCATAATCATGAACATTAATCTTGATGTCATCATTCTTTCCCTCTAAATCCTAGATCAATCTCTCCTCAAATGGTCTCTCATTCAACATTTCTTCATCTCTCTCATTTTATTCTTCATCTCCTCCTTCATTAATTAATGGAGGTACTTCTTCAGTATCACTATCTGGGTCTACATCCCCATTTGCATGTCTCTTTCTAAGGTGGGTAACTTCTCTTGTGAGCTCAAAATATCTCTCTATAGCTCATTCATATGCCTATTCATCTGGGGATAACCTCCCTCCCACGTCTAGCCATGATTATATAAAATAGAGGAAAAATTACACGAAAAATGTAATATGTTACCTTAACTATTTCCACAAGATCAAAATTTGGCTCTATACCAATTGATGTGAATCTAGCTGCAAGAGGTTGAAATACCTCCAAAACACACATAAAAATATTTGTAAATAAAAACCAGAGTTTCAAAATAGCTTTATTCTCATTCTGTATCCACACTAATCTTTTACATCATTACAATCCTCCTTTTATTTCACATCTACTCTAAAAACCCTAAAATGCCAAAAAAACCTAAAATGCCAAAAATTACCTACTAGAAAAACAACTAAGAGGGGCCCTAAAATGTTTTTCCAAATATTCCTTCATAAATTAAGGCTCACGCAAAATTTTGACTTATTCTAACAAGTAAAACAAAAGTTATTAAAGTTCTAAGACCTAGTCAAAAGCAAAAAAAACGTTCGGAGCCAATTTTAGGCTACTAGATGAAGGAATCCAGGCCCAAAAAAGTGTAAATGGCCAGTACATTGTAAGAAAAGTAAACCATATCATAGTACTAATATATATCTACCACCCTATAAAATTTCAAGACGATGCAACAGTTGGATCAAAAGTTATGATCTCTGCAAGTTATGCTCCCGCATCAAGTTGTTAAATATTGGTAATTGTAATGTTGTCAGTGTTTGATGTAAGTTAAAGCTATAAAAATAATGTGATATCATACTCTCACTCTAAATTTGGCATATGGGGAAATTTCCTATGCAAATACAAGAATCAATGCGTGTTGAAGGGGCTTGCCCCTTAGGATGCCACATCGATATGCCCAACTATCATAATGTGATGAAGGGGCTTTTCCCTTAGAATTCTTGCATCGATAGTTGGGGGGTATACTATGTTGGTTAGAGGTTTTCAAAGTCACTTGATGACCCTCCACTCATAAATGCACCCTCCCATAATATCACAACCGTCCCTTTTGTAATGGATGGTTGTGATATTATGGGAGGGTGCATTTTGAGTGAAGGATAGCCATTGGAATTTATTGATACTTGAATTTGTCATGGATATTAGCTTTATGATGTTGTGATTATTTTATCATATTGGATGATGTATATTAGATTTTTCATGTATCGTACTAACGTTAATTGTATATTTTTTTTGTGTACTAGTTACTCTTTTGTGTAGTGAATATGAATACCAAGAGCCTAATTTCTCCCGATCCTATTTGTAAAATGAAGACATACAAAAATATGAGCTTCCACGTAAACTGAAGATGAAGGGTGTTCACATAAAAAGTTCAAAAACTACAAGAGTTCTAAAAATAGTCCTCAATTTATTAACAATTTATAAATTATATGTATATTATAGATAGTTCAGTATGCCAATGAATACTAGTTGTTCATAATGTATAACAAATAATTTTTATTACGATTCAAAATTTTAGCACCATTTCTAAAATTCAAATAAAAGTGTGAAATTTTTGAAATATCTATATTCCTCAATTTTAGTTTGTAAGTTCAATTTTTTCAAAAAGAAGGGTATATGGGTGTTGTGAAGATTATTATGTTATTGTTGTTTAATTATTGTGTTTTGGCATGCATAAATATATATATATATATATAAAGATGTTATTAATATTTTAATTTTTTTAATATTTTAATTTTTTTAATTTTAACTTTTGTTTTAAATAAACATGTTCTTGTTTCGATAGTTTTAATTTTTTAGCTAAATGTAATAATTTCTATTTTATATACATCATTTTTGAAAAATATTATTTAATAAATAAAATAAGCACCATAAAATATATTATTATACGATGTGAATTATATTTATAAGGTTAATTATAATATTTTCTATGGAAGTTTCTCTCAACATTGAATAAGTGTATTTGAAATAATATTAATTTTGTAACAATCTTTGTCACATTATATTTATTATGTCACATTCTTTGTCACATTATAGATGACCATATTGTGATATAAATTGTTGTTTTCCTTGCATTTCAATACTATATTTTATACACGTGGCTTTTGAATTAGACAAAAATTCAAATGCTTCCATTTTTTAAGATGGTATTCATGTTTGAATGATGATCAATCACAAGTCAAAATTTATTTATGAAATTATGAAATAAATGTTCCATTAACAATGCAAAAGTACATGTAATAATTTTTAGGATGGGAAGGAGGCCCAAATGGCAGAGCATGATCGATCTTCCTGTCCAAGAGATTACAGATGAAAAGAGTCAGTTTTCATATGATGACCTAGAATGGACACCAATAGGGGATGAGCCGAATGTTGACATTTGTGTCACCATAACACTTGCAAGACTTAGGCATTTCTAAAGTGGGAATGTTCTAACGAAAATTTTGAGACTACCTTCATCTACACAAATCACAAGTCAAAAATATATAAAATCCTAAACCGCATACAACCAAGTCATATACTAGGTTCAGACCTTTTCTAACAAATTCTTTTTATATGTTCTTTTCGTAAACATTTGTATAGAATTTGATGTTACCATTTTTAATGCAGTTATTGGTGTTTGTATGGTCCATATGACAATAGAAATAAGCCAATAACAAGTGAAAAAGTGAGTAGGTGTATAATTAAAAGGGGTTGCCAATGTCATTTCAATGTGAATTTTTTTATGGGAGACCAACAGTGGCCATAATATTATACAACAATTTGTTTCATTGTGATGTAAATGGTGAGTGTTGTCATGGGAGGAATGAAAATACCATTAATGATCCTCATCTGAATGTTTCCCCGTACTTATCAAATGAATGCAAAACTTAAATTGAGAGGTCTTTTTTATGGGAGTTGTTGTGGAAATGGTGTACGATAAATATATAGAGGATCCATCCAACATGGGTATATCGAGAAAGAGGGACAAATACATGAAAAGAATGGACATGGTGAACGCATGGAAAAGAGTTCATTGCAAAAGGTCTCAAAAGCATGCCGATGATACCATGAGCGTGAACTTATGGCGTGCGGAGGAAAGAGACATTATTTTCTACTATCAATGGCCAAATAGAACAACTGTTCCATTCATTATGGAGTTGCAAAAACCGTGGATGTGTGAGAGAATGGTTCAAAATTTGGACAATTCCATAATCTCCATGGACTCAAAAATTTCTACACATAAATATGGCGTAAGTAATTGGAATGAATTTTTAAATGATGTGTAATTTATGTATCATTAATAATGTTCCCTTTCTGTTATATTAAACCCCATGTTACCATTTGATGTCATATTCCTTGCAGTACCAATTATACACATTGCTTGTTTTTATGAGCAAGAGGTTGGGGTGCCCGTAGCATGGGCCATTTCTTCGAGGAATAAAATTGAAGACATTTATGGGTGGTTGGAGGAAGTCCATAAAACAAGGAAAATTCCTTCGTGTCGATTAGTAGATCAATGTGTTCATTACTGGTTGATGATGCGTCAGCTGAAATCCAAGCCATCAAGTGTGTTTTTTGTTATCGTGTATTCTTATGCCTATGGCACATGCACAGGGCATGGTTGAAAAATGTGCACAGGTATTGTAGCAAGGAGTCTAGGTGGAATATTTTCAAGAGACTAGGTACCATCATGTATGGTTCTGAAAATGCATCATGAGAACACATTTCAAATCATTCAAGACTTCTTTAATGAATTCAAAGAGGAAACTAAGTTCCTCGAGTACTTCAAGAATACATGGTGTGAGAGAAAAGAACATGTTGGTGACTATGACCCTTTGTGTGTTTCCTTATTAATTACCATCAATTATAATTCTTGGTTTATAGTGTCACTTGATTTTCAATCCGTGTCACTTGATAGCTATGTGGGAAACAAATTTTAGAAACTTTTCCCATGCAAATAAAGAAACAAACACATCCATCGAGTCCTACCATTGTTTTTGAAGACTAGATACTTGTGTGATAGACAAAAAAATGTACTCATCGGATGAACTATTTGTTCTACACACTTGTGTACAAGTTTGAGCCATTTTACAAATACAAGAGGAAGTTGAATAAATTTGGATTCTTGACTAATTTCAAAAAAGAAAGACAACTATTGATAATGGTTGAGAGAGAAAAGAGTATTCTGATACAAATTACCTTGCAATTACACCTGATTGTAATCAATTGTGGGTGAGGAGCCAAACAAATAAAAGCACATGGTATTTGGTAAGGAAATGTAGAGCCTTAGACGTATGCGAATGTGCTTGGGATATCAGAGGAAACATATGTAAGCATGTGTTGAAGGTGTTGGATTTTCACAAGCAATATGTGTCAATGTCATCATATCAAGCACCAGAAGTGATAGGTAATTCAATGTCATCATATGTTACTGATGTAGATTGCTAAGCATAAGTCGTAACGAAATAAGCATCATGTTGAAATTATTTTCATTTCACATGCATGTGCCAATACTTATGCATAGACAAACAGGGTAAATGAAGACACATTTTATGATGACCCCTCCTTGTCATATCCAGCAGTAGAAGTGGAAGGTAATTCAATGTCATCATATGTGGCAAGTAGTGATATAGATTACTGAGCATAAGTTGTAATGAAAAAATCATCCTATTGAAAATGTTTTCCTTTCATGTGCAGGAGCTAGTACTTATTCCGAGACAAGAATGATACATGAAGACACGCTCAGAGATGACCCCTCCTATTCATATCCAGTAGAAGAAGTGGATGGTAATTCAATATCATCATATGTGGCAAGTAGTGATATAGATTTTTAAGAATATGTTGTAATGAAAAAAACATATCATGTTGAAATTGTTTTCATTTCTCCCGCAACATCTTGTACATATGTAGAGACAAGCACAGTAAATGATGGCAAGTTATGGGATGGCCCCTCCTTACCAGCTCAACAAATCCTTTAATAATTGATGGTTAGTTTTTAATTCCTTCTATCAATTAATCTATGTCAATGATAATGTTCATCACACATATTTATGATTGTTTATTCATGTGTACAATGATATTGAAAAACGTAGTGTATAAATAAATAACTTTCTATAATGTCTTATATGTCATAGAACTCCTAAAATAGTTGGGGCTGGTGGTTTGATGATAGAAAGTGATTCAAATTTTATGGAACACACATCCAAATAATTCTTGAAGTCAGTCTTGGATACACGACTAAGTACAGATGAATAGAAAAAAACATTCTTTGAATGTGTTCAAAGGTTTAGGAGAGACCTAGAAGCATCAAATATGTTGGATGTTGATTTCAAAGGATATTTCAATGAGACAACCACCACTCGCATGCATCCATGGTTTAGTGTGAGTAAAAATTCCACCGTAGTGTGACTAAGAGGCCAGTCATTGTAGAATATTTGAACAATCACGTTGAAGACTACGAATGCTTCCAATTTCCCAACGACAATCGTGCAAAGAGGAGAGAAACCACACAAATGGAACCTACATGTTAAAACATTGAATTATTGGTGTGATTGTGAATTCGCAAGAAATTTTAATTGTGGAGGCGAAGACTAACATATTGGTCATTTATTTTGTAGGTGGTTTAAATGCAGATTAAACATATCCCCATTGTCTCTTATCTTTCAACAATTTAACATCTGCGCAAGGTGTGTATTGAATGTCCTTAATTTCAATACATTTATTTATTGTATGTAAGGTAAAAATCCTTTGATATCTTGTCTAATATTTAATGCATTGTGTTGCAGATGCAATGGATATGTAGAGAGATGTATCTTACAAAATGAGCAGGTTGAGCTTTGGAAAGTAAATGTATGGCATGTTGAGTGGGCCTATATTAGAATTGTAAACATTTAAAATTCATGTATATGAGATTGTAGATTGTGTATATTTAAAATACATAAATATGGAATGTGTACAACTGACCTACTCTTTGATTATTTTTAGAGTATTTTAAAAAGTGCTTGTTGGTGTTAGCACCGCTCATGTAATATATGGATATTAGAAAATATTTTTACAAATAGAAATTTGATGAAACTACGATGAAATGATGTAATCAATAGTAACAAATTAGCATGCCTAATTTTTATTTCTACTATCAAAGTGCTGAAAAACAAGCCTTTTCAACACTATAAAAAATGAACCATTGTTTTCCACAAGGTACAAAACACGATTATGTTCCACCTTTATGTAACAATGTAAAGCAAATCAAGTAATTATTAGGTGGACAAGGGTTCAATTTTTTCAAAGTGCTCAAAAACAGAGTTTGTTTTTGACACATTGAAAAATGCACTGTGTTTTTCAACACTTTGAAAAATGAAATTTGGTTTATAACAAGGTGCAACCCACAACACATTTCATCCTTGTTGTAATGATGTAATCCAAAAAAATAATTATCAAGTGGAGAAGAGTTGGTTTTTCCAAAGCAATGAAAAAATAGAGTGTGTTTTTTGACACGTTGAAAAACACACTGCGTGTTTTTAAGCTCTTTAAAAAAACAACTCGAGTTTATAACAAGGTACAACCCATAATGCATTTCCTCCTTGTTGGAAACATTGAATCCACATCATATAATTATCAGGTGGAAAAGGGTTGGTTTTATTGAAGTGATGAAAAAAAGCGAGTTTTATGTGTTTTTCAACACTTTTAAAAACACAATTCGGTTCTCGAAAAGGTATAACCCACGATGATTTTCCTTCTTGTTGTAAAAATTTACTCCACATCAACTACTTATTAGGTGGACAAGGGTTTAATTTTTTCAAAGTGCTGAAAAAAGAGTGTGTTTTTCGACACATTGAAAAATGCATGATGTTTTCCAGACTTTTAAAAACGTAATTCAGTTTATAACAAGGTATAACCCATGATGCATTTCCTCCTTGTTATAATGATGTAATCCACATAAAATATTTATCAGGTGGAGAAGAGTTTATTTTTCCAAAGCGATGAAAAAATAGAGTGAGTTTTTAGAAACGTTGAAAAACACAACACTTAAAAAATGTAATTCGTTTTGTGTAACCCACGATGTTTTCCTTCTTGTTTTTGAAAAATGCTTATCGGGTGGATTTAGTTCTCCAAAAAATGTGTAACCCATGATGTTTTTCCTTCTTGTTGTAAACATTGACTCCACATCAACTACTTATCAGGTGGATAAGGGTTGAATTTTTTCAAAGTGCTGAAAAATAGAGTGTTTTTCAGCACTTTGAAAAACACAATTTGGTTTATAACTAGCTGCAACCCATGATGCATTTCCTCCTTATTATAATGATGCAATACACATCAAATAATAATCGGAGTAGATAAGGGTTGGTTTTATAGAAGCGATAAAAAATAGATCGAGTTATAAGACATGTTGAAAAATGTACTATGTTTATTAACACTTTGAAAAACACAATTCGGTTCTCCAAAAGGTGCAACCCACGATGCATTTCCTCCTTTTTGTAATGATGCAATCCACATCAACTACTTATTAGGTGGATAAGGGTTGAATTTTTTTAAAGTGCGTAAAAATATAGTGTATTTTTTGACAGTGAAAAATGCATGGTGTTTTTTAGCACTTTGAAAAACGTAATTTGGTTTATAACAAGGTACAACCCATGATGAATTTCCTCCTTATTCTAACGATGTGATCCACATAAAATAATTATCGGTGGAAAAGGGTTGGATTTATCAAGCATTAAAAAATAGATCGATTTTTAAGACAAGTTGAAAAATGCACTCTATTTTTCAAGACTTTTTGAAAAATACAATTCGGTCCTCCAAAAGGTGCAACCCACGATGCATTTCTTCCTTTTTTAACGATGCAATCCACATCAACTAGTTATTAGGTGGAAAAGGGTTGCATTTTTTCAAAGAACTGAAAAACATAGTGTGTTTTTGACATATTGAAAAACACATGGTGTTTTTCAACACTTTGAAAAACATAATTTGGTTTATAACAAGGTACAACCCATGATGCATTTCCTCCTTGTTGTAAAGATGCAATCCACATAAAATAATTATCAGGTGGACAAGGGTTGGTTTTATCGAAGCGAAAAAATAGATCGAGTGTTAAGACATGTTGAAAAACACACTATGTTTTTAAGCACTTTGAAAAATTTATTTCGGTTCTCCAAAAGGTACAACCCATGATGGTTGTACTCCTTGTTGTAAGGATGTAATCCACATGAAATAATTATCAAGTGGAAAAGGGTTGGTTTTATCGAAGCGATGAAAAAATAGAGTGAGTTTTTTGACACATTGAAAAATACAATCCGGTTCTCCAAGTGGTGTAACCCACGATGCTTTTCATCCTTATTGTAATGATGTAGTCCACATTAAATAATTATCAGGTGGAAAAGAGTAATTTTTATCGAAGTGATGAAAAAATAGAGTCAGTTTTTCGACATGTTGAAAACACATGGTGATTTTCATCACTTTGAAAAATGCAATTCGGTTCTCCAAAAGGTGCAACCCATGATGATTTTACTCCTTGTTGTAACGATGCAATCCACACAAAATAATTATCAGGTGGAAAAGGGTTGGTTTTATCGAAGCAATGAAAAAATAGAGTGAGTTTTTTGACACGTTGAAAAACACATGGTATTTTTCAGCACTTTGAAAATAGTTATTTAGTTCTCCAAAAGGTGAAACCCATAATGCAATCCACATCAAATATTTATCAAGTGGAGAAGATATTTTTTCTCTAAATTGTTTAAAAAATAGACCAAGTTTTAAGACACGTTGAAAAACACATTGTGCTTTTCAAAGCACTTTGAAAAAAGCAATTCGGTTCTCCAAAAGTGCAACCCACAATGCATTTCCTCCTTATTGTAATGACTTAATCGACATCAAATAATTATCACATGGACAAGGGTTGGTTTTATCAAAGCGATGAAAAAATAGAGCGAGTTTTTCGACACGTTGAAAAATGCATGGTGTTTTTCAACACTTTGAAAAACGTAATTCAGTTCTCCAAAAGGTGTAACCTAGGATGACTTTCCTGCTTGTTGTAATGATGTAATCCACATCAAATAATTATAAAGTGGAAAAGGGTTGGTTTTATTGAAGCGATGAAAAAATAGAGTGACTTTTTTGACACATCGAAAAACACACGGTGTTTTTCAGCACTTTGAAAAACGCAATTCGATTCTCCAAAAGGTGTAACCCACAATGATTTTCCTCCTTGTTGTAATGATGTAGTCCACATCAAATAATTATCAGGTGGAAAATATTTTTTTTATCGAAGCAATGAAAAAATAGAGTGTGTTTTTGACACGTTGAAAAACATACGGTGTTTTTCAGCACTTTGAAAAATGCAATTCAGTTCTAAAAAGGTGCAACCCACAATGATTTTCCTCCTTGTTGTAACGATGCAATCCACATAAAATAATTATCAGGTGGAAAAGGGTTTGTTTTATCGAAGCAATGAAAAATAGAGAGATTTTTGACACGTTGAAAAACACATGGTGGTTTTAAGCACTTTGAAAAACGCAATTTAGTTCTCCAAAAGGTGAAACCCATGATGCAATCCACATCAAATATTTATCAAGTGGAAAAGAGTTGTTTTTTCTAAATCATTTAAAAAATAGACCAAATTTTAAGACACGTTGAAAAACACCGCTTTTTTTTTTGAAGACTTTGAAAAAAGCGTAATTTGGTTCTCCAAAAAGTGCAACCCATGATGCATTTCCTCATTATTGTAATGATGTAATCGAAATCAAATAATTATCACGTGTACAAGAGTTGGTTTTATCGAACCGATGAAAAAATAGAGCGAGCTTTTTGACATTTAAAAATGCACGGTGTTTTTCAGCACTTTGAAAAATGTAATTCGGTTCTCCAAAAGGTGCAACCCACGATGAATTTCCTCCTTGTTGTAATGATGCAGTCCACATAAAATAATTATCAAGTGGAAAAGAGTTATTTTTATCAAAGTGATGAAAAATATAGTGAGTTTTTTGACATGTTGAAAAACACACGGTGTTTTTAGCACTTTGAAAAACGTAATTCAGTTCTCCAAAAGGTGCGACCTACGATTATTTTCCTCCTTTTTGTAATGATTTGATCCACTAAAAATAATTATTAGGTGGAAAATGGCTGGTTTTATCGAAGCGATGAAAAATAGTGCAAGTTTTTGACACGTTTAAAAACACACGTGTGTTTTTCAAAGACTTTGAAAAACACAATTTGGCTCTCGAAAAGGTGAAACCCATGATGCATTTCCTCCTTTTTGTAATGATTCAATCCACATAAAATATTTATCAAGTGGAGAAGATTTGGTTTTTCCAAATCGATTAAAAATAGAGCGAGTTTTAAGACACGTTGAAAAACACACTGTGTTTTTCAACACTTTGAAAAATGTAATTTATTTCCCCAAAAGGTGCAACCCAGGATGCATTTCCTCCCTAATGTAATGACACAATCCATATCAAATAATTATCATGTGGAAAATGGTTGGTTTTATCAAAGCGATGAAAAATAGAGTGAGTTTTTGACACGTTGAAAAATGCACGGTGTTTTTCAGCACTTTGAAAAACGTAATTCGGTTCTCCAAAAGGTGCAACCCAGATACTTTACCTATTTTTTTGTAATGATGCAATCCACATAAAATAATTATCATGTAGATAAGGCCTGGTTTTATCAAAGAGATTAAAAAATAGAGTGACTTTTTCGACACATTGAAAAACACACTGTTTTTCAAACTTTGAAAAATGCAATTTGGTTATCCTAAAGGTGTAACCCATGATGAATTTCCTCTTTTTTTAATGATGCAATCCAAATAAAATATTTATCAAGTGGAGAAGAGTTGGTTTTTCCAAATCGATTAAAAATAGAGTGAGTTTTAAGACACGTTGAAAAACACACTATGTTTTTCAACACTTTGAAAAATGCAATTCGGTTCATCAAAAGGTGCAACCCATGATGCATTTCCTCCTTGTTGTAATGATGCAATAAAATAAAAATAATTATCATGTGGAAAAGGGTTGGTTTTATTGAAGCGATGAAAAAATAGATCGAGTTTTTGACACGTTGAAAATTACGGTGTTTTTCAAAGACTTTGAAAAATAAAATTCGGTTCTCCAAAAGGTGCAACCCATGATTCATTTCCTCCTTTTTTGCAATGATGAAATAAACATAAAATAATTATCAGGTGGAAAAGGGTTGGTTTTATCAAAGCGATGAAAAAATAGAGCAAGTTTTAAGACACGTTGAAAAACACACGGTTTTTTACTATTTTAAAAAACGTAATTTGGTTCTCCAAAATGTGCAACCCACGATGAATTTAATACTTTTTTAAAAATGGTATCCACATGAAATATTTATCAAGTGGAGAAGAGTTGGTTTTTCCAAATCATTTAAAAATAGAGCAATTTTTAAGACATGTTTAAAAACACTATGTTTTTCAGAGACTTTGATAAACGCAATTCATTTCTCTAAAAGGTGTAACCCATGATGCATTTCCTCCTTGTTGTAATGATGAAATCCACATAAAATAATTATCATGTGGAAAAGGGTTGGTTTTATCGAAGTGATGAAAAAATAGATCGAGTTTTAAGACACGTTGAAAAACGCACTATGTTTTTCAGCACTTTGAAAAATGTAATTTGGTTCTCCAAAAGTTGCAACCCATGATGTTTTTCCTCCTTGTTGTAATGATGCAATCCACATCAAATAATTATCAGGTAGTCAAGGGTTGGTTTAATTGAAGCGATGAAAAAATAGAGCGAGTTTTAAAACACATTGAAAAGCATAACAAAATGAAAAGATGAAATCCTATTCTTTGTAGATATAACATGAAATCATAAGAGATATCATTTGTAAATATAACATGCATAATTAATTTTATAATCAATAGTTTTTAAATGAATGTTAACACAACCAAAATAACACAAGTTCCACTCCTTTTATTTAAAGTCATGTGTGGAACCCATATTACAATGGATACAATGTTAGAGAATTATAATATTAGACAAACAGTTTATACATTTACACCAAATTTATAGTACCCGTAGAACTTTTTTTTTGAAACGGAAAATCCTTCGCATAAAATCTATATAAAACTGCAAAAAAACTATGAGAAGATGAGAAGTTAGACTTGAAGCAATGAAAACAAATTTGTAGTCTTAATGAATGGTAACACACATTTAAACTAAGATCAAATCATTCATCAATATATGCACAAGTTGAAATAAAATTACATGATGATGTCAAACCTACAGACATTTAACAAGTCCATCAATAGCATATATTATTGTGAACGATATTCCAATAATTGTTATAGTTTACTCAATAAAAAAACCATTGTAATGTATATGTAGTATGAAAATTACATGCTTTAATGAGTACTTGAAATTTAAATTCTCTATAATATGTACATTAACTAGAAGTAACATTCACAATACTCACACATTTTAAATCTTATTCCAATTTAAATCTTGCTATTTGATTTTCAAACCTTATAATATTTTATTATGTTTTTATGGTTTAATTATTATTTACTCTTTTAAAAACTAAAATATATGTTTAACCAACATCTATTGATGTCAAAGGTCACATGGACAGTTTCATTTTATTAGAAAGTCATATGTTATGTCAAAGGTCACATGGAAAATCTTCGGTGTGAGTGACTGGTCCTTTTTTCTTAATCGACGCGTCTTGGCCAGGATGTACATTTTCTTCCATAATTCTTTGTGACCTTCATGAATTTTAACAATGGAATTAAATATTTCTACTTGATTTTCGAACACTTTTTTGTTCAATTCACACGTCGTCTCCCAATTCTTAATTTCTAATTCCAACTCTTGAACCTCAAGCTCCAACTCCATCTTCCTCGAGGAAGCATCTAGTAATTGGTCCAATAATTCCTTTTTTTTGACAATTTTAAATATTGCAGTCTAAGTCTTTCACGCTCGGTTTTATAAAACTTTTCCTTATTCATTACAAGTTTCATTTCTATTTCCATATGAAATGATGGGGACGACTCATCTTCTTGTTCAACTCCGACATCTTCGTTTGCAGGGCTCTCTACAGTATTTTCCGAACACATTAGTACTTTGCACTATATAATTTTTCATAATCTTTCGGTTCCGAAGACTGGTGAGGCCTTGCGCTTTCCAACCTTCTTTTGTCTTGCCATCTAATTAAACCTGTATTTAAACAACCGATTAATATCTGTTAACATTCAAACGTAATTGTTAATATCTGTCACCATTCAAACATAATTATGAAATGTATACAAAAGTTTAGTAAGCACATCAAACCCAAGTAGGCATACATGGAAGAAGAATGCAACTATGTAACCATAACCCACAAACCGTAATCCATAATACACAAGTTTTGAAAGAAAAATTGTGATTTATCTACATTAATTACTGAACACGACAAACCCAAGTAGGCATACACGGAAGAAGAACACAACTAAGTAACCATATACCATATACCGTAATCCACAATCCATAGTCACATTAATACATTAACCATATACATAGTGACAACATCATCATTTATACAATAAATGGAATGTGACATAACAAGAATAAAAACCATCTAATGCGCTATAAATATAACCACAAACCATATTCAATTTATCAAGAATGTAATACTAAATCATAAACGTCAAACACATTAAAGTAACAACCTCATCACACATATATACACTTGTCTTCTAATCACACTTGTATTACTCTTCCTTATTCATCACATCGCATACCAGATATAACAATTCATATACATGATCTAAATACTAATTAATGTGCACATCATAACATCAACTGAAAAACAACCATATTAGAGTAAAATCACATACATCTAATAATCATAATATAACCACATACGTCTATCCATATCATCTATTATGCTACAAAGGAAAAATTCATTAAATATAACTAATTTTTTACATACCACATAATCAATATCTATACATATATGTCAAATATATAAGTAAAATATGTCAAATATGTAAGTGAAATATAAAAGTACAATAACACATTGATGTCAAATATATAAGTAAGTTCAATATGTGTTTAACAAGCATATTTTCATCTCAAAGGTTGTATGACTGGTATATTCATTTGTTATCATTGTCTTGAGTGGGAGTGCCTGGTGTTTTTTTCAATTTATGCCTTGGCCTACATGTACATCTTCTTCCATACTTCCTTCTGATCTTCGTGTATTTTAAGAATGGTATTAAATTTTTCTACTTGATTTGCAAATGATTTTTTGTCCGCTTCACGCATTATCTCCCAATTCTTAATTTCTAGTTCTAACTCCTGAACCTCGAGCTCCAACTCCATCTTCCTTGAGGCAATTTCTCCTATTTCATCCAATATTTCCATTTTTTTAAATATAAATTTTCCAATGCAAATATTTCACACTCATTTTGATACATATTTGTCTTCTTTGTTATAAGTTTCATTTCTAATTCCATACGAAATGACGGGAATACTCATCTTCTTGTCTAGCACCAACATCTTTGTTTGTAGATCTATTTGCATTCTTTCCAAATGCATAAGTGTCACTATCGAATGTTTCATAATCATTTAGTTCTTACACTAGCAAAGCCTTGTGCTTTCCAACCTTCTTTTGTCTTGCCATCTAAATAAACCTATATTAAAACAATCGATTATTATATGTTACCATTCAAACATAATTAGAAAGAAAATAATGCACTTAACTTATACTTAACAAAATATTATCATGGATGAAATATATACGAAATTTTCGTAAGCACATCAAACCCAAGTACGCATACATGGATGAAGAACGCAACTATGTAACCATAAACCACAAACTGTAATCCATAATACACAAAATTTGAAAGCAAAATTGTGAATTATCTACAATAAATTACTGAACATGTCAAACCCAAGTAGGCATACAAGGAAGAAGAACACAACTATGTAACCACATACCATAAACCGTAATCCACAATCCATAGTCACATTAATACATTAACTAGATACATAGTGATAACATCATCATTTATACAATAAATGGAATGTCACATAACAAGAATAAAAACCATCTAATGCACTATAAATAGAACGTAAATGGATAACTCTATGTAACCCATAACCACAAACCATATTCAATATATCAATAATGCAATACTAAATCGTAAACCTCAAACACATTAAAGTAACATCATCATCATATACACATATATAGTAATTCGAATCCTCATAAGCAATGTTATACAATAAATGTTTTCATCTCCTTCGCTGCCTATTGCTTAAGCAATGAAAATACTCCATCATAAAATCTAATAGGTTTCTTCTCGTCTCTATGACCTTTTGTCACCAAATCATTGCACCCCACGAATGGCCTAAAATAAATCACAACATTTGGTGTGATTGGGACACATGGGATCACATCTCAAGTCAGTGGGACTTGGACTCGAGGTGAATCTCCGAGAAGGCCGACTTCATGTTCCTAAACTAAACACAACACTACTTTTGATGTAAGAAAGATGGCTAACTAGTCCTATGCTATCATTTCATGGGATTAAGGGAAGAAGAATACAAGGAAATAAAAACTATTCTAGAAGTGGTGATGCACCAAGAAAAGGGGTATTTAACTTTTGGAAGGGTTAATGGGTATGATGATTACACCATTAGCCACCTTCACCTATTACAACTTGGAAATGATATAAAATATCACGACTAGAAGCACACGTTCCTCTCAGTAAACCTTAAACACACACAATAGAGGATCAACTTTGATGGGATACACAAATAATTTATCAAAGGGATAATCACAAGCACATGTCCAAGTATTCACTTAAACAATAATAATAATGCAACTCTTGATCAACAAAAGGAAAATATTTTCTCACAATTGATGGGAAGTAATCACACTATTCTTTTCTCAATATGAAATAGATAATCAAACAAAGGTAAATTCATCAAATAATGTTAACAAATCACATTCACAAGGCATGTAATGATTAATCATTCAACACAATAAAACAGATTTTTCAAGTGTAAGGAATAACTTTGAATATAACTAAAAGGTTTCAACAAAACTCTGGAAGAACTCTTCCACACTTGAAGATCAAATTTCCTCCAAATCTCTCAAAATATGCATATCTCTCAAATAATGGAAGCATTCCACTATTTATAAGTTCTAGGTTGAGCCATTATAGTTGGGCCTTAACTAATAGTTAACTAAAAATAGTAATGTCATTTATAAAAGGGAACAGGCTCCCATAAAAATAGAAAATTTGTTGTAGAGGGTTGACCAAGTCAACCCTGCAACTTTGACCATTTCCAGAGCTTGAAACTATCCTTCCATGGCCACTCAGCTTTGGCCTGGTTCACCCTCCTCTCCTTTCTCTACATCTTTTTGTTGCCCTTCTTCCCATATGGCCATGTGGTGTCTATATTCAAAGAAACACTTGACAATACCCTGAGTTTCTTCATCTCCAGGTCCACACGCATAGTGATTCACCACGTCCGTTGTTTCAATCTCTTTTGTGATCCTGGCGATAACCTTCGAAGCTTACTTATGACTTTCTTTAGTCTCCCTATGAAGTTCTGGCATAAAACCAGTCGATCAATGGAGTCACTATTGAAAGTCTTCACGACATTGTCATCTCGCTTCACCAAGTCTTTGAAATTCTCTTTGATCTGGTCCTCGGAAGAGCATCGATATTCTCATTGAAAAAATTGTAGTGGGAGTTGTCGAACTCTTCAGAGATATCATTAAGGGCATCCGTAATCTCCACCCATTTATCCTCCAATTTCTTAATCAGATCTTGCAGTACTTGACACCAGAATTTCCATAGCCTTTTGATATTCAAAAATTTAGAGGCATCATCAATTACCTCTTCTTGCAGAAGTAAGTTAGAATCTTCCTCTCTTATGTCACTCCACGTCGCCAAGGTTAGATTCAAGTTATTATTATCTTCGAGAGAGATTCATCCATCTTAGCGATGGTGGTTTTTGTAATCTATAAATCAGCATAAATCTCCACAGCTTCCTTGATCAAAGGGTTGGCCTCCTGCAAGATCCTCTCCATCCATCCATTCACTATTCTCCCTTTCTGGCCTAGCTTCTCAAGCTCATGATAAGAGATATCATTGATTGTAGATAAAATTTTCATGGTTGTAGTAGTTGAGATGTCAGTGGATGGAGTGGGCTGAGTTACTCTACACAACAATGCAGTGAGCTATTCGACTTTGGCCTTAAGCTCATCCTTGGTGGCCTTGTCTTTATCATACTTCTCCAAAAGGGCCCCAAGAGCAGTATGTACATCCTGCTTGGCTCCTTCATGTGTAGCCTTCCCCAATGAGAACTTCGAGATCTAGTAGTCTGCTGCTGTGATAGTCTCTTTAGTTTTCCCCTCAATAGGGGTAGCCACTTCTATCACGCACTCTCCTGATGGATTAACCATTAGACTTGATATAGTTCTCGGTCTCTTGGCTTGTCTTTTGGGCATGGACTCCAATATGCTGAGATCTATCACATCTCCTAGAGGAACATTTTTATTTTTCTTAGGAGTCTACCTAAATAGCCACTCTAGTATGGCTAGAGCTGAGGAAGACAGAGTAGCATATCCGATACCTAAAGTACCAATTAAGGCAATATCACTAGAAATGCCAGTTGATATATGAGCAGAGGTGGAAATGATGGAAGGTGTGGGAGTGAAATGATATTAGAAGTGATAATGGAGGAAGGGGAAGATGGGATGGAGCTTAATGGCACTTGGGAATCATTTACTTCCACAACCTCAAAGAACTAATCTATAGATGTTGTAACCACGGAAGAAAAAGACCTAGAAAGAGATGAGCCACCAACCACAAATAAGATCTTCTTTGGAACCGTGGGAACCCTTTGAGTTGATCTCTTGCCTTTTGTAGGTGTTGGTTGGTTTACTACTGATGTGGGCCCTATATTTGAAGGTTGATTTTCCCCTTTGGGTGAGATTTCCAAAGTGGCCAACCAACTGAAAGTTCATTTTAGAATGGGGCCCGCCCTTTCTTTGGTATTGTTGGATTCTTCCACATACCAATCAACCCATGATAGTGGTTGATTGGAAACATCATCATCCATGTATGATGCATCTAGGACCTCATCATTATCTTGTAAGTCCTTTGGCATATCAGCCAACCCAAACTGCCACACTTCATCCAGGGTTAATCTTTCATAATCCCTTTTCTTCACGATGAATTCATCTAGACAATGGATCTATATATCTTCTAATTGGGGCATATGAGCACTGGATTTCCCTGTCTCCCCAACTTACCCCAATAGTCAAAGTTAGTTCGTGGATGGAAGGTCTAGAGGGTTACCTCAGCCATTTTAGCATCCACATTTCTTTCCTTGTGGATAGTTGGGCAAGAATACCTACCAATTATAACAGGGAAATGCATTCCCACCTTGTGAGGCTTGTTTTGGATTATTTGGTAATCCAACAACTACCGAACCAATTCTAGAAGAACCCACTTGTCAGTGGGGCATCTTAGCAACTTGTTGGGGTGCCTATGAAACCCAAAATCCAAAGGTAGGTGAATCTAGGAAACTTTAAGGTATATTACTCCCCATTCTCACACCTCTTGGAAAGCCTCATCGAAATCCATCGATTATATAGCTCCTTGTCAAAGTGATAAAGGACAAAATGAAGAAAGCATCATTGATTCTTCGGAAGTGCTTTCTCCCCTCGTCCAAAGTAAGATGGGGATAAAATTCATATATTTGGGATGTGCTATGAACACCCCTAGTGTTTAACCCTGTAAAATCCCCCATAGCAGTAGCTGCATACACTAGGAAAGATGTCATGTAGAAGGATTTAGTTTCTTTCACCTTGCCCAACTGGTAGTGAATATTACTACTAATATGTTCACCCCATCGGATAAACTCATCATTCTTCTTGATCATTTCTATGTACAAGAACATCCATTCTTGGAATTCCTTTGTAGAAGGAAGACTTGAAACTCTGCTCAAGAGTATAATGAGGTCGTTGACCTCCTAAATGAAATCTGATCGATGTATAGTCTTGGGAAACTTGGAAAAATTCTTAGTTAGGTAAGACTTCATCATAACCTTTGAGCATACTTCCTGATTTTTATCCCAGTGCTCAACTACTATTTCAGGTGAGATAGTGGTGTAATATTGTATGTCTGGAAGTTTGAACAAGTCTTCAAAGAAATCTGGGTCCAGACGGATTACCACCTTATCATCGCTATCTCTTATCGACATAGAGTCTTTGTCATAGTGAGTTACTTGCAGCTAGGAAAAATTTTGAGCATTACACAGATGCGGGAAAACCAGCGGCAAGAGAAAGACCACTGTCAAAGATGGCCTGCATCCATGGCTTTTTATTTGGGGCCTTTAATATTTCCTAGAACTCGGAAGATCAATCTACCCAAGATTGATGTCCCTGATATTTCCTAAATTAGAGGTTAAGAAGGATTAGGAGAAACTCCAAGAAATGTGTACTTCATCTTTTCTTTCCCCTTTGAAGTAGAGGCAGACATTAAACCTATGTTTGGGAGTTTGAATGTTACAAAAATCTGAAAATCTGAGAGCAGGAAAACTCTGAAAATTCGAACAAAAAAATTCCAAAGAAAACATTGAAATAAATCTCTGAAATTTTTTTCCGAAGTTAGGGGTCCCGAAAGTCAGAAATTCTCAATTCTCCAAAAAGTTTTTCCCGAAGCTGAAATCTCTAAAAGCATTCTCCAAAATTTCTAATTCCGAAAACTTCAAAGATCTAAAACTAAAATCTCCAAAATTAGTTCTCCAAAATAGTTTCCCACCTTGTGATCTTTTGAAGGAATTCCCCAAAAAGAATCTCTCGAATGGTCACCTGAATAACTCAGAAAAAGAGGTGTTAAGAAACCAAAGTGGATTTTGAGAAATAGGAGGAAGTATGAGGGACTTAGAAAGATCCCCATACTTGAAAACCTGGAGAAACCTCCACAACAAAACAAGGTGAAAAAGAAAGACATCACAAGAAAAATACAGAGGGAAAACAAAAAGAAACCCAAATGGGGAAAAGAGGAAAAGACCTAAAACCAAAAGAAAGTAAAACCAAAAACATACCTTGAAAAGGACACCAAAAAGGACAAGAATGAGATGTCAGAGCGAATGTGTCAGGTAAAAATGAAAAGTAAAAATCCACGTTTATATAGAAATCCTAACATTAATGGTAAAAATCCGATCCGTACGGAGAGGTAGGTGAGAATTAATCACACATAGAACCTCCAAAGTTCTAAAACCCAAAATTCTAAAAATTTAGGATTTTAGACTTCAGAAAAAAGGGAAGCAAAAAGATAAATTACAACTAAAATTCTCAAAACTTGAAAACCTAAAAGTCCAAAAATTCAGAATTTTGGAGTTTCGGACTTCGAAAAAATCAAGTGAAAATCCTAAAATGACTCGGAGAACTCAAAACCCGAAACCCGAAAGTCTAAAATTTAGACTTTTAGAATTTCAGACTTTGGAAGTCTGAGTCGATTTAAACAAAAAGAGCCAAAAGCTCTGAAACTGAAAACCTAAAAGTCTGAAAATTCAGACTTTTAGAGTTTCAGACTTTGGAAAATCTCAAATGCAATTCTGAAATTTAGCTTAAAACTCCAAAAAGGAAAAAACCTGAAGTCTAAAAATTGAAAATTTTTAGATTCTTGTTTTTAGCAAAAATTCATTATGACGAGGATTTCCTAAAAACATAATTTTGACATACATCCTTCCTCCGGGGTAGGTTAAATGGTTAACATTTTTGGTGATCTCCAGGAAATACTACCTGCTAAGCTTCTAGACTAGTAGCCTTAAGAAAAACATTGGGCAAAGGAGACAAAAACCAAAACCAAAACAAAAAAACACACAAGCAAAAGAAACAAAAACAAAATTGTGCAGAGCACAACCTCCTCAAAAGCAAGCTTTGAGGTGTATCCCATTCACATGAATGGGAAATTCTTCTCCATTGAGTCTAGATAGGAAAAATGAATTTTCCTCTTTGCAGCTTGTAATAACATAGGGCCCGCTCCAGAGAGCATCGAACTTGGTGTGCTTTCCTGGTTTGGCACAATCTTCATCCCATTTTAGAACCAAATCCCCTTCCCTGAACAACCTATCAGAGGATTTCTTGTCAAAGGATTTCTTAACTTGAGCTTGATGTTTTGTCAATGTATTCATGGTAGTGTTTTGAATCTCCTCTAGCTCCATGAGTTCTGAAAACCTCACTATCAAGGCTTCATCCTCCATAACTTCTAGCCGATAAGCCAAATCCAGGGAAGGCATTTCTAAGGAAAGTGGCAACTTTGCTTCCCTTCCATATACGAGCATAAAAGGTGAAACCCCAATGGCCTTTTTAGGTGTTATTTGATCTGCCCATAGAGCAACCTTAAGCTGCGTATGCCAGGTATATTTGTTGGCCTCCATTGTGCACTTGATGATTCTTATCAGGTTCTTATTGCTGGATTCGGCCAACCCATTTCCCTGTGGATAGTAATTAGACGAAGTCTTGAGATAGACCTCATTCTTGATGGCCCATTCACTTATTCTCATCCTAAGGAATGCCATTGCATTGTCAAAGATGATAGTAAATGGAACACCGAACCTTGTCATGATACTCTCCAAGAATTCAAGGACCACTTTTTCATTGCTTTCCTTCAAGGCCACCACTTCTATCCAGTGGTGAAATAATCTATCATAGTAAGGACCCATTTATGTCCTTCACTGGATGGAGGGTTGATCATACCAATAAAATCCAACCCCCATTAAACAAAAGGTTGATCCACCTGAACAGGATGCAATGGGAGAGCTTCCAGCTTTTGTTTGCCTACAAAAAGAGCACACTCCTTACATTTCCGTACCCAAAAATGGGCATCTTTGAACAATTCTGGCCAGTGGTAACCAGCCCGCATGATCTTGGTAGTAGTCGTTCATGCTGAATAATGTCCTCCTGACATCCCATTGTGGAATTCCTCCAATATCTTGTTTACTTGCTTTGGTTTGATGTAGCGTAAAAGAATGCCATTCAAATCCTTTTGGAAAAGAATGCCATCTACCACAACATATGGAATAGACTAGAGACAGAAAGTATGTCGTTGAATCTTATCCATATTTGGGGGATATACTCCCGAGAGGAGGAAATTTTCCATTGTAGTAAACCAATCAATCTGACCATTTCCTTCATCAATGTTGAGGAGTGCAACATCCTTATCATTCTTTATCTCCATGTCCACAACCAATTGCTAGCATAACCCCTTACCTCTGACAAGTTTAGTGACTTTAATGTGTACATCATACTCCATTACTTTCATGATCCACCCAACACGTTTCTCATTCATCTCCTTATTCAACAAAAATTCTTTAACGCCAGGATGAGAAACCATTAAGTGTATCTTGTTGTTGGACAACATATGCTTGAATTTTTTAGAGCTCGAATGACCACAAAAACTACTTTTTTCAACAAAAGAATACTTTAGCTCATATTCCTTGAGAGACTGATTGAATAAGGCAATAGGTTGCTCCATCAGATCATCATTTTGCTGAGTGAGGATACCTGAAATACTCTCATGACCCACAAAAGTGTAGAGAATAAAATCCTTGTCAAACTAGGGGTTTACCAGTGTAGGAGCTTGGGAAATAGCAGCTTTGATAGCCTCAAAGCTTTCTCTCCCTCTTTTTCCATGAGAAAGGAATGTTATTTTTAAGCATGGCCGTCAATGCTTGGATAATGCTGTGAAAATTGGGGAATGAATCTTCGAACAAATTTTATAGTTCCTAGGAAGCTCTGGAGACCCTTTTTGTGACTTGGGAGGGATAGAGACAAAATCGACTGAATCCTAGCTAGGTCGATTGAGAGTCCTTCAGCTGAAACAATATGCCCCAATAGCTTGCCTTCCTACACTGAGAAAATGCATTTTTTGGGGTTTAGTGAGATCCCAAACTCCCTACACCTTCGGAAAACTTTCCTTAGGTGAGCAATATGATCTTTGGAATGTTTGGAATAGACAATAGTAATATCATCGAGGTAAACCAAGATCATATCATTGATGAGTCCTTTAAATTCCATGTCCATGGATCTTTGAAAAGTATCCCCACATTAGACAATCCGAATGGCATTTTTTTGTATGCATATGTGCCCCACTTAGTGGTGAAAGCCGTTTTGAATTGATTAGATTCTTGACCAAAATCTGATTGTACCCTAAATAGCCATCCAACAGAGAAAACCTTTGAGCTCCTGCCACTGTTTGGAGGATTTGTTCCATTGACAGAAGAGGGTATTGATCCTTTAATGAGGCACGATTCAAATCCTTGAAATCTATGCAAAGCCGGATCTCCCCGTTCTTTTTTCTCACGGGCACTAGATTAGCTACCCATGATGAATGCTTGATGGGAAAAATTATGCAAGCTTCAATAAGCTTGGTTAGCTCTTTCCTCATTAGTGGCTCAACCTTGGAATTGATTGGCCTTTGTTTTTGACAAACTGGTTTAGAGTTCGATCCAATTCAATTGTGTGTTGAGCTAGGCCTGGGTCAAAACCACGCAAGTCTTTATAGCTCCATGCAAAAATATCATGATATTCCCGACACAACTCAATGAAAGCTTCCTTTTCCTGAGTAGTGCATATCTTACCAATCTTTAAACATTTCTCACTGGCCACCTCGACTTCCTCAAAATCTTCTTCTTTTACCACCATATTTGTGTTTTTCCATTTAGCCTGGTCATCCAATTGAAGATAGATTCAAGCGTGACCAAGCCTTTTGGAAATTTGTTTCCTCTCAACTAAATGACCTGGTCACCATAGGATTCCTGTAATTTACCTTACTATTTGGTGGTGAACTCTTCTTCTTGTTGTAGAAAGAGAACAATTTTCTCATCACTATCAAAAACCTGCCAACTACTTACATTATCTGGTACTGCGGGATGGACAACCATTTTGACTATTTGCTGCCCTTCCTTCATGATATCCATAGGTATATCATATTGATATCCAATGGTGGCAAGCCTATTAGCATCTTGATTTTGAGTTCTAGGAACCGCATGAATTCTAAAAGCTTCAAAGTCTTCTATTAGGTCCCAAACTCGATTCTTATATGATCTTAAGAGATCATTCTTTGATGCACTCAGGATGTTACTTGATGAACCAACAATTTGCTATCGCCAAAAGTGATCGAGATTTGATTCCTCTTTGTTGGGCCAGCTGTAACCCTTGTATAAGAGCCTCATACTTGGTAACATTATTGGTACAGCTGAACTACAATCTAAAAGATGAGAAATATTTATCCCCTCTTGGAGAAATTAACATGACTCCTACACCAGATCCATTCTTACTCCTTGAACCATCAAAGAAAAGCTGCCATAGTCCTTCGGAATCACTGGGCATCTTAATCAACTGAGGTATAGTTGTACCTTCTTCATGTATACAATAAGTTCCCAAGCCATTCTCATCCAAAAAAATAGACTAGATTATTTGTTAGCCAATAAATCAGCATATGGGTCATATTGATGGTCTATACTTACCTCATCGAGCATGGTATCAAGAACCTCTTCTACAAGAGTAGTTGGTTCATGATCTCGCGACCTCTTCTTTTGGGTCACAAATGACGTAGTTACCTTCTATGGGTTTGGACGTGTATGGTTCCACATGGGTAGGAGAAATTGGTTCTGCTCTTATGGTTACCTTCATCCCATAATGAGTTCTCAAGATCATATGTGACTAGTCTGATGAAAAATATCCTCCCATTTTTGTGGTGAAATCCCATGATAAGTAGATGGCGAAGAGGGGAGGGAGATCAATGATGGATATATCCTGTGTGAAATTCAAACTAGGACATGTGTGGACAAAGTGAGATGAAGCCCTTAAATACCCCCACATTGGACTACCATACGTTTTTGGACTGCACAACCCTCCATCTAATTGAACAATCTCTCTCGAAATTAGAGCATATGGAATCTGTACTAGCTCTAGAATCGATCATACAATTGTGCACCAAATGGTCACCAATGATCAATGAGATATAAAATGGTGGAGGCTTGTTGGTCTTAGCCTGTATTTTTGTTTCAGGTTGGCACAAGCTAGTTGCTACTGCGACTTCCTGACATGACGATCTGTTAGTAGTGCCAAAGTTGTTTAAATCTTCTTGTAACAAGTTCCTTTGAGAAGGAATTGAAAGTGCATCCCACATTTTGACGCTCAAATTGGTCTTCTTCATTTGTTCCACTATGTTGAATGGAATTGCTCCCACCTTGCTAATACCTTTTGGGATGTTGGGGTCTTCCTTCGATAATGCTTATTGGGTATCGTGATACTGGATGTCCCATCTTTCTTTGTATTCTGATCAGTGGATATTTATGGTGATTTATTTCTCATGCCTTTATCATCTGGTATCTGTGTTGGGGCCTGAGAAGTGGATGCCTGATCAGTATTGGAAGACCCTGCGTCTATTGCCCTTTTCTTAGAACAGGTGTTAGATGCTACGGTGGAGGAATCAGTATTCAAACCACAAAATTCCTCTACTTTCCAATTTAATAATGTGGTTTCATCAGAGCTTGATCTTGACCTTCTGAAGTGGATGGTCTAGCAGATGATTCAGGCAGAGTTGTTATGCTTTGAACCATGAGAGCTTGACTCAAAACTCCATTTGGGAAAAGATTCTGATTATGGGGCTGAGAACATGGATAACACCATTCATAGTCTTGGATGAGGTTGTTCTATACTAGGACTATGGCTTTGGATGAGCTGGCAACTGAGGGATTCCGCGAAGTTCAAAGGCTTCACATTTGCATCTTGGGTTATGGCTTGGCTCTGTGGCTGACCGTTTCCTTGAAATGGAGGATGGTTTGTTTGATATTGATAGGCTGAGTGCTCTAACGAGATCACCAAGCGGATCAGCTAAACAAAAATTTGATAGTTGAAAGGGGTGAGCATATTGGGACTGCTGCCTCTTCATTGCTATGAGTTCATTCCCAAAGGTCTATAATAGTGACTTTACCTCAGCCAAATCATTTGAGGTATTAGAAGCATGCGTAGCTATTGGGACCAAAGCAACCGGGATTGGGCGATGACTAGCTTGTTGTCCTGCCAACTCTACAAAAACAAGAATGGGAGGTCTAGGAGAAATTTTACCTACTTGAATCAGGTAGTTCTTAGCTCGTATGGCCACTTCGTAAGCATCAGGGATCACAGTCCCCCCCATGGATTGGATCATGACAGCGACATCACTGTTCAATGCCCGTAAGTAATATAAAAAAGTGCTTTCTAGGGATGGCCTTACGAGTGTTGGGATCCATTTCCAAGTCCTGTCAAAGTGGAGGTTGAAGTCACTCATATATTCTTGGGAAGATCACTTGATAGTATGAAACTACTCCACAAGTGAAATATTATCACTCTTGTCTTCGAATTGTTTACACAACTTTGTGCCTAAATCATTCCAATTGGTAACGGATCCAACAACTAAACTCCGAACCATTGAAGTGCCCTACCTTTGAATGAATTAGTAAGGAGTTGAACCTCCACGTTATCTTCTATAATACTATGTGTCTGCGCAGATGCTGAGCCACATCCAGTATGTGCTCCCGAGGTGATACATTAGTCTCCCCTGTAAAATGGTAAACTTTTCAAAGTGGCTGCTGGTATTGCATCTCTTTGTGCTAACAACAGGGGACTGCTAGCATTGAATGAAGGACAAGTATTGGCTACCATGACATTCACAAACTAGTTTGTACCTTGGTAAGGGGCAATGTCCTTTAGGAGGAGTTGAATGTCCCCTACGAGGTAAAGCTGCAGCTGATGGTACTGAAAGGTTTCTTCCCCTTCTTCTTGAGGAGACAAAGAAAGCTTTGTATGACAATAATTATCCTTCCTTGAAGAAGCTCTTATGTGAATCCTTCACATAAGTTGTTGTACTAAACTTTGAAATCCAGAGAGATGGATTCGCTAGGTACCTTGTGTCAATGAAATGAGAAGAGAGGTACCAACTCTCTGTCCCACTAGGCGTGCCAAAAACTATTGTCACCAAATCACTGCATCCCATGAATGGCCTGAAATAAATCATGAAATTTAGTGTAATCAAGGGACATGGGATCACCTCTCAAGATGTGGGACTTGGACTCGAGGTGAACCTCTAGAGAGAAGATCACTTCCTCTTCCTAAACTAAACACAACACTACTTCTGATGTAAGAAAGATGGCTAACTAGTCCTATGCTATCATTTCATGGGATTAAGGGAAGAAGAATACAAGGAAATAAAAATTATTCTAGAAGTGGTGATGCACCAAGAAAAGGGGTATTTAACTTTTGGAAGGGTTAATGCAGATATGATGATTGTATGTTAACCACCTTCACCTATTAAACTTGGAAAGGATATAAAATATCACACACTAGAAGCACACGTTCCTCTGTTAAACCTTAAACATACACAATAGAGGGATCAAATTTGATGTGATACATAAATAATTTATCAAAGGGATAATCACAAGCACATGTCAAGTATTCACTTAAATGATAATAATAATGCAACTCTTGATCAACATAAGGAAAATATTTTCTCACAACTATGATGGAAGTAATCACACTATTCTTTTCTCAATATGAAATTGATAATCTGAAACAAAGGTAAATTAATCTAATAATGCTAAGGAATCACATTCATAAGGCATGTAATGATTAATCATTCAACACAATAAAACATATTTTTCAAGTGCAAGGAATAAATTTGAATATAACTAAAAGGTTTCAACAAAACTCCTGGAAGAACTCTTCCACACTTGAAGAGAAACTTTCCTCCAAATCTCTCAAAAATATGTATATCTCTCAAATAATGGAAGCATTCCACTATTTATAAGTTCCTAGGTTGAGCCATTACAATTGGGCCTTAACTAATAGTTAACTAAAAATAGTAATGTCATTTATAAAAGGGAACAGGCTCCCATAAAAATAGAAAATTTGTTGCAAAGGGTTGACCAAGTCAACCCTACAACTTTGACTATTTCCAGGGCTTGAAACTATCCTTCCATGGCCACTCAACTTTGGCCTAGTTTGCCCTCCTCTCCTTTCTCTACATCATCTTTTTGTTTCCCTTCCTCCCATATGGCCTTATGGCATCGTATTCAAGAAATCTTGAAAATACCCTGAGTTTCTTCATCTCTAGGTCCACACACATAGTGATTCACCACATCCGTTGTTTCGATCTCTTTTGTGATCCTGGCCGGCAACCTTCAAAGCTTACTTATGACTTTCTTTAGTCTCCCTATGAAGTTTTTTCATAAAACCAGTCGATCAATGGAGTCACTATTAAAAGTGTTCGTGAAATCAACGTCTCGCTTCACCAAGTCTTTGAAATTCTCTTTGATCTGGTCCTCGAGAAGAGCATCGATATTCTCATTGAAAAACTTGTAGTGAGCATTGTCGAACTCTTTAGAGATATCATTGAGGGCATCCGTAATCTCCACCCATTTATCCTCTAATTTCTTAATCAGATCTTGCAATACGACACTCACGACAGCTTTGGATTCTATAGCCTTATGTTATTCAAAACAATTTAGAGGCATCATCAATTACTTCTTCCCCGTAGATCTAAGTAAGTCGAGGTTCGAATCTTCCTCTCTTATGTCACTCCATGTGATGCACCAAAGGTTAGGTTTAACACAGTTATTATTATATTTGGAGAGAAATGAAGCAAATTCATCCATCTTAGCATCTCGATGGTGTTTTTAAAGTATTTAATCTTTAAGTCAACATAAATCTCCATAGAAGAAGTCCTTGATCAAATGGTTGGCCTCTACCTTTTACATTACAAGGGTCGAGCCTAGAAGATCCTCTCCATCCATCCATTCATTAAAAATGTTCTTCCTTTTTGGCCTAGCTTCTCAAGCTCATGATAAGAGATATCATCAATTTTCTCTCAGACAAAATTCAAGATTAACCCTAGAATCACATAGATAATTTCATAAGCTTTCATTGATATAAAATAACGTGCAAATCTGAGCTCTGTCATTTTTAAATTTCTTCCGCGCTAGTCCTCTTTTGATTTTTTAAATTCCCGCGCTCAAATGATGGCATGTATTGGTCGTCTTAAATGTGGCCGAGCCATTACCATGTCGACTTTTCTCAAATGGACACGTGTCATTTTGATGGAGTGGGTTGAGTTACTCTATGTCAGCATGTACTTTCAAAGGTGAGTTGTTCGACTTTGGCCTTAAGCTCGTTCGTGATTGGTGGCCTTGTCTTTATGTCATACTTCTCTAAAAGGGATCCAAGAGCGGTTCTTGTCCCAAATGTACATCCTTCTCCTTTGATGGCCGAACTGGCGTCCGCACCTTCAAAGCCGGCTCCTTCATGTGTATCCTTCCCCAATGAGAACTTTGAGATCTGGTAGGACTTAGTTTTCATATTTGTTGTGATAGTCTCTTTAGTTTTCCCCTCAATAGGGGTAGCCACTTCTATCACATCTCTCTTCCCCATGGATTAATGCATGTTATCAAAATTTACTCTAGGGAATTTATACGGTTCTTACTTGTTCCTGCAGAAGTATCTTGGCTTGTATTTTGGGGTTCACGGACTATTATCTAATATCCATGATGATCTATCACATCTCCATAGAGATCAAATGGTTGGCCTTTCCTCTCCATTTTCATTGTTCTCCCTTTTTGAGCTTCTACCTGATAAGAGATATCCATTGTAGACAAAATTTTCATGGTCATAGTAGTTGAGATGTATGGCTAGAGTGAGAATATGAGTAGCGGAATCGATAGAAGTAGTTTTTTGACTTTGGCCTTAAGCTCGTCCTAATTTATTCTCTAAAAAGGGCTCCAAGTAGTACTACATCCTTCTTGGCTCCTTCATGTGTATCCTTCCCCAATGAGAACTTTGAGATCCGTTAAGGTAGGGGTAGCCACTTCTATTTATACGGTTCTTGGTATCTTGGCTTGTATTTTGAAATGGAACCTTTTTCTTTTTTTATGAGTCTACCTAAACAACCACTATGGCTAGAGTTGAGGAAGATGAAGTAGCAGAATCCGATACTTGAAGTACCGCTTAAGAATATCTAGAAATGCTAGGTGATATCCGAATGAAAATGATGGAAGGTGTGGGAGTGAACTGATATTGGAAGTGATAATGGAGGAAGGGGAAGATGGGATGGATCCTGAATGATACTTAGGGAATCACTTACTTCCATAACCTCAACAACTGATATTGTAGATGTTGTAACCCTAGAAGCAACAAACCTAGAAAGAGATGAGCCACCAACCATAAATGAGATCTTCTTTGGAACTGTGGGAACCCTTTGAGTCGATCTCTTTCCTTTTGTAGGTGTTGGTTGGTTTACTACTGATGTGGGCCCTATATTTGAAGGTTGATTTTCCCCTTTGGGTGAGATTCCCAAAGTGGCCAACCAACTGAAAGTTCTTTTTAGAATGGGGCCCACCCTTTCTTTGGTATTGCTGTACTCTTCCACATACCAATCAACCCATGGCATTGGTTGATTGGAAACATCATCATCCTTGTATGATGCATCTAGGACCTCATCATTATCTTGTAAGTCCTTTGGCACATCAGCCAACCCAAACTGCCGCACTTCATCAAGGGTTAATCTTTCATAATCCCTTTTCCACATGATGAATTCATCTCGACAATGGATCCATATATCTTCTAATTGGGGCATATGAGCACTGGATTTCCCTGTCTCCCCAAACTTACCCCAATAGTCAAAGTTAGTTCATGGATGGAAGGTCCGCAGGGTTACCTCATCCATTTTAGCATCCACATTTCTTACCTTATGGATAGTTGGGAAAGAATACCTGCCAATTGTAACAGGGAAATGCATTCCCACCTTGTGACGCTTGTTTTGGATTTTGTGGAAATTCAACAACTTCGAACCAATTCCAGAAGAACCCACTTGTCATTGGGGCATCTTGGCAACTTGTTTGGGGGTGGTTATGAAACCTAGAATCTGAAGGTAGGTGAATCTAGAAAATGAAGGTAGATTGCTCCCCATTCTCACACCTCTTGGAAAGCCTCATCGAAATCTACCGATTATATAGCTCCTTGTCAAAGTGATAGAGGACAACAACAAAGAAAGCATCGCTGATTCTTTGGAAGTGCTTGCTCCCCTCATCCAAAGTAAGCTGGGGATAAAATTCATATATTTGGGATGTGCTGCGAACACCCCTAGTGTTTAACCTTACAAAATCCCCCATAACAACAGCTGCATACACTAGGAAAGATGTCATGTAGAAGGATTTAGTTTTTGCCACCTTGCCTAACCGGTACTAAATGTTGCTACTGATATGTTCACCCCATCGGATAAACTCATCATTCTTCTTTATCATTGATATGTACAAGAACATCTATTCTTGGAATTCCTTTGTAGAAGGAAGACCTAAAATTATGCTCAAGAGTATAATGAGGTCGTTGACCTCTTAATGAAATCGATCGATGTATAGTCTTGGGCAACTTGGAAAAATTCTTAGTTAGGTAAGACTTCATCATAACCTTCGAACATACTTCCTACTTTTTATCCCATTGCTCACTTCTATTTCAAGTGAGATAGTTACATAATCTTTTATGTCTGGAAGTTTGAACAAATCGGTTCTATACGGGTTACCACCTTATCATCGCTATCTCTTATCGACATAGAGTATTTGATCATAGTGAGCTACTACGCAACTAGGAAAAATTCTGGGCATTGCACGGATGCGGGAAAACCAGTGGTAATAGCAAGACCTCTTTGAATATGGCCTACATCCATGGATTTTTATTTGGGGCCTTTAATCTTTCCCAGAACTCGAGAAGATCAATCTACCCGAGTCCGGTGTCCCCGATATTTCATAAATCAGAGGTTAAGCAAGATTGGGGAGAAAATCCAAGAAATGTGTACTTCATCTTTTCTTTCCCATTTGAAGTAGAGGTAGACATCAAACCTATGTTTTAGGAGTTTGAATGTTACAGAAATCCAAAAATATGAGAGTAGGAAAACTCTGAAAATCTAAACCGAAAAAATCCAAAAGAAAACAATAAAAGAAATCTCTCGAATTTTTTTTTCCGAAGTCGAGTTGTCCCAAAGTCCAAAATTCCCAATTCTCTAAAAAAATTTTCCAAAGCTAAAATCTCTAAAAAAGTTGTTCTCCAAAATTCCAAAATCTAAAAACTTCAAAGATCTCGAAACTGAAATCTCCAAAAGTAGTTCTCCGAAATAGTTTCTCCGCATTGTGATCTTTTGAAGGAATTCCCCAAAATGAATTTTCTAAAATAATCTTTGAATGGTCCCTAGAGTAACTGCAAAAGTATTGTTAAGAAACCAAAGTGGATTTTGAGAAACAGGAGGAAGTATGAGGGACTTTTAAATATCCCCATACTTGAAAACTAGAGAAACCTCCACAACAAAACAAGGTGAAAAATAAAGACATCACAAGAAAAATACAGAGGGAAAACAAAAATAAACCCAAATGGGGAAAAGAGAGAAAAGACCTAAAAACCAAAAGAAAGTAAAACCAAAAACATACCTTGAAAAGGACACCAAAAAGGACAAGAATGAGATGTCAGAGTGAATGTGTCAGGTAAAAATGAAAAGTAAAAATCCACGTTTATATAGAAATCCCGACATTAATGGTAAAAATTGATCCGTATGGAGGTAGGTGAGAATTAATCATGCATAGAACCTCCAAAGTTCCAAAACCCAAAATTCCAAAAATTTAGGATTTCAAACTTCGGAAAAAAGGGAAGCAAAAGATAAATTGCAACTAAAAGTCTGAAACCCAAAAACCCAAAAGTCTGAAAATTCAGACTTTCGAGTTTCGGACTTTAGAAAAATCAAGTGAAAATCCTAAAATGACTCGGAGAACTCTGAAAACCTAAAACCCAAAAGTCCAAAAATTTAGACTTTCAATTTTAGACTTCAGAAGTCCGAGTCGGATTTAAACAAAAAGAGCCAAAAGCTCCGAAACCCGAAAACCCGAAAGTCTAAAAATTTAGACTTTCGAGTTTCGAACTTCTGAAAATATCAAATGCAATTCTGAAATTTAGCTTAAAACTCTGAAAAGGAAAAAACCCCAAGTCTGAAAATTGAAATTTTTGGATTCTTGTTTTTAGCAAAATTCATTGTGCGAGGATTTCCTAAAAAACATAAGTCTGACATACATCCTTCCTCCGGGTAGGTTTAATGGTTAAGATGACCATAATTTGGTGTGATGCTAAGAATCGGTGGGGCATATGATGTCTTTATCCAAGTATGTCGTGTTGTCTCAACTTGTACCTCATCATCCTGAAAGCCAACCATATAGTAAATAAGTCAACGTAGATGAATCTCTTAGTTAAACACAAAATAAAATTAAATCATCCATTACATCTACTTGCCTCTTCACGAGTGTCAATTATGATATCTTTGAGATCCCATATAGCAAACCCTTTGATAGACTTTTCCACAAAGTGCTTACAAATATATTAGGGTAGGCAAATGGAGCAGTGGGAACAATGGCCTCAGAAATAATGACTTTGATAGTAAATTGGGGAGTGTGATGCCATGAAACTTCACATGTGGGATATTATCACAAACCACTCCTCTCACAAAAACTATATCATCTGCCATTAACCCGACTACAACCCCATCAGGAAAATCCTAGAATAATGACAATCTCAATTTCATTAACAAAGTTATCTTAATTTCACCAAAAATGAATATAGATAATCAAATGAGAACATTCGATAAGTTACAAGTCCAGCTCCATCGTCTCTCATCTTTGTTAGACATGGCATTTTTGCAACTCTCCTTATGCCTCCCCTCATCACCCTCTCTCTCCTTAACCCGATGGCAAAGAAGCTACAACCCTGAGATTTTTCATCTCCACCTCTCTGACCTCTCATGAAGCTATCTCACCGATAAGATCGAGACCATAGGCTGATTGAGAATGGGGTGTGTTATCGCAAACATCCACCTACAACAATCAAGTCATTAAGACAATTTAAATATCAACAACATAAGGCAACATACAAGGTTCAAGTGCGTGTTAAGTGGTTTTTACCTTTCTATGTTTCACACTACGAATTAAGTCTCTCTGTCAACATAGGAGATTACACAAGGGAATGTCATAATCCTACACACCTACAGTTAGTATATAAAAATAAACAAAAACTATATTCTATCCTTACTTACGAAAGACCAATAATTTCTTACGTTATCATTCATAGGGGGTCAACATTTCTACTACTTGTTCCACCCTCTTCTCTATCTTCTTGTTCATGACATAATATTAAGTTTTTGATTTCCAACCAAACATAAAATATAATATATTATACTAATCTTAAATTTACCTCTGTTCCAATATTTGAGTTAATTTTTCCTCTCGCTCTCACCCAATGCTCCTCTCTCTCCTTTCACATCTTCTTTGAATCATAGGCGCACATTGCAATCCACCTCCCTCTTTCCTTCTTGGCTCAACTCCTCAAATCGAGTTTTGCATTATTTTTACAAACTCGATCGACAACCCTCCTCTATTGCAAGTAGAATCGTTGCCTCATGACATAGTTCACATCCCCTCTCTCTTTTGCACGTATGCCCTGCTCCTATCTTGAGGGATAGGTGGTCATTTTCCCATATGCTTACGGCCACACTTACAAGGTTCCATGGAGGGAAGATTGTGTTCTACTTGGTGATGTCAATTAAGTCTATGCAACTCCAAAACCTAACATCCCCACTAACAACACATGATCCATGCTGGCAGAAATAACGAATACAACCATTAATGTATTCGGTTATTTACTCTATGGGTGGCTCATGGATATCTAAGTGAATGGGCTTGAGAAGGCCCATCTGACGTAGCTCCATCAACTATTGGAGGAGCATCTCCCTTTGTTTCATCTCTAACGCTTGAAAAACTTGTATGCGCCATGTGATGTGAAGGTGCTTGTGTCTAGGGAGTACAAGTGCATAACTATTAGTCCAACATAAAATATTAAGTATTTTGAAAAATAAGTAATGTTCACATATTCAAATATTACCATCATGGAATGTGAAGAAACTTGTTTGAAAAGACAACAATTTCATAATTGTTATCCCAACAAATGACATTAGGTACATCGCTACGAAAAATAATTAATGTTCACAAAGTTATATATTACCGTCTCATTATTTATGTCTTCCCAGGAAACATAAACATGGATTGTGAACATGGATCAACCCATGTTGTTGAGCTTCCGTGTGTTTCGTTCAAGTGTGTTCTCATAACCATCATTGAAGCAATGCATTGTAAAACAAGTTAAATTGAAAAAAATGGTGCACAATCTTATTTATTCTTGCTTTTGCATCCATATTGAGAAAATCATGCACAATAAATGATTTGTGATGAAGTTATGCCGCACACATTATTTTTCAAAACTGGATACTTGACTCTAGATGTTTCTGAAGTAAACATGAAATGTGAATTGCAAGTGTGTTACAAGACAAGATAGGATTAAAGAATGATGTATCCAAAATGCCTAGTTTATCAACCAACACTATATGATGTATCATCATATTATCCACAAAATATATAATATATACGTTGGAGACAATTCACATAATATTAGTTATTCATAATCTAATAAATAATGTATGTCTACCATTATGCAAAAAGGAAATACAATGTGTACATATATCATATTGAAATGTCTTCCATGGCAAGTGCTAGAAAAGTTGTCACTTCTTGGTTTATAGTGTCCCTAGACACTTGACATACATCTAACCTACCTCTATTAACTTTTACATGCACATATGAACATTTCACAAAGCGAGATACACTCTCTAGTGCTTGAACTTGAAGAATTGAAAGATTTACATTGTTACATTGGTATACACTAGTCATTTGTTTCACAACAAGCATATCGTGAAAAAACACACAAATTTTCCAAACATCGTGGCATATTGCTTCCTCAAGACCCAATATTAAGGCCCTATACTAAGCGTGGTGGAAGGTCATAGTGGCATTTCCAACAATTATACCTCTTCCTACTATCTTGCTTCCATCAAGGTTGTATAATATGAATGATGAACATGCAAGATTTTCAGAGGTATTCGACACTCCATGAATTTCCAATCTCCAAATGACAACTATGTTTACCTTTCTAATGGAAAAAAATATATCGTAAGAAAACAACAACAAAAAGTTGAATGAACATTTAAAATTTGCCTTTTTCAATACAACCATCTGTGATTTAACATATGACAAGGCCCTAAAATATTTTCTACTGATTTCATTCATTAATAATGATTTCTTATTGGAGATTCAATGGAATTAGTACTTTTTCTAGGGACATACACACTAAATGAGTTAACGTCATGTGTTTGTGAGCGACTTATTTTTGGGAAACATTGTATTAAAACATTGTATTCCTTACAATACTAAAACTTTGTATTTTGTATGTTAGACTAAAGTGTGAATATATTTTGGAATATATTGGAATCGTAATCACGGGTTTGGTTCCATTCCACTCATTTTCTGTATAGATAACTTTATATTTCTAACATATAATTAATACAAGCACAATTTAGAATATTTTTTAAATATGTTTTCCTATAATTATGAGTTTATAAATGTAATGGGTAAATATTAAATTTGAATAAATCACTTAATAAATTGATTAGTCTATTATGAATAGATAGATTTCAATCTATTTGCAATATCAATATCTATAAACATTTGATTAGGGTTAAAATGGGTGTAGAATAGTAAATAACATTTGATTAGTTTTCAAAACCAAATCAATAAAGAAATATCTAGTACATAGGGTTTAGATTTATCATGTTCATAGGAGTGACAAGAAGATGATCATCCAAGATAGATTTTATATTTATCATGTTCTTGGGAAGTGACAAGAAGATGATCATCCAAATCTTGTAGTACAATTGATTTTTATGAGACACGGAAAACTAGAAAACTTACATTTATCAGAACCAACAAGTGTATATTGTACACTTGACATTCCAAGTAATATTGTGCACTTTAATTCAAAATATGTTATAGTATTACGAATGAAATTACAATAATTGTTATATTTTATTCGCTAAAAAACCATTGCAATGTATATCTAGTATTAAAATTACATGCTTTAATGAGTACTCGAATTCTCTAGAATTAACTCCTTTTCAAACAATACCGATTTTCTATATTATGTAGATTAAGTAGGGTACATGTGCATCTCTATATGAGTTGAACTCATATTAGAACACTATTGACACACAAATAAACAAACTGGTATATGACTATAAAAATGTTAATAAGGTAGACCAAGGGTCACATGGATAAATTTTGAAGAGAACGGGACTCTTTTCTCATAAACATGTAGTTTACCAAAACCTTTTGGACTTAAGTTCCTTGTCAAGTGCACTAACCTAGAAAAAGTCTTAGAACTACACAAGATAATTAAATAAATAAATAAATAATCAAAGGGGGCCATATGAATACCATAAATGATTGGAAATGATAATTGCACCAATACAATCCTAAATTGGACAAATGATCATAACCCATACTTAGTGAATTTGACATGAATATTTAAATATTTTTAGACCTTGTTAATTTTTCCTTTTTTAACTAGACTTCACTGATTGGTTTCAAATAACCCTGAAGACATTTCATTTGAGGGTTGTGAAGATTTTAGAAAATTGTTACCATTACGCATTTGGTACTTGTACGTAACCAAAATTGTATGTGCTACATTGTTCGAAAATGGTTACAAAGGTCCCCAATGATGATTTAGTTCCTTTTAAAAGTATTCGAGCTCTAATTTCCATTTAGAGTGTATATTTGTTGCCTAGATATATTTACTTAGCCTTCCCGCACTTTCTTCCAAATTCTCACTCTTTCTGCGCATGTTTTGGCCTTCAATGCCAAGACCATGACCATGCTTGGGCAACGGTTTGAAACCGCCACACAAAACAGGTGGCGATCCTGAAACCACCACCCAAAGCAGGCGGTGGGTCCCGCCCACTTTTCCCAAATTCTTCACACATTTTTAAACATGCGATAGTTCACTTACTTCTCTTTTTGCATGCATCCGTGAGCCAAATTGTCTAAAATTAGCTTTGATTGCTTGGTTTTACTTCCTCTTATTTTTAAATAGGTTTAATGGGTTGAACTTCTCCTTCTTTCCTTGTACATAAAGGCATCTCCCATCCTCCATTCCTATATATTCCATGCTTGTATTCAAGTAAAAGGGCCTAAGAATTTTGTGTATCTTGCATTATATTGTTGTTATGATCTTGCTAGGAATTGCATAGCCAAGCTCTGCTCTCTTGTGTTATCTCTCTTCTACCTGCATTACATCCAGACTGCTATCAAGTTTCCATTTCTCAAGTGCCATCCTCTTGTTGTTGTTCTTGCATTCCCAACTCCTTGGACTCAAATGAACACTCGGAGAAAGAAAGGACAAACTGAGGGGACAAATTACTACACGGCTAGATTTACCTTTGTTTTGTGAATTCCATGTTGTATTTGTTGTTTTATTTCCTTCATTCTCACAATTTATCATTGTTACATAATATCAAATAGAGTAGAAATCAATTCATTTGCAAGTAATTATTTAATTTCCAAGAGGGTTTGAATCTTCATAAGAACCCCCAAAGTGATGATCCTTCTTCCTATCTCAGTGTGGATCTTGAGGAGAGAATATCTGTCGAGGTTTTCTACATATCGTAAATCACTTGGAAGAGTTATTGTTTTAATTTAGTTTAGTTTCAATACACTCAACATAGGTGAATAACCACACTAGGTTATCTCACTTGTTTAGTTTTAGTGTAGAAATATTTTAATTATTTAGAATAGACACAAATTGTTGTTTGTGATTGTAATATTCCAGTTCTATGATTTGTTTAGATTAATTTCCTTTCAGTAGTAGCATAGATTGTTAATTTTATCTTAATTAATTTAGATGCTTCAAACTAGATCAACACTTAGATCCAAGTTAGGCAAACAAACCATAGGGAATTTATGCTACCTGTTCATAGCCTCTAAATCTCCCCTTTTCCAACTCAGCTACCAGGAGATCACACTACCAAATCTTAGTCACTGATCCTCCTATAGTTAGCCACACACATTCAACATCGGCTTGCTCCAAGATGACCTTGGGGGTCAAGTGCGGTTGAAGGTTGCATGTCAATTTTCATCCATACAAGACCTAAATAGAATTTTAACATAAATGAATTTAAAAATCTAAACTTGCTATAAAATATATAAACATTAGTAATTTTGAAAATATAATCCATAGAAACATAATTTATTAATATGGAAAAAATATTTAATCCAATGCAAAACATATTTAATATTTAAGTTTGTGTAAATCAAGAATATATTCAAACAAAAAAATGAAATATATTTAAGTTGGTGTGAATCAACATTTGAAAAACATTAAATATTTATATAG